>WBMV01003298.1:63594-260692 GCA_013396655.1 Campylorhamphus procurvoides | reverse complement strand
GAGCACCGGCAGTGCCTCCGCGCGTAATTAGCGAGGTAACAGGCGGTAGCACAGAGGTGTTTTGCTTGGACTCCTCTTTGTGTTTCGGCTCCGAGAGGTGCGGGGAGCGCGGCGGGGCTGGGGGGCCGCCCGGCGTGTCCCCGCGGTGTCCCCGGGCCGGCGGTCCCGGCCAGAGCCCCGCTCCTGTGCGCCGACACCGGCATTCCCAGCCCTCCACCCGTGTTGCCGTTCAGGTTTCGTGCTTAGGTGCGTTCACTGCGTGGAGTCTCCCGGTAAGGGTGGCGCAGGAGCTCGGAGGGAGGGAAAGAACGCTTAAAAGTCTATTTCAGATAGTTTCATCAAGATGGTGAAGTTCATTGTCTGAGACCCATATAGAATCTCTGGGAAATAAGCAAATAGTAGCCCTCAGAAAAGACAAGGCAGAATAAATATAGCTGTATGGTAGTTTATAAACACTGCTACGGGTTTTTTTTTAGGTTGCTGAAGAAATAAGCATCCTAAAACATTTACAAGTGATATGTAATTTAAAAAACCCCAGAAATACTGCATTTTTTTAGAAGTACCAAATTCCAAAAGATGGCTTTTTTTGGCCTATCAAATGGATTTGATAACACCAGATTCTTGTGTTTAAACAGTCTCACTTTTTAAGTGCAGTTCTCAGTACAGAATTTATGATAAAGAGCAATACCAGTGATAATTGATTTTGGTTACTTTTCAAAGTCTGTTAAGGGTAAGGGCAGTCTTTTTTACTCACAAATGTTATGGAAGTCGTAAGGAGTATTTGAGTTGACATGGAAGTGTTTTTGGGTTTTTGTTTGGTGTTTTTTGTTTGTTTGTTATTGTTTAAGCATCACGTAACAAAAAGCCTTAATGGCATTTTTGTCTGGTTACGTTCTGATGTAGGTATGGTCTCTCTGCAAGTGGATTGGCATTTCATTGTACAGAAATCCAGTGTGGCATATGAATTTTTTATTTCCTGGGGGTAAAAAGTAAAAGTCTGAAATAATAGATGCATTATCAGGTCTTAACTATACTCTTAAGAGAAAGGTAGTCATCTGGGTGCACTCTCAAGGTTTTTGTTTGGTGCATCTGCACGACTGTGAGAGCAAGCACTTTTCACAGTATTTGACTGTCCTGTGTGCTTTGGAAAGGTAAAGAAAGACATTATTAAGCCTGGTAATTCCCCCTTGTCCTGTGAATTTATGCTTTAGGAATGGTTGAAATTAAACATTGTGACTTACAGACCTAGTTTTCTTTGTAGTTGTTCCCGTGTTTGTTATTGTTAGTCCCTGGAAACCAGAGGTAGGTTCACCTTTAATGTTGGTATATTCAGTGTTGGTGACTGGCTGCCAAACTCGAGTTAGCTCTGATGGAGCTGCTCATCTGTGTGGTGGAAACTTCTGAAACACATAATACAGTCAGCCTATGGTATGGATCCAGTCCCTTTTGGCTGATAAGGAAAGCAAGTTTCTTGGTAATGGATACAGAATCCCTTGGAGGGAAGCGAACTTACTGACTTAATTCTAAAATAGCCTGTTTGATCTGCAGTAAGCTGGCACTTGGTTCTGAACTTTGTGCTATCTCCAAGTGTCCTTTTCCACAGTAAGGAGGAGTATGATAAATCTCAGCCTCAGTTTGATTCTACATTTTTCCCAGGACTGGGATGTTTTGAGAGAGCTTTGGCTTACAGCTGTGTACAAAGAGTAGACTCCATACCTGTACATCTGGAGTTCTCTGGGGCTTTGACAAAAGCATTATTAATGTCCTAAAAGGAGTTGTCAGGACTGTGGTGTGTTGAGTCTGGATTCTCTTTTCAGAAGTGTTTATGAGTGTTTCCTGTCTTCCCTGTTCCATCTCTCTTGCTTGGAGGATTCTGATTATGTAAGAACACTGAGTAGAGCATGTTGGACTGAGTATGCTGGTATGTCTAACTTCTCAACTTACGACACTGTTATAAAACCATAATGCCTATAAGAAATAATTTCTCAAATCAAAGAGTTCTGGTTTAGCCAAAAGCCTAGGAAAATCAGAATGGTGTTTACTGGAAAACTGGTAGTCTTTGAAGAACTCAAATAAATGTCTTTAGGCTTGACTTAAAGCATGGTGTGCTTTTGCTGAACTGGTGAGCCTTTAAGCCATTGATTTCCCCAGCCCACATTCAGTGCTGACTGTTGGGCTTTTATTCTTCCTTTCTGTAGACCAGTGAATGGTCTGAGCCACAGTCATGCTAAAGACCCAGTTTTTTCAATGAATTGTCAAGACATCTTGAACAAAGCGTCATGCATGGCTCAGGACAAAATGCAAAAGAGCTATGGATAAGGCATTCTTGTTCAAGGAGATCTAGCTGTGGAGTAAATTTCCAGAAAGTAGCAGAAAGAACTGAGTCCTGAATTGTTTAGTGATTTACATTTTCTTTTGAAACTTATGTTCCAGTGGAAGAGTAACTAACCTGTTCTGACAAACGAGTTGCTACTTACTGCCACAGTGGCAAATTCAAAGGAATAATGCAATCTGATGCTGCAATGTTACCAGACCCTAAAGACTAAGTTCAGGTGACCTGGATTCCACTGAAGCCCCTTTTCTCAGTCAATGGAGAAATCTAGGTGATTTTTGAAGAGCAATTCAGAGAATTTATGTAAGACACTGAGTGGGGAGCTGCCTGAAAGCCAGCTAATAAGAAATAGGAGGCAGAAGGATTTATGTGGAATTTAGGCCATCTGAATATGGCCCTAAGATGCGACTTAGTACTACTAAGTAAGGTGTATTAACTCTAAGAAGACTTGGCTTCAATTTCTATCCATTTCATCTGCTTCCGCTTACTGAGCAAATTTACCGTTTAAGCAGCTGTTTAAGTGTGGGGGCTTCCTGGCTTGTTCCCTGTCAGGAGTGAACCCCCTGCACCAGCACAGCCTGTTTGGGGGACAGCTCTGCTGAGAAGGCCTGGGGGCTGTGGTGGACAGCAAGCTGAGCATGGGGGAGTGTCTGCCCTGCATTATCAGGAGCACAACCAGTAGGTGGTAGGTGAAGTGGAGCAATTATTCCATTCCATTCAACACTTGTTAGACTGCATCCAGAATACAGCATCCAATTTTGCTCCCCACCCTGGGACAAGGAAAGTGTTGATAAACTGGAGTGAGCTCAGTGGACAGCTGCCAAGATTGCCATGAGTTGTGAGCTTTTTTTGTGAGGGGAAGTAGAGGAACTGTGCCTGTCAAGCCTGGCAAAGAGAACCCTTGGGGAGCCCTTCCAGAACCTGCATGGAGGTTTTTAAGAGAATGAAGCCATGTTCTCCACAGTAGTACATCGTGGGAGTACAAGAGACAGCAGGTGTGATACGTCTGTCTCTACAAGATATTTTTCACCCTGAGGTCTGTTAAGTGGTGGGACTTGCTGTCCAGAGAGCTTGTGCAGATTCCTTCCATGGAGGTTTTCAAAATCCGACTGAATAAAGCCATGAGCAAGCAGGTGTGATCTCACAGGTAACTGGGCTTTGAGCTTGAGATTGAACCAGTCCTCCTGATGTCCTTTTTCACCTGTGCTATCCCATGGCTCTGTTTAGTTTCTGCCAACGGAGCAGTCGCACTGGAAGGTTCTGAGCCAGCTTACTTGGGAGTGTGTGAGGTCTGGTACTGCAGGTTTACACATCAAACTTGGAGTATAGCAAGCTTTCAAACCAATCTTAAGCCGTTCCCAGATGGCAGGACTTTATTTGTTTAATTATGCAGTTAGAGTTGGAAGAACCTGCTCTTCATCCTGAGGGCCTGGCCTACATCAGTGTTTGCCATGTAGAAAGGCCTGAAGGGCTCTCAAACGATTCAGTACTCAGCTTTGAGATACAGTTTAGGATCTAATGATTCTGAGTCTGTTGAAGGAAATCACCTGGACAAGGCCATATCATAACCACACCTCCTGAATAGTTATTCTAAAATATGGGACTGTGTGGGTGAGATGGTGGGAAGTTCACCATTCTGAAGGAAGGTTCTGTATTACGTTTTAAGTCAGTTAGAGAAAAGTTGTTCAAAATGGTTTTAGAATCAGCTTGATTCAAAACTTGCAAGAGTCTTACTGACCCTTGGGAAGGCATTACTCATCCACATGTCCTCTCATTCCTTAAGTGAGCCTGCAGCTCACAGGAAGTCAAGGTGCTGACTTAGTGTCTGTAATCCCAGAGGAGGAGGTGGCAATTTGTTACTGAGGGAAGTCATCCCTCCCTCAGTGTTTGTGAGTCTTGTTAATTACGAAAATGTGCTAGTTAATTACAGTATCTGAAATGGGACAAGCTGGCTTCTCAGTTCTGTGAGTTTTCTGAAAAGCAGGGAAGATAAGATTGTTGAAGTTACTGACATACAGATTTTTACTGATAGTGAAAATGGCAATAATGAACTGCAAGCCTTCTCCCATTTCACTAGAAAATGAGAAATATAGGGTTTGTTTTTTAGGAACTGTGTCAATATCCTTACCCTGAATGCTCAGATCTGGAAGGGGAAAGCAGATAAAGATTTGAAGTGACTTCCTGAAGATGAAGCAGCACAATAGGAGTAGCACTGCCAGATCTAGTTCCCTATCTATTTGCTGTGTTACATTGCTCTCTGTGTACAACATTCTCTCCTCCTGTGATAAACTCCTAAGGATATTGTGACCTGAAGACTACATGCAAACGTTTTTTTCTGCATCTTTAGAGGAAAGACAGAAGTCCTTCCCTTACTGCTCTCCAGGACAGAGTATGGAACATATCTCATTTTGTTCAAGTTGACTGCTGAGACATGCAAGAAACCTCAACCATCCGCAGGAAGGTTTTTCACGGGTACTTTGCTTCTTGAGCATTCAGTGCAGTGTTATACATCAGTGTGCATGATGACATAAGTTTTATTGTATCAGACATACAGAATAATTTCTACCAACCCAAGTTTTAAGATAGTGTGAGAAGGTAATCTGTGAAACAGTGTTGTCTGCAGTTGTTTCACCACACTATTATTAAAATCAATATGTATGGGCTCTTTCTATGAGAACCGATGAAAAAATGTGTAAAGTGGAACATCTAAGGTTAGCTTGTAGAATTTAAATGTGTTGGTAATTTGTGTTTGGTAAAGAAATGTCTGTAGTCAGTTTTAACTATGTGGGTATGGAGAAAAGCAGAAGGGAACAGGAGATGATGTCTTTGCAGGAGGATTTAAGCGGTTATGTGGAGAGATGTATCTGCTTTTTTTGTGTGCAGATTTTGTAAGGATTTTTATGTTTGTGCGTGCTGCAGAGCAGAGTGGGGAGGCAGTGGTCCCAGTAATGCTTGGTCAGGGAGTCTGTGTGGCAAACTGGGTTTGGTGTGTTCTGCAGCAGTAAGTCCACAAACAGCTTATCAAGCCCTGCTGACAGAACTTTCCAGGCTTTTATTGCTGCAGTTTGATTGTCCTGATGAAGTACTGCTGCACTGTATTGTTCTAGGGAAAATGTGAATAGAGAAATGATTTTCCTAATGGTCAACTTTGAGATGCCTAGAAAATATTTTCTAGTTCAGCAGTGCTGAAAACTGTGGATTTAATTTTTCTTCTCCCTCTTTGTGGGGGAAGATGCTTATGAAGATAATGTACTTCCCTTGCAATCTGCACAAATAGCTTAACCTGGTAACTTCCAGTACTTTCAAGGACGAGGTTCAAGTTCACTTCCCAGTAGGTGTAGCAGGGCTGTGAGATAGTCAGCCACCAAGCCAAGGCTGTTAATGAGTGTGAAAGTTTTTGATTAGAAATGCTAACTAAAATAGATACTAAAAAATATGCCATTTACCAATAAAATGGGGTTTAGTTTAAAAAATAAAATAAAAATCTGCTGCTCAAATCTTGTGTTATTGATTCACAGATGCAGTTGTGGCCATGACCAGGGTGTGAAAGAACTGAGAGATCTGCTAATTTGACTTTTTTTTGTGCATCTATAGATATGTATACACTTATTTACACTGGTTGAAACTGCATATATGTTAATTACATCATTAGCTGAATATTTTGTAACTCTTCTGGGGATTTTGTTTTAAAAGCAAGATGTATTTCTCTTCGTGTTTGAAATGTTAGAGGCTCATGAAACAGATGAAATATTTATATTCTTCTAGAAATATTTAACAATCTATTCTGGACTTTCAACTTGCCAGTTTATGTTAATCTAATATGAACATCTCTATAACAGACAAAATAATTTTGCCTGAGAATGTTCATAAAATTCCTACAAATGCTGTTGGTATTATGGCACCTTTCCCTTTAAAAAAAGGTCAACATTCTTGAAACTTAGCAGTGAAGGCTCTACCCAGCCAGGTACCTCAGTTTTTGTCATGTTTACATAATGAGTCTTAGGGTGTGTATGTTTTCCCTGAATAGAAAAACAAGATTCCCTTCTACCAAAACCTCCATCTGCCTACGCAGTATTTGTATACTGATTCTGAACTGCTGACTTGAATTAGCTCCTGTGAGGACTTAGTTATTTCTTTACCTTCATCCCGGCCAGTCCCTATCTGTGGGTACTGGATATTGTCCTCTGATTTTCAAAACCTTTGTTTGCAAGTTTTACTTTTAAGGACACATAAGGCCTTGGAGCTGAGAACCACACTTCTGTAATGCTTCTGCATATAGAATAAAATGGCCTCTAATATAATGAACCTTGTTTCATGTTATGCAATTATTGAGCATGTTCATAACTAATTGTGCCTTGCTTTTCTTACAAAAGAGAGAATAATAAAAAGAGAGAAAAAGATTTTTTTTTCCAGTGTGATGGAGGAGAGAGGTTGTCCTGACACTTCCAAGGCTAGAAAACAGAATGATGACTCAAATGAGCAGGGTAGACTACTTTATACTTTAAGTAAATTCTAGTGCTGGATTTTGAACAAAGGAGTAATTCTTCACCAAGCAGTGTTGATAGAAATCTAGATCAAGTAGCTCTTTAGGAAAACACTGAATTTGAAATATTTTCTTTTTCCTTAGCTATTCTTTCTTTTACAATATTGTATTCCCCACTGTCCGTAGAATTTCAGAGCAGCCAAGAGGAAATAAAAAGCTTACAAAGTGCTTTACAGTGAAACAGCCTGCTAGTCTTTCTGTAACTCAACCTTTTGTGTGACTTCCCATTGGTCACCCCCCACTTGTTGAGTGCAAAAAGGTCTGTCTGCCCATAAATACATGGAGGAATGAGGTTGAAACATTAACAGCTGAAACCTGCCTCTGTGGTAGCCTTCCCCAGCCTTAGTCAAGTGCTGAACTGGGGAGCTGTTTTACCATGGCTTCCAGGTGTCATTCCTTTTGGCAACTTGGCATTTGTAGTGTCATATTTGTATCCATAGGAAACATTTGTTGAAGTTCTATTTTTACAGATTTTGTGTGCAGCATTCCAAGTCTCTTATACATCGGTTCAGTTTAGAGTCTTTTTGAAATCTGGAGTTACATAAGCCAAGTATTTTTTTAGCATTAAGTTCTGAAAAACACTAGGAGACAGGCAGTTTTTGGCCATTGCAGTACAAGTGGGGTAAATGTTTAAATACAACTAAAGCAAAATATTTCTGTTAAACCGGTTTAGGAGTCAAGTGCAGTCATCTGTAAACTTGGGTGTTTAGCAGGTGGGGTTTTACAGAAGTGACTAAGCTGTCTAAGAAGCAGACAACTGTTTTTGAAAATAGATTTATAACTTGTGGTAGAGTTGAGAGATTACTAAAAGTGAAAATGGAATATTCCCAAAATTTTGAATGGAGTAAATTTCATTTCTCTCTATTTTGCTCAAGAAAGGGCTCTACAAGTTATTTTCTGCATTTATGTAGTTGGTGGAATGAAGTATTGCTTTTGATATGCCTGGCTTAGTTGTGACAGAGAAGTTCCGTCTGTGAAGTATGAGACTCCCGGTGACTGTTGGCTTGAGGCAACATTTCCTGGGGCCGTGAGTTTTATAAATTGCATTCCTGTTGTTTTTCTGCTGTGTGGCTTCGGGGGGATCTCTTCATTGTTTTGAGAGTGAACATTAGATAAATCTGAAGCATGTATGTGAGCTTGAGGGCTGAAGTCTTTCCTCAAAAAGGTAGCGACCCTTTCTGAAGGATCTATGACTTCCATCATAGGCCAGAGGGAGAGCTTGCTCCTTTTCTGGAGTTTCAGTCACCACAGCAGAAAGTGTGGAGTGTGACAAAAGCAGATATTCTTTTGGGAACGTTTTATTTTTTTGGTAGCAAATCCCTGTAGATGACTGGACACAGTGATGATGTTTAAAAAACCCCACCCCATTAATAACAAAATAAAGGAACACAACCCCCACCCAAAATAATGAAACAAACAAAACCAAAACCCACAAAGAAAAAAACCCAATTTAAAACCCCCACCAAAACCAAAAAAATTTACACCCAAACACCACAGAATTGAAACCTGAAAATGTATTTATCCTTCAAAAGAGAAAGTGTATTGAAAACTTCAGCAGCTTGGTCTTTCAGAGTAAATGGTGAAACATCCCACTTTATCACTGTGATAACTTTGATCATGCTGTGGATATCCTTATTCCTTTGGGATGTATTGTAAAATTCCTCTTGTACATATTGTTGATCTGACCAATGTTTTTCTTGTGAAGAACTCTAAAGATGTGGAATTTTCAGGCTTTTTCTGGTGAAGTCTCTGTCTCCATATTGTCCTCTCAGATTTGCTTTGTTGCCTAAGTGTATTCATCTGCTGTCTGTTCTTTAAGAGCTTCTGGCTTATGGTTGTGGTATCTTGTCTGTCAAGGTTTGAACCAAACTCTGCAGGATTTTTGATGTTAATTAGTAGTTATAGGTAGGCAGTTACAATTAAGCAATTGCATTGTGAAACTTGCAGAGACTTGTAGACTTGGCACATGTTCTGCTTTAAGGAAAGGGGAACACAATACCGAGATGAATGGGCTGTCTGGATCAGAGCCACCAGGAGTGAAGTCAGCAGGACTGAGCAGGAACTGGGGGAAAGGTAATTCTGGCAGGGGAGATCATGACTACCAACCCATTGACTGCCTACTCAATTGGGAGTCAACAGACCTCCAACTGAAATGGAGGGAAGGGCTGTGCATGTGGACTAATTAGCATGAGAAGCAAGAGATACAATAGCAAATAGAGGTTGGAGTACTAATTAATGAAAAGCTATGTAATTTGTAACCAAAGAAAACTGATGCCTTTGTTAAAATGTGTAATTGGTGTAAAAGCTTTGGCGACTTTGTGAGTTACACCAACCTCCCTACTTTGTACAAGCTAGAATAAAATAAAATACCTAATCTTGGTGTTTTTTGCATTTTTTAAAAAAATAATATAGGGTAATGGGTAATTTTTCCTGTGATGCTACATTAACTCAAATTCATCTAAAAGATGAGAACAGTGTCATGCATATATAGGTTCTGCTGGAGAAAAAAACAAGCAGCTTTACTGCTAAAAATTTGTTGGATTGTTATGTTAGATTTTTTTGTTCTGGTCTGACAAATACATGACTAGCATACAGCACAAACCACACCGAATGTATAGCATCAGAACATCTATTTTTGTTTTGTTTTCTAAGAAACAAACCAGAACTGTTTATGCCTTAGCATTTCAGATTTCCCAGAAATTGGAGAACTGATCTTAAGCTGTTTTGTACTAGAAAACAGCACATAAACCATCCCTTCGATTCAGATGGAAAGCAGTGTCTGCCTCCCAGTGGAAATACTTAGGAGGATTGACTTAAACAAGTGGAAAATGACTGTAGGAATTTGGAGAGTGATAACTAGGCTGTTACTCCACTAATTCAGTAGCTAAAAGTTGAGGGTAATGGTGAACTTCTGGCTTATTTTTATGCAGGGTTTTTTCATACTGTATGTACAGTGGTATTGGTCTTCTTCTTAAAGTATAATTTGTATCTGCAGTTTAAAAATCTAGCAGTATGCCAGGGAAATTGGTGGTTTTGTCTTTCTCTGGCACTTAATTTGTTAGACACCTAAGTTCCTCTGGTATCTTCTCCAGTAGTAAGGTGCTTTATCCATTAATTTATATGTTTCTCTGATGCAAATGTGGAAGCGTTTAATTCAGCTTGGCATCGAATACATCTCTTAAATGCTCTAGTAACTGCCTATAAAAAGGGGTGGAAGCAGTGAATTGAAAGCATCTGATAAAGTGTCTGAAACAAGTAAGGCACTTGTTGGCCATAAAGCAACAGTATGTGGTGGGAGGAGGAGGAGATGAGAGCTGTAGCAGCACTGGATTGTGTCCTGACATAGCCGTTACTTTGCTATATGACTTCAAGTAAATGTTTTTAGCACACTGTTTTCATCTTGGGAAGTGCTTTCAGGTTTCCTGACAACAGTTTTTACCTTCAACCTGTGTTTTATATTTCTTGACAATAGATGATGTATGTGTCAATCCATTGAATGTTTAAACTGTCTTGTATAAATTAAAAAAAACCCAAACAAATGTACTTAAGGAAAATAAGTTTTAAAATGTTTTGAATAGAAAAAATTCTAAGATGCAAGATGGCAATGGGATTTGCATTTTCAGTTGATTTCATTGGAAGGGCATTTGTGTCATGGATGAAGGTAGCTTTAGGAGTGCCTGTTTAAGTGTTGCTCCTGAAGCTCATTACTGTTGAACTCCTTTTGATTTAGTTTTATTTTTCACCTTAACAAAGGTTTAAATTTGAGTTTTTAGCCTGTGCAGTCAGTCTGTTCGTTGAAGGTCCTGTAGGGTTTTTTGTTTTGTTAGAAAGCAGAGGATAGATGTGCAAGCCTGAGCCTCTTGCTGTCCTGCAGCATGCCCTGATATTTCTTACAGTGGGACTTGAAAGTACGGAGAAGAGGTTGATGTCAAATAGCTTTTAACACCCATTTACCGTTATCTTTTTAGAAATGACTGGATATACCAAGGGTCCATTTGAGAGAAAGGTATTTGCCTTCAAAAAATGTCAGCTCCTTCTGTCTGCTTTAGTTCTGTGCTACCATGTTGATCTTCCTGTTGCCTGCCACCACTAGGTGGGATTTCTTTTCCCCTTGATATAAATGAGCTTACTAAGAGAAAAAGAAAAGTTTTCTAGATAATAAAACTTATTCGTCTCAAAATTGTTAGTAGAGTAGAAAGGATAGGGTCAAGGAATTCTTCAGTTTGTGTTATTCCTACTGTTACGGTATCCCGGTGTTTGACAATTATATAACTATTTATCCTGATATCATGCCTTCTGGCTATCTCCTGAGAAAATAGGAGTATCACTTTACAAACACTGACATGTGAAGAAGGTAAATTAAACCCCTTTGTATTTATAGGAATGTTTATTAGCCTACATCCAGAATTTAACGGTATTTAGATTTGTACTACTTGCAACCCCCAGCGGTGAGCTCCAGGAAAAGTAAGCAGTGAGATCATTAGAAGAGAGAGCAGCAGGTTAATCCTCCAGTCCGCAGCTCTTCTCTGATCCCCCAGTGTACTGCTGACGACCAAGTCACAAGGCGTTCTTCTGCAGCCCAGTACAGGTTTGATTTGCAGTAGGACTGACAGTCTCTTTCCCTCTCCTCCTCCTCCAATTTTGCCTTGGCATTAAGTCCTGTGTACTCATGGTTACTCAGTTTGAGATAACAGAAGAATAACTTCTTTTGTAGTGCTAATTTTATGTTGCTTTAGGTGCCTGCAGTGACTCACTCTAGGCTCAAGTAAGTACCAAAGTTGATACAAAGGAAAGTCCACCATTCTGCCCTGAGAAGGAGAGGGTTTAAACTGGATCAACAAGCTAATCTGACTCATTCCTAACCACGAAGGCACTCGTGTGTTGGTACAGTGGAGGGAAAGAGCTGAATTACACTTTGGAGATGAATAGTCTGTTTCTATTAGCAGCCCAGTTAAATCTACTTGAGCCAAACTGAAATCACACCCTCGGGGTGTGCAGTTCGTTGGTAACCTTTGCTGCCCCATCGGTGTATTAAATCTTACCTTGGAAACTGGCTTGTTCCAGATCATTATTTCGGTTTCCTGATGGTCTGTGTGTACCTTTATGTGCTTTTCAGAAACACACTCATGCAGAGAAGTGAGTTAAGTTGTGGATTTGCTTATGCTGAAGCCTTGTGGGGGGCAAGTTGTGGGAGCAGGAGTGGGAATGCTGAAGTGGCTTCAGGCAATCTACCAGAGCCTGTTTGTATTCCCCAGCAGAGCAACGGGAAGCATTTAAAGAGCCCGAGGATTCACCCAGGGTTGTGCAAGAGGTGGGTCACAGCTGGAGGCTACAGGTCATCTGAATAAGAGCTCAGAATTACCCTAGCTGTGCTTGCAGAGAGTAGTAATTATCACCTTGTCCATAAGATCTGCTTCCTTTAGAGAGAAGTGCCATAATCAATAGTAATTTTGATTTCCCATCAAATGTGTGTAAGCTGACAACAGTTCACAATGTATGTGTAGCAGGGAGGGCAAAGTCCAGGGAGAGGTAAGTTATCTCTTGTTCAGGTCTGGGAGTGAGAAATCAAGGGCTGGAGCTGATGGAATAGTTTCATTCTGTGCCTGCCTGCTTGAAAAGGTGTCACAAAAATCTTTGACTGAGTGTGGATCAGTCTTACAGCCAAACAATCGTGTTCTGTTTAATTGTGTTCATGTTAGTCTAGACCTTTCTGTAGCAGAGGCTGTTTAGTAACTGTGATAAGCCCTGTGTGGTCATGTAGAGCTGTTGAGGAAGCTCCCGATGGGTTTGTTTCCCATGGGTGGTGGTCACTGGGGGATTGGTGAACTGCTTTTTCCTCCCTGTTGAAAGCCGATGTCCTTTGGGACAGAGCCTGGATCTGTTCCCAGCTTGACTCCAGAAAAGCAGTTCGTTTTGTAACAGGCTTTCAAATCTGCCTGGTGAAGGGTTTTGTGGATCTTTGAAAGGCAAGTGGAAAGTCTCCTTTGTGCTAGAAGTGATGCTGAGACCCAGGCAGCAGCCTGGAAAAGGGTGACATGGGGAGACTGGAAAATCAGCAAGTGAGAGAGAGGACTGGCAGGATGGCCTGGAGGGCGCTGGGCACTGGGGAGCAACAGGGGTACTGTGAGCAGTCCCAGGGCAGCAGCTCTGTGGGGATGCAGGAGGTGGTGGGAGGAGAGGTGTGTGGAAGCAGTGGGGGAGTTAATTGGGCAGCCGAGGTGTGTCCTTGCGCTCACTGGGCTGTTGATTCAAATTCGGGAATATGTGCTGAGCACCAGCTCATCTCCAGGGATCCAAGGCATCCGTTTCCACATCAGTAGGTCTTGTTGGGATTTCTGTTCTCTCAGTTTCAAGAAATTTGTGAACACAGTTCTGCTGTAGCAGTGAAAACATCTGTTTTCAGATATAACTGTGTCTCAAACCCATATTACAATAGAGATCTTTTGCCTAAATGGGTATGTGTTTAGGATTCTTCTGACCACTATTCATCACCTCAGGCTCTACCTTGCTTCATAGGCCAGGGAATTTGCTTGTGAAGCATAGGCTGTGTGCGTGTTGTTTTCCCTTTTTATACAGATGACTACATTAATATTTATAAATGAGTAATAGGGATTTCTTTTTTTTAGATGTCTTCTTTCCATAAAAGAAAAGCTGAATGCTACCAAAGAATGACAGCTCTAATAGGGAATACCGGATGTAGTAAAAACACCCTTCCTTAGGGTTAATGTTACTTTTTAAGTCCAGATGTAAGGCTAATTTTTGATACAGTTGAAAGTCGGCATTGTTGGCTTTGTTACGTTGCCTTGGGCACTCATATTGTCGTATTTCATAATGAATAGATCAGACAGTACATGAAGATACTCATTTATTTTGTCCACTAAAGCCACACTCTGTGAATAACCGTTTTGTCCTGTCTGTGCATGTGAAAAGTCAGTTTTGTTTTGCAAGATTCACTGATAAGAGAAATTTCATGTGTTCCTACAACTGTAAATTGTTGAGCAAAATGTTTTTTGCAAGAGTATCTTGTAGTCCCTGGGTTTGAGTTTGGTTTTGTTTAATTAGTATGTGTGAAATCAGGGAAGTCAAATGGGGCAGTGACTGGGTGCTCAACTCAAGCAACAAATAATTCATTCACTGAAACTGGAAAAGATCTGTGTAAGAACTGAATAGCTGTGTAAATAATAATGTTTGCAGAAAGGTAATAGGTGCAAAATGTTTACATTTGCTGCATATTTTAAGCATGAATTGCTGGCACGTGTTAGAACTTCTTTCTGCAAAGGGTAATAAATACAACTTTGTATAGTAGAGCAAAGTCAATAAATGCGAATGATTACTATTTTATTTAGTCATTTTACAAAGTGTTCAGGAATACTTATTACTCAGGCTGGAGTGTGTTCCCTGTGTAGATAAACAAAGATAAGTACACCTTTTTCCTGCCCCTAATGGTAGAACCAGTGTACACTGAAAGCCAGTGGGGAATTCGAATTTGTCAGGGAGGCAAGTGCCACGAGCTACTGAGTTTAACTAATACCCTTCCAGGCTCCCTGACTGTACAGGACTTGGGTCTGAGCCATGGTTGTGTTACAATTGGCTTTACTTTAACTTGGATGTAGTGTGTCTACACTCTCCAGGGTGATACAATGCAGTATCAGATGAGCAGAAGGCTTTATTTATTTATTGCATAATACAAGTGAAAGAATGGAGGACGTGTTTTATAATTGCCATATTTAATGGGGATTTTCCATTTTTAGATTTCACGCAGTTGCCTGTGACAACTCCTGTTGAGTAAACTGAGACGGGAACATCGTGTATCGGCTGTTGTACCTGTACCTGCCACGATGAGAAGTTGCATAAGGTTTCTTTTTCTTGTTAATTCATGCTTTTATTGTAATGTAATTGTTATAAGCAGGTCAATTAGTAAACACATTCCTTTAAGGATTTTTTTTTTTCTCAGCTAACAAAAGTTTGCTTCTAGAACTAAAGGGTATAACAGTATTAGTATAAGTAGTATATCAGGCCAAATCACTGATTATGTATTAAGCAGGATCAGTCCTGAAAAGGGCCAGTTTGCTTCTCCAGACTCATTCATGAGTGTGCTGATTGCTGCTTCTCTTTGCTTGTGAAACAAGTGTGTAAATTTTTAACTTCTGGTCTTGTTCTTTCACGCTTGGTGACAACTTTGTGACACAGAGTTACATGTAACTGAACAGCTGTTATGTATATCTGGAACCATTTGCTTGCGCAGGTTTTCTGTAAATTGTATTCTTGCATAAATTAGCTGCTCTTCTCTGCAGAATTTAACCACCCAACCTTCCAGTCAGGGTTTGAGCACTGATTGCTCAAAAAGCCCAGCAGGATTATGTGAAACCAGGATGGATGCATGTTCTGTAAGCACCTGAGTGTTTACAGCTAATCTGAGGACTGAACCACTTAGAATATTACCATATGTCAGGTATTTTTATTTGTCAGTGATTAAGCAGTAGCTACCTAAGAACAAAATTCAAGCATGGTAAAGGGAGTGTACGTTCTCACCATGTCACAGTCTAATACTTGCAAAAACTGCGTAGGCTCATGTCCTCTGATTTCCATTCCCTGCCCTAAAATGTTGGGTTTACTTACCCTCTTTTTATGATCAAAGGCACTCATATACTTCCAAAATTAATAAGGTGGCAACAAACTTCCAGAGTTTTTGTTGTTGTTGTTTGGTGGTACTTCTTTTAAAGGCAAAATATTAAGCAGCAAACAGTGCATCTCTTTTAAGCATTTCAAATCTGATATAGCCTTGAACATTTTACTAAAATCTTTAATTTTCAGATTAGTTCTGCAAATTGATTACTGATAACATATTTTCATTTTGAGTTTTTAGAATACTGTGCCATAAAGGTTTGAAATAGCAATTGTTACAGTGTTTGCTTGTGCATTTTTTCCTGTATCTTAATAAAAATCTTCCTTTATGTTGTCATTAAAAATGCAGGGGCAGTTTTGGAGGTTAAATGACCTCTTATTTAAAAAAACCCAAAAAACAAACAACAAAGCCCAACAGAAAGCGTACCATCATGTTCAGCTACACTGGTTTTGCTTACACTAAAATATAATTGTCTTACAGCTAGCATTCCAGTCTCAAGTTAGGGTAGAGTTTTGCTTCTACATTGCCGTCAAAATGAATGTTTTATTGAGTGCTTAGTGGTCCATTTATCTGACTTCAGTGTTCTTCTGCTGGGAATGGCAATGATAAGTCTGTTAGGGATGAAGGCGTTTTAAACTGCATCTCCTTTGTTTATCTGGTATTTTTAACAACATATCAAAGAAATAAACAAAATAATGAGGTAAAATGCATCTTCTTCAGTTATACAAGGAAAGAGGTGGAGCCTTTATATTGCCACCAAGGAACTTCCTTTGTGTCATGGCTCAATTCTTCTCAGAACAATCACCCTACAAAGATATTGGAGCTTACTCTTCTAATGAGACTATTAGAATATATTTTTCTTGCTTGTTTAGAAAGGGACTACACTTTTACAACTTCCAATTACGATGGTAATTGCAGTTAGTTAGAAGCATAGATGCTCTGTAAATACTGTAGTCAGAAATCCATTGCCAAATTGTCAACACTGGCACAGGAGCACTCTCTTGCTAAAGTTTGCTTTCTCCTAGTAAGAAAAATGGAATCTTACTTGGCCTTTAAGGCAAGAAACTGCATTTGCAAAAGATAGCTTTTTATTCTTAAAAGACTCCATTTCAAGTGGAAAAAAAATCTTATGTTAATTTTTAAAAGAAATTGTTTGCAATAGATGCCTTATAATAGTCTCACTTTTCTGAAGGAGGAGCTGAAATAATTATCAGTTTACTCAAGGTACAAATTATACATCAGAGCACAGAGCAGAGTTCTAGAGCTGAGTGCTTACTTTTCTGAGCTAGGGTGATGTTCCAAAACATTTCTCTCAAGTCTGTCCTATTGCAGTGTTCCTTAGACCCTTTCTTGCATAGTAAGAAATTTCTTGTAAGAAAAGGTGAGCATAGCACAACTGATGTTTGCCATTCAAGCAAACATTTCCAGGTTTGCGGGTTATGTGCAAAGCCTCAGGTAAGCTAGAAGAGAGAGCTTGACATGAGACCTTGGCATGGTTTTTCTAGAAATAGTGGGAAAAGTTCCTCTCTCCTTTTGAGGTAGGAATAAAACTGTTAGGATAACGGCAAAATTGAATGGCAGGCTGCTATCCTGGAAGAGCTCAGTACCTCTTTAACCAAGGAAAAAGTTATGAAACTTAGAATATTTTTGGACAGGCTGGACTGTTTGTCAGGCAAGGAACTTTGGAGGAAAGTTTTCCTAAAGGTGTTAAATGAGTTGCTTTAGTTTTTTGTTTATAATGGTGTATGGTTAAGTTCTGTTTCTACTTTATAGGCAGGAGTTCTGCAGCTTTATAAGGAGAAAAAGGATATGCCCTTCCTGAACTGAAGACAAAATTATAGTACAACATACAATTTTTTGAAAAATGGATAAACTTTTGCTGTGTGAACTTTGGATTCAGCTTTAAAACATCTTGTTCTATGTTGCTGTCAACAACAGCACAGTTTTTCTGGACAGTAGTAGCTTATTGGCTGGCTCATGATTATTTTCATTAAGTATCCTTCAGTGACAGCCTAAGAACATAAGTCTCTTCAAACGATTACTGAATTTGCCCTTTAGCCTATTTAAGTTTGTTTTTTTATTTATCACTGCTTTTTGCCTTTGATCTTCAAATTAAATCCCTTTCCCCCAGTGCTGCTTGTTGCAGTAAGTCCCTACTGTAAAGAGCTCCTATGGTTTATTTGAGTATGTGTCTCTGGGTGCTCTGCAGAATAAGCTTTGATGTTGCTTGGTTCCTTCAAACTGTAATGATGCAACGTTAACAATGAGGTTACAGCAGCTTGTTAGGGAAGAAGACAATGGTGAAATACTTTTGCTTGGAATTTTAAGAAATTGTATGTTTCAGGGAAAGATGGAATTAATCTCATCCTACAAAGGAAGGGTGTTGAGTTGATCTGTAACTGAAGTGACCTACAGATCTAACATTAATGAAGCCAGATTTTTTTCCGTTACTACTGAAGGATCTTGCATGATTTAAACATTACTTTTTCATCTCAAATTTCTTTTCATTAGGATTTTTGGGGAGTTAATGGACAAAGAGTCAATGAGCATAAGACATCTGCAAAGAATAATATATCTTATGAATGAAAATACTTAATTTAGTATTGTCAAAAGCTGTGCATCTTATGTATACATCTTTATTAGTTGCTTGATTTATGGTATAGCTTTTAATAAGTTCTATCCATATCTTTAAAAAGTTAACTTTTTAAGAGAGAAGTGTGTTTGTAGTGCATTTTGGTTTTATGTACTTTAATAACTGCTGTCTCATTCACTGTTCCATGAATTCATCTTCAGCTATTATGGCAAGCCTCCCTGTTTTCCATAAGGATATAAATTATTTTGTTGTTTTATTTTTTTAGTCTTTTAGATAGATGCATAATTTCTTGACTCAACAATAATTAGAAAGTCGCATCATCGTGGTCATTGGATATGATAAATGATGCTTTTAAAGAAGTCAAAGTGAATATTGTGGCATCATTAGGGACCCTGGAAAAAGTTCCACATCTCTTCATAGTGCTGTTGTTAGGATTTTAGGGATATTTCTAAGCTATTTTCTGCTATTTACCAAATAGTAGTTAACTGATTGTCATGTTTATTGATACAATAAGTGTGCACATTGCCTACTGGTTCTGAGACTGAAATCATGGGACCTATGGGAAGTCTCTAGGAGTAAAAGAACCAGCAAAGTTGTGTCACAAACAGAGCGTATCTTCTCTTAGGTAAGTTTCTCAGTGCGTCTAATGCTTCGAAGGCATTTCAACATCTTAGTGGTTGGTGTTCCCACGTACAGAGTGCAGTGGCTTTGCTTGTGTTCTTAGAGATTGTTTGGAGGCTGATGATTTACAGTCACATAAAGATTGCTAATGAAGATACACATGTAGGTGTGCTGATGTGGTTGGAGAGGGTGTTTTAAACTGTACTCACATAACACTTTCAGAGAAATACATGTCATTCACATGTCATTGTACTACAGGCTGCTAAATGGGAATGGAAAAGTGTATCCTCTTGTATCGATGTTTGTTTCATTTGTGTTAGGGGTTAAACTTGTAGCATAATTTCTGCACTAAAAGATCTACTGGGATATGAATTGTAATACTATACTTGAAAGTAACCCCCTGCCAATGATAAAAATTTACCATTAATACCTTTCCTTTCTCTTTTCAGATCTTTTTGGATCCCTGTGTAGCTGTTTCATGTTTCCAAACTCTTTCTTGGAACCTGCACAAGCCACCAAAATGAAGTTGAAACATGACATCAACCCTGTTCTTTTACAGTTTATAAACTTTATAATTTTGGTGTACTCTCTTGTAACATACATTCCATGGTACATACTTTCGGGGTCAAAGCAGGCTATAGCAAAAGCCAAGCAGGTTAAAGCCAGACCTGTGAATAACAAGCCTGGGGGCGCATACAGATCTGTTAACAGCCTACATTGCTTAGCTTCAGTTTTATATCCCGGGTGTGATACGCTCGACAAGGTTTTTAAATATGCTAAGACTAAATTTAAGGACAAAAAACTCTTGGGAACACGTGAAATCCTAAAAGAGGAAGATGAAATCCAGCCATCAGGAAAAGTTTTTAAAAAGGTAAGTATTTCTGCAGTCTGCCTTTAAGAATTTTTTCAAAGCGTGTTTACTTTCTTATGCAGCACTTCTAGTCCAGTAAAGCAAAGATGGACTAAAAATAAGGTTCTCTACTTAGATTAAATAGTTGTGAAAAGAGTTAAATTATCTAATTCACAGTCTTTCATGACTTGGTATTTAAAAAAATCTAAACCTTCTTTTTGCATTGTTGAGTAGATATCCTTTTTTATAGTTTCAGTCAAAGGAAAAACACAAATATGTTTTAGGTATTTATTTTTAATATTCAGCTGATGGTGTAAGTGGCTTAAAGGTTCCTTTTTAGGTGAATTAAAAAAAGTCTCCCTTTGTATTATTCTGAACTATAATCAGATAAATATTGAAAAATTACTAGATGCCTGTACTCAGATGTGCCATTCCAGCAAACTTAGTTATAACTTCAGGATTTGCTGTTCTGCCCTATGAATTCAGGCTTTAGATGAAGTCTTTGTTTGAAAAAATATTGCACAGATTTTATTGGAAGAGACTTTTATTTTTCCAGTCTCCTTTAAGGTCAACTACTTCTGCCAATCTGTAATCTTGGCGTGGGGGAGATGTGATTTCAGTATAAACTCTGTTTTTTCAAGGGACTGATTTTTTTAATAGTGTTTAATGTTCAAGCCTGTGTTGGCATTTGCTGCTTTGCATTTGTTCAGAGGCATTGAAAAATGCACTTTTGCCTGAGGAAGCAAGGCAGGATACCATAACAGGATACATGTGTCTGTGCATCTCTGTGTATTGTGTACTAAAGGTCTGCATTTCTGTATTAGAAGTTGTTAAATCCATGATAAAAAGATAATTTTTGACTAAGATTAGTTTCCCTGCAGATGAAAAAGATCTATCCCTTCATATAATAAAGGAATCCTTAAATTGCTAGTTTTAATTCTGATAGAAGAATATGTTTAACATAGAATTTGGTTAATATCACAATATATGGCAAAGTTCAGTTCTGTTAAAATCTTTATAGAAGCTTTAATTGTTGATGAAACTTCCTCTCAGCTATGGAGTTGGGTTTTTTAGTATGAAGGAGATGCTGGGATGAGTGGTTACACGTAATCTTTCTTGATGCACATTTTGCTGCCTCATTACCCTATAAAGAAACAGAAAGTTCATGTTGTACAAAGTTGTACAAAGAAAGGCTTCTGAGCACAAATCGGAACTTTGGCTGCCTGTGATATGTGCCCTGTTTTTTAATTGCAATTGGTAATGTAAGACTTAAGAACTTAGGAGTTTTAGCCTTTTCCATTATGCAAGCAAAGTGTCCCAAATACTGGAAAGTTGAAGAATATTTGTGTTGATCTACTTAAATTACTTGTTTCTAAGTATTTAGACTTAGAAATTACCCAAGTTAGGTAATTTTGTCTAAGCTTGACACAACAGTTCATTATGGTCGATTGCCACGCTTGCCATCTTGTTACTTTGTGCCAAGTTGTGGCATTATTCCATTAATCTACTTTTAAGGTTTTTTCCATTAGGGAATACAGTGTTTCTTAATATGATATAGCATATTTTAGCAAAAGAGAAAAATTAGACCACTTTACCTTGTTGATTCTAAATGTCAGGGTTCTTTCCCTTGGATTTCTTTAATACTGTGTGTCTTTTTATTGCCTGGTTCCCTTTATCAAAGGCAACTTTCTGAGGTTTGTTTGGTGCCGCTCTTTGAAAAGGTGCATGATAGGTTTAATTCTTGGGTATAATGCATATAATTTCTATACAGGAGGTGCAAAACTTAATAACTTCTTTTCCCTTTCCACAACTGAACACAGTGATGGGAATGATCGATCTGTTTTTCAGAGGCCATCTGCAACTTGGGTAGATCTGAATGTAGATCATGGGATTGGGTGCTGAGTTGCAACACCTATTAGATGTGTCTCTGTACAAATTGCAGTGGGCTGGATTAGCCTAATTAATGATTCATTAATTGTATAAATATATATATCTCAAAAAAGTAAAATACTGTGATTTTTGGGAGAACTAAGTGTGCTCACATTTCTATTGAAAATTATTTTAAGTTTGCTAACATCTTTAAGATAGGCTATTACATTAATTTATTCTGAGATATCCCAAAAAAGCTGTCATTTTTTGGAATTTTTATGATGCTGTATTGTTATAAAAATATTTATTCTTTTGCAGTTGTCAAAGTAGCAGAAATTCATGGATGTGAATAAAATAGAAATACTTGTTTATGCTCACTTTATTGCATTTTATAATATTTCATATGTTGTTAGTTCCTGTTTCCTTCTGTAGTGTACTTTTCCAATTTCCTTCTCCAGTCTTACGCACTGAAGAGCATAACTAATATTAATTTCGTAAAATATGTATTTGTTAGGATAAAAGTACCTCCAAGATTGATGTAATTAATTGGGAAAATTAATTAATTTAAGCAGCACTTAAATTTTATGATGTCCAAAAGATGAGCTTTGTTCTGCAGGCTGGTTATTTTATGTCATCTTAGTTATATTCTCAGGTGTTTGCTTTTATCTGTGTTGGTATGTGGATTTTGCTGTGTGTGTGTGTGTTCTTTTGGTCATTTATTTTTTGAGGGGGATGTTTGTGTTTCTTTTGGAGGTGGATTGTTTGTCTTCTTCTGTTTTACAAAGGGTTTGTGACCAAGGGGAGAATTAATGGAAACATAATAAATAAGACATGGTGGGGCAAAGAGGGGAAGGTGTTGCATCTAAAGCCTGAGAGATTTAAGTGAAATAACAAGCACGGGGGGAAGCAGTTGGGAATTCAGAATGTTACTCATTATTGTTGGTACTGAAACTTACTGTTAAGGTACAGGAAGGTTCTTGCCATGCCAAGTCACTGAGCAGTAAGAGTAGCTTATGATGTTGAAAACCGTGCGGTACTATGTAAATAATATGAGGGTGGGGTTTTTTCAGATGTGTTCAGCTGCAATCCCTGTTTTCATGTGAAAAAGGCTAAAAGTAGACATTTCAAATAACCTTGTATTATTTTTAACTTACTTTCTACAAGAAAATGCATTTAATTAATGATCACTTGTTTCCAAATCATAGTCAAGGTTCTTTAAGCCTTGCAAGGTACTTCTTTGTGAAGAGTTTCAAAGGTAACTGAGGTCAGGTAGTTCAATGACTCTACATGTGCCAGCAGCTTTATGGAGAATATTTTATGACACCTTCACACTAAAAATCATAGTATTTCCCTAAAATCCAGGTAAAAACTGTTAACTGTGTGTTTAGTGTCTGCCCTTTTCGGGATTTCCAAGTATTAATGCAGTCCAGATACTTACGAGCATTTTGTGGTGTGTTACATCAGGAACTCATCCTGCAGTTTAAAGTCTGGAGCACTAGAGGGCAGCGTTTTCCTATGGAATGTCGTGTTTCCAGGTGAGGCCCCAGAGTTGCGGTCCCTGCTGGGCACTGCTTGGGGCTGGGGGGCTGTTTAGTCAGTGCTTAATAACCTCCACTTCTTGGGTGTTTTTACCAACTCTTGGACAGCTGCTTGCATGTGTAAGTAGTTACTGAGCAGAAGTAAGTTCTGGAAGTTGTAAAGTTAAATGTGTTTAAAGGATTATGACACTTCATGTTGGTCTTAACAGCTATTTACAGCAGAAATCACAGAATTTTTGGGGTTGGAAGGGACCTCTGGTGATCCTCTAGCCCAACCCCCTTGCCAAGGCAGGGTCACCTGGACTGGGTGATGCAGAAACTCATGCAGGTGGGTTTTGAATGTCTCCAGAGAGTGAGACTCCACATCCTCCTTGGGCAGATGTTCCGTACTCTGCCACCTTCAGTGTCAAGTTCTTCCTTATGTTGAGGTTAAACTTGTTGTGTATTAGTTTATGGCCATTGTGCCTCATCCTGTTGCTGGGTACCACTGAAAAGAGTGACACCACCCTCTTGGCAGCCCTTTGAGGCATTTCTGTGCATTAATGAGATGCCCTCTGTCTTTTCTCCAGACAGAACAGACCCAGCTCCCACAGTCTCTCCTCATAAGAGAGGTGCTCCAGACTTCTCATCATCTTTGTGGCCTGTGCTGGACCCTCTCCAGTAGCTCCTTGTCTTTCCTGAACTGTGCATTGGAAAATATTAGGGAAAGCTACTGAGGGAACAGCCAAAAAGGGAGATGGATTCAGAGATACAGAAATAAGGAAGGTTGAGAGAAACCATAACCTGCTCTGTGTCCTGCAAAAGAAGTGTATAGGGAAATGCAGAAGAAAGGATTGTACAGACAGAGGCAATATATTAATATTTATATATGTATGTATATATGAATATATGTTATTCATTAATGTGTATGTAGTATAAATAATGTATGGAGGGAATAGAGAAGAAATGCTGGGCATGGGGAGGAAAGGAACATTGAATTTTAAATATATGGAAGGCAGTAGGAAAGTAAAACTCAAAATAACTGCATTGAAGATAGTCTTACCTGTTTTCACATGTCAGTGTTCTTCAGAAATCTATTTATATATAAATAACTATACCTAATAGTGCTGTACATTTCAGTGTGGTTTTCCTTTTTAAGAAAAGGAGGCACCAATAAGACCTTCTTTCCCTATTTCATATCAAACTTGTGTAAGTAATGAGGATGAACTACGTAAGAGAATTTAAAAGGAAAAAGGGCAGAATCACAAGTCTTACTTGGAAAGATTAATTTTTGGCCTTTTAATGATTTATTTTACCCATTTTAATGACTTACGTAGTGAATGGTGGAAACAACTAAAACCTGTTATGGATTGGCAAACTTACCAGGAACAGTAGCAAGAAACTGCTCGTATTTCTTGGCCTAATTATTTGTGAACAGTTTTCCTGAGGCCAATCTGTAGGCAGAAGATAATGGGGGAAAGGGTGTTGCCCAATTCACTGCTATAAATCGTTTTCAACTGATGAGCCTGTCAAGAATTTCCAAGTCTGCCAAAAATACTGCCTTTGGGAAAAATGTCCCAAATTAGAATTTAAATTCCAAATTACAGAAATTTGGACGGACGGGAAGAGTTGCAGTATTTTCATTGGAAGCAGTAAGAGTTTTCCACACCAGAAATATCTTGGTGTGTGGAGAGACCCCCAGGTAGCCCCTTCTCATGGAACACCAGCCAGGGATGAGCCCCTGCCCCATGGTGCAGCAGAACTGCTGCTGGGGTTCTCTCACTGCTTACAGTAGAGGTTTGCAACCTGGTCTTTCTGCTCCAGTAAGGGTTTTGGCTCTGAAACAGCTTGTTTGTCAGTGGAACTGAGTTTCTGTAACTAAATCAGGAAAACCTGAGAAGATAGTTGTGTGAGAAATATGCATTTTCTGGTGAAATTGCTATATATTGCTGTTGTTGGCAAGTATTGTTTTTTGGGCTTATTAAATGGTGTTTTCCCATGAAAACATTTGTGAAATTTCCAAGCAACTGCACAGGTACCTGTCCTGAGTAAAGAAAGGTTTGTCCTGCTAAACAAGGAGGTTAATGAGCACTGTGCAATGATACTGGTAGATACAGCTCATTACCTAATTGTAACTTCAGCAGTCTGGAAAAGCATTTTGATAAAAGAAATCTACTAGATTTTATATATTTTTAGTGGATGAGAGAGGTTTTAAAATATATTTTAAGGAAATGGATGTGGAAATGCATATTCTTTAGAAATGTAGTTACATGCCAAAACATTGTTAGATTTTACAGCCCACAAGTCTGAAATTTAGTTCAAATTGATGAGTGAAATGTGGAAAAATAGAGCGGGGGAGGAGGGAGAGGTTTGGTTTTTTGCTTTTTTAGTTTTTCCTTGCGTTTTTTAATACTGTGTAGTGAAAGAAAATGTCTGAAATACTTGACTAAAAAATTATATTTTTCAAACTTGTCAGTGTGCTTGTATAACTAAATGGGTAATACATAATAATTTAGTCTGGGTTTTAAATCTAAATCATCTTCATGTTATATCTATATATGAAAATATCTAGGATATTCTTGAAGAAATGTCCAGTCCCTCAGTAAGAAAATAGTACTGCAAGGTGCAAAAGCACACACAGAAATCAGTGATAGTGACTTGTAAATTCAATTCTAGTTTTACTGTGCACCAGCTTTCCTGTATAGAAGAAAAGCAAGATTGCTTAATGTTTTCCACATGACTTCTCAGAACTGAGGTTTGCCAGTAATTTCTAGTCTGGTCTTCAGTCCCACTTTCATTTAACAGTAAAAAAGGGGCAAAATTATTACTGCTCTTCCCCTTGACATTTGTTTGAGAACAAAGGGAAAGGGATTTCACAATTTCTGACTGAGGGCCCAGGATATGCTGCTTTCTGGATTCCAGTTTACCTTTTTTTAATTTTTTTTTTAATGAATGTCTAAGCATTGTATTTTTGTAGGAGAATTGTAGCCCAAATATACCAGAAAGCAAATACAGAGAATGAATTGTGCCAGCTAGTGCTTGTCACCCTTTACATAAACCAAACTTTTTTAAAAAGCAAAGGCATATGGGCTAAATAACCACACTCAGAAGCTACAAAGTGCTGGGGAATCCTGTGCTCCCCTCATGTGAAAATAGAAACTGAGGTGGTAACATTTTGTGAAGATATTGCGGTATTTGTGTTGGAACCTCCACAGGCCCTGCAGCTTTTGGCAAGAATATTATTCATTATCTTGAGTAAACTGCTGTTATAATTCAAGCACATGTTACTTCAAACATCTGTGGATTCTTCATGTGGGTGATGATGTAGTAGGACATGTTAAGGGTTTTTGTTTTCTAAATTGAATTTATTATTCTCATTAGGTCATCCTTGGCAAGTACACCTGGCTTTCTTATGAAGATGTATACATTAAAGCTGTTAATTTTGGAAATGGCTTAGCAGTATTGGGTCAGCAACCAAAGACTAACATCGCTATCTTCTGTGAGACCAGAGCTGAGTGGATGATTGCAGCACAGGCCTGCTTTATGTGCAACTACCAGCGTAAGTCCACGTCTTCCCTGAAAGTTTGATCTTACAACACAGTCTGAAAATAAAGCTTTTTCTTTGCTTTACATACTAAGAAAACTTGGTATATATTTTACAGAGAGCATTAAAATTTACAAATGAAAAAATGCTGCATAAGGTAGAGACTGTGCACTTTGTGGCATTTTGCTTTAGTGAGTAGAGAAATCTGCATGTTTGGAGATGCGAGTATGATCTTGATAAGCATAGCTTGCTCAGTGAATTCATGGGAGGTTTATCTTCTTTTCATCTCAAATCAGTAGAGATTCCCAAGTTTCTAAAAACAAACAAACAAAAATCACACATGAATTCATTAACTCAGTTTCAGGAGTTGACGTCAAACCTTCATCTGTGCCTGTAAGTTTTGTTTTAGCTGGATATCTTGTCAGTTCTTCAGTTTTGATTTTGGTTAGGCCTGTTTTTCTTGCCAAGAAATCTATTGAGTGCCAATCTCAACTTGCTATAGTTGTTCAAATGTCTGTTTCATCATCGCTCCTTAAAGTGTCATTCAACTCACTGTAAGCCCAACCTTGCTGGGTTCTGTGATGCTCTCAGGGGGATATATCTCCTTGTCCCACAGAGCACACCGGAATTTGCTGTTCCTCACAGGCTTTGGCCTCTTCCCTCCCATGCCACATTTACTCTCCTTCAATAAGAGATGGGCTGTAAAAGCCAGATGTACAGAAATTCCTGATTTGCTACCTACATACACCAAAGATGTCTATTCGATTTTTTTTTTTCAGGTTTTGGGAGCAAGCCTAACAAGATTAATTTATCTTTATGGTCCTTCTTTGCTTTGAGCACGAGTCTGTTTCAGTTTGAGAAACCACATGTTGATGAGTATGTGGCAGTTTTCATTTACAGAAGTCTTTACTGTGTATCTCAGGTTTTGTGTGTACTCTTTGGTGTATTCCTCCCTTAGTTTTAAGGGTGAAGTTGGTGACAAGGTGCACTGCCCTAGCCCATAATATTTCAAAGTCAGCCTGCCTGCATTGTGTGGCAGCTGGCTCTGTAAACAAGGAAAAAGTGGATGTCCTGTACTGGGACTTCAGCAAGGCCTTTGGCATGGTCCCTTGTAGTACCTGTATAGCCAAACTATGGATATAAAGGCTGGGTAAGATGGACCATTGGCTGCAAGGATTGTAATCCATAGGACACAGTTACTTGCCAGCCCCCAGGGGCTGGTTCTGACTCCAGTACTGTTTAATTTCTTTATTGAAGGCCTTGATGGTGGGACAGAGTGCAAACACAGGAGGTCACAGCTGGTAGCATATTGGGGGAGCAGTCAGTACACTCAGGGGTAGGGGTGATGTAGAGTGGGGCCTGTCAGCTGGGAAAGTGGGTTATCTGGAACCTCATGGAGTTTGGTGAAGGCACTTAAAATTTTCTCTGTGTGTACTGGAATACCTCATGCACCAGTACAGTCTGGGGGGCAGCTTGAGAGAGCAGCTTTGCAGAGAAGTACCTGAGGGTTCTGGTGGGCAGTGGATCAACCAGGGTTTCTCAGTGCCTTCTTGCAGTGGATGCCAGCAGCATCCTGGGTGCTGGTAGCATGTAGGGCCCAGGGAAATGATCCTTCTTTTCCTTTTCAACACTGGTAAAACCACATCTGGAGTACTGTGTCTGTTTTGGGGCTTTCTTGTAGGAGAAAAGACACTGACATCCTGGAGCAAGCCCAGTGGAGGGCTGCCACGATGGTGAAGGGGTTGGAAAATGTGACATCTGAGGAGAGGCTGATAGAGTGGGGTCTGTTCAGCATTAAGATGAGTGAGTTCAGATCTTGTTGCCATCTAGAACTATCCAATGGGAGCATACAGAGGAGGTGAAGCCAGACTGCTCAAAGTTGTGTTTTAATATGACTGGAGACGGCAGGTACTAGTTGAATGGCAGGAAAAATTGATTAGATATTAGGGCAAATGTCTTCATTGCGAGGGTGATTCAGTATCAGAACAGGAACCTAGAATGATTGTGAGATCTTCATCCTTGGAGGTGTGTAAAAACCAGACTGGCTGTGGCTCTGAGCACTCTGCTGTAATGAATGGTGTGTGCAGGTGATCTTCCCAGGTGCCCTCCAGTTGAAATTCAGTGATGTTTTTGGTTCTTTCTTCAGTGAGTATTTGCTGCTGCCCTGCCTACCAGAGCAGAGACCTGCACAGGCTCTTCTCAGATAGGATGCCTGTGTTGCTTTTAAATTGCATGTCTTGTAATACAGCATGCCAGTTCCCTTTTATCACTTCTGGGATCTGTCAGATTCCTAGTGACTATCCTGGGAATAAAATTCAAGAGCTTGAATGGTATTTTTCCTTTAGTAGTGAAGCACACTTCCAATTCTTAGGAAGATTTCACAACTTGAAGGGGGAGGGGAGAAAGTATGAGATAGGGGATGGATGTTGTGAGCAGAATGGAATGCATATGTTTTTGGTTTTGTTGGATTAATGTTTCAAACCCCCTCGTTGCAACGTGCTCCAGCACACTGTCTGACGTGGTATTCAGCATCTACACTGTACGTTGTCTTATGTGAACTTGGCTGACTTGTGTGTTGGCAGATGATGAGAGTGTTGTGCAGTGTCCATGGTCAGTTTGCTGAATGAATTAGAAAATTCAAATGATGGTGGAGTAGTAGTGTGGAACGACATCACTAAATGACTTATTTTAGTATTTTTGGTTTAGAGGTTTCACACCAGCTAACTGCTGTGGTAGTGTTGAGACAGTCTTTCTGAGTGTGAAGTGTATGAAATCTGATGGTATGGGCTCAGAACTGATGTCAAGACAGCAGGTTTGTGTGTTTCATTTGTAGTGTTGGAGAGAATACCTTTTGCAATACAGAATTAAAGTGGAGAAGATAATTTTTGTTATGGATTACTTGCACAAGCAAGTGATTTTATGATTAGAAATGCTTGGTTTTAAGTGTGGGTTGGTTGAAGCTAAGTCTTCTATTTGAGGAGGTAGAGTGGGATTGGTGGTTCAAAAATGGAAAAAGTAGTACTAACATGAAAATAGATTTTCAAGTACCTCCTCTTCATTTGTGTGAACAACTCCTCATCAGTGTAGGTAAATAAATCACCCAAATGTATAACCAAATGATGAAATAGGAGAGGTTAGGTTTAATTTTTCAATCATGCTTTCCTAAAGCTTCAGCAGAAGTGGTTTTGTCAGAATTGATTTGGTTTAAGCCTTTAAAGGAGCATTTTACTTTTTATTTTTGATGTACAATGAATGCTGAAATACTCAGTTTAATATTTTAGTTACATTGAAATAAATTGCAGAAGTGGCAAGGCTTTGTCTTTGTATATGAGCTGGCAAATTTAGTACTGTTGGGATTCCTCTTTTTAGACTTTTAGAGCAGCACTCCTAGCAGAAGGTCTGATAACAAAGGCTCACTTGTACTATTGTATGTATGAAGGTGAACACAAGATAATCCCTTCTTAGTATGTTTTAAAGAGAATAAGGAGAGAAAAAAATAATTACCTAAACTTTCCCATTTGCCTGAAAAAGTTTAGGTGCCAGCATGGAGAAGTGAGAATTTCAGAGATGAGAGTCATTGCTCAGTTTTAGTCTCTCCATGACATAAGTGCACTGTCTTATAAATGGTCTCTCTGTTTGACTCTGTCATATAGTGTCTAAGTGTCTTAATGTACTTATTTGCAGATGAGTAACTACATATGTGGTTATTTCAGAGATGATACTTTTCCTTCCGGGCAGTGTGTCAGTTCTGCTTGTTGGCTCGGGGAAGCTGAATTTCTGCTAGATGTTTATATAACAGGGGTCACTGCCGTAAGTAGAGAGAGCTCGTGGGAACTAGTAGAGGCACTGTTCTGGACTTTGCTCCCACCAAATTAAAGAAAACACAGTGCATGTGCATTTGCCCTGCAACAGTTCTGAACTATCATGGACTGTTTTAACAAGGAAAAAATAAGTAGAGGTCAACTATTTACTTTTCTGTGTAAGAAAACTGCTTTTGACTTCTTCCTTGATGAGCTGCATTGTGTTAGTAACTGCCTGGATTTCAAATCCTAGAATACAGCAGGACTTTAATTGTGATTTTTTATCTTTGCTGTGGTGAGCATAGTAGAGTTAGCCTTAATGTACAGTAGGATGTCTTGTTTTCATAATTACGTTGTTTAAATATTCAGCTAAATACAGTCTAAAATACAAAAGAGATTGATACCTGACATGACAAAACTTCCAGCAAGGATGTTGTAATTACTGATCGTGTTGACTGACCTTACAGCTTTTCTGAGATACCCATGTATAGTGTTCTGCTTTGAAAATAGGAAGTGGTTATTTCTTTTTCTTCACCAGTCTCTTCTGCTCTCTTCTTATTCAGTTCCCATAAATATGACAGGAAGTTAAATGTGATCTTAAAAGTTGTTAATATGAAATAATTGTTTAACACTATGACTAATGAACGGTCATTAAATACAGGAAGCAGTATTTCTTATAGTCAGGTTTTTAAATATTTTCTTTCTTTGCTTGTGTTGATGTCAGTTTAATGTCTAATGATGGTGATGATTAAACCTCTCTGATGTGACGTTGTTTTAATAGATGGGAGAATAGGATAGTCATAGATGTATTGCTGAGTGAGAATTCATCTGCTGATGACGTATTTTGCTATGTTGCAATAATTTATTAGCAATCAATTGTAAAAGGTTAGTAACAGTGTATGTGAATTCTGAAAAGAGAAGTCACATGAATGAAAGCTGTTTCTTTCCTGTATGCAAGAGGACTGTTACACAATGATTAAACTGAGAACGTTTACCTACTTTTCAGATGGTAAAAGCAATAAAGGTATGAGTAAGCAGTCATATGGACAATGGTTCCTCTTTATTCCTTCTGAGAGTAGCTGAAAATCATGCTGCATTTAAATCCATGTGGTAGGAATTTTTTTAAGTACAAAACTGTCCCACCTTTCTGAGTTGGCAAATATTTTTACTATGTTATGTAACTTGGAATAGGTCAATCTCAGTCCTTCATTGTAAACTGTAATTGTAAATGTAACACAGAGATTGACCATTTCCCTCCCATTTCATGTTTCAGTTGTTACTCTGTATGCCACTCTGGGAGGCCCAGCAATAGTACATGGCCTGAATGAAACGGAGGTGACCACCATCATTACTAGTAAAGAACTGATGCAAACAAAATTGAAGGTCAGCAAACTGGTTTTTGTCTCTCTTTTTCCAGTGTGTCTGTTCATTATTGTTAAATGGCCTGGTTCCACTGTACAGAACAATGATTTATTGCCTTTCTATATGGCAGACGCTTTTGGAATAAGATTTATGTGTCTGTCTTTGTGTGCAAAAAAAGTGATAATTTGTTTTCAGTGGGTTTTAGGCTCCTCAGTGACTCCAGAAAATGGGATGAGCAATTTGCAATATTGAAGACCTGCAGTGCTGCCTGGAACAACACCTTTACAAGAAACTGCCATGGCTTCTGAGTGGATTTAGTGCCTATAAATCTAACAATGGGAAGAACAGAAAGATGTATAAATTGTGTATGAAGAGCTAAATGTAATCATCTGTCTTGCTTATTGTTGGATGTTCTCCCAGCAGAGAACAGCTTCTTAAAGCTAAAGATGGGTGATTGAAGAGTTAGAGCTGTTTTGCTGTGCTGGGGAAAGGTTACTAAACATTAGAACAGCTGAAAAACTTTAGTGACTTGCTGACCCAGGTGGGATACCTAAGTGGAACAACAAATTTGCATGAGTTTCATCAGGATGTGTTTTGGTGAAAACTGAACTTTTTACATAAGGAAATTTAAGGAAAAACTGTGCTGTTGCTGGAAATTGAATGAGAATTTCCTAAACTTAAAAACCAAAAGTTCCTAGAATTATAGTATATGTACAATGCACATTTATTTCAGCTTGCAGTAAGTGAATGTTTGTTCTGCTAGAGGTGATGATCATCTCTTCTTCCACTGATAAATGTTTTAGAATTCATGTTTTACTTGAAATGCTTAGTTAATAATTTTCTGTAGTTTTTTCTAGCTGTTGCTTATTTTAACTAGCATAGTAATAAAGGAGCAACTTAAGAATTATTGTAAGCTCAGTGTCACCAGTTTCTCTCAGTGTTCTGTAGACATGAAAAGTCTACAAATCATTGTGGTCTTACTTGTGAGGCTTTCATTAAATAAGGCACAAATCAGTAAATGATTGCAGAAGTTTTCACACTTGTAAGTCTAAAGATTAAAGTTTTGCAGCTGTCTGAGCTTGATAAGTTTATCCTCTGATTTATGTCAATGCTTTTTTAAAAGTATGCAGTAGATAGTGTGGGGGTTTTGGTTCTCGGTGTGTTTTTTCTTCTTGTTGGCCTATACCTAATATTTAATTTTTGAACACACTTTCATTTCCACAGGAAATTGTATCTCAAGTTCCACTGCTACGACACATCATTACAGTGGATGGCAAACCAACAACGTGGTCAGAGTTTCCCAAGGGTGTCATTGTTCACACAATGGCATCTGTGCAAGCCATGGGGGCCAAGGCAGATATTGGTAGGTCCTCTTCTATCTGTTTGAACCATCTGATTTGTTGTCTTACCCTGACTCTGTTGAGTCAACTTGGGGAAATTGCATATCTCGATATTATGCAGTGATTAAGCTTTTCTTATCTGCCTTTTCTTTAAATGAAATGTGGGATTTTTTCATAAGATTGTGGTTGGCTTTTGGGATGTAGTTTAGTTTGTTTTGTATTTCAACAGAATGAAGTGCTTTTAATTAAAATTGTCTTTTCCATGAGCAAGTGTCACATGTTGAAGGATAATTTTTAGGATAATCATTTAGTGCAGGATAGAAACTTAGAAAGCATTCTTAGCATCAGATGTATTAAAACCAGATTTTCAGGGCACACGAAGAAAACTATTGTGCATTTTATAACAAAAAGAAAGCAGTGATTCAGTAAGTTTAGTGAAGTTCACAGATAGCAAAATGTAAAATAGCCATTTGAATCTGATAGAACTTGATTGCTTTCTACTTACTCTGAAAGTATGTCTGCTATGTAAATTCATTGAAGTCTATGTATATTCATTGAATTCTGTCACATTTTTAGAACTAAAATTCAGAGTTTCAGAAGGTTTTTCAACTATTATCATATGAAATATTTATTCTCTCTGAAGAGCTGCCAAACCTAGTATTAAGATTTAATTACATTCAGTAGTTGCTTTCTTCTGCTGTTATCCTTTGTGTTTTCAGGATCTTTTAACTACTGAAGGCACGTGAATGTTGGATTGTATTTTAGGAGTAGGGGAGGGTGGTTAATCCTCTGCTCTTGATGTTCAGGGGAATGGCAGGTTTGGTCTCAGCATTGTGACATCTGAGTTTCTTTAAAAGATGGTTTTCCCTTTTTGATGTACCAGTTTTATGTGCTATTAAAACTGTTTCATACAATACCAACAGAAACATTATGGCTGTGGTAATTAATTAGCTTCTTGAGATTTGTTAATCTATGTTCTATGGAAAACTGTCTAATCCTTCTTTCTTCAGTCTTTTAAATATCACATATTCTGCACTACAATGAAGGAACATTATCTTTGCCAAGTTAACAATTCATAAACTGTGAAATACTGTCATGAATTGTTTATGGTCAAGGATGTCCAATTAATATTAAGTAGATGAGCTGTTGCTTATGTTTTCTTCCTCTGTGTTGTTCATTGTGCAGGATAGGCAGGATTCAGTGAGTGGGAAATGATTCAATATGCTTTCACGCTTCACGTTCAGTGTGTGCATTGTGCCACATGCATTGTGCATTATGCAGTTTTTCCTCTGAGTAAAGACAATTGTTTTTGTATTTTCTTGCTTTCAGCGCAAGTATTTAAAAAGCACTTTAATCCAATTAAAGCTGTTGAACTTCTTTTAAGTATTTATAGAAATTGGACCTCACATTGGCTCAGCAGTGTCTTGCTGCAGGTGTTGAAAATGAGGCAGCATGTTCCCTGCCAGGGAAGGAGCTTTGCACAGAGGGATGGACCCTGCAGCAGTGTGGAACCCAGGCAACAAATCACCCTGAGGGGGAATGCTCAGTGGCATTTTGGAGAAGCCAAAGCTCTGTCCAAATTTCTTTCTAGTGCAGGAATAGCAGAAACAGAATAGGAAAAGTGTTGTCATTGTAGATTAGGACAACCCTTCAAAGTATTGCTCAGCTAATGCAAAATTCCTACTTTTTTAAAAGGCATTGTCCACAATCTTTTTAAGGAAAATGTGATGGCAGCAGTCATGTGGTGGTGTATGGCAGTGACTGCTGGAATACGTTAGTGTATCAGATCTCCCAGGAGGCTTTCCACATGTTATACATTCCCTTTTTCCATCATAAATTGCAGGAAACAGACAGCCGTCCAGGCCTGTGCCCTCGGATATTGCAGTGATCATGTACACAAGTGGATCCACAGGAATTCCCAAAGGAGTTATGATCTCCCATTGCAACATAATTGCTGGGATAACTGGAATGGCTGAGAGGATTCCAAACCTGGGGTATGTACCAACTGTTACTTACCAGCAAATAAAGAAGTCATGTAGTTGCTTGTCATTTTAGATTAATTACTGTGGAAAAAAAAAACCTGTTTTATATTGCTGTATCTGTGACACATCATACTATGCACTGATGTCTGAGCATCTTCCAGTACTGCACTAAATGACATAACTACTTCATGTGCTGTTTGTTCTCTCCTCTTCTGTATGTGGGCAAGACTGGGACACAAAAGCCTGTGAGGCTGCCTTGCACTAGAGTGGTTGAAAGCTCCCCTTGGTTGAAAGCAGTACTTCTCTTGGTTAGTGTTTAAATTCTGTGGCTTCTTTCTGTTTGGTGCAGTTTTTAATCTTGTCACAGATTTGCCTTTGGAACCATAACACACTGTTAATTGTCTTGGGATGAGTAACCATCACCCTTTGTTCCTGCCCAAAACTTCCAGTACTTAGTACACAACTTTTGAAACAAAACCCGTATAATTTGAAACGCATTCTCAAGCTCAAAGGCATTTTTCTACTTTCTCTAGTTCTGTGGTAAACTCAGAGAAAATTTTGTTTAACGATTGATCTGAGGATTCCAGTGGTACAATATAAACCTATCTTTTAAAAATTCATCACAGGGAAAAAGACATCTATATTGGCTACTTGCCTCTTGCCCATGTTCTGGAGCTGAGTGCTGAACTTGTGTGTCTGTCGCATGGGTGCCGCATCGGTTATTCTTCACCTCAGACGTTAGCTGACCAGGTATGTTGTAGATGTCAGTCCTTGGGTTATATATAAAGAAAAAAGAAATAAAACCCCAGTATTTTTTCAGATAATATTTCTTAAGACGTAGTGCAACAAATCTGTTCTACAACTCATGAAACAGGGTATTGGGGGTTGTGACCAATACTGTGGACTAGTTTTAATTGTTAAAATATAATTTAAATAAAATTTACTGTTTTGAAAGATGTTATGTCATTTTGTTTCTCATGTTAAAAGTCTTGAATGTGTCTGTTAGTAAATTTGTTCTTCACTTTAGTCCTCTAAAATAAAGAAAGGAAGCAAAGGTGATGTTACTACACTTAAGCCAACTCTAATGGCAGCTGTCCCGGTAAGTAACTGAAGGATAAGTAGTTCTAAAAATTATTTTTTAAATGTAATTCATAATTCAGTTTTTAACAAAAAAATTAATACAATGTCCTTTTAAGTAAGGTAGATCTTTTGATGTTAAACTAGCTTAAAATAATAATTTTGTTATTTTTACATTGGGGATAAACATTAGTCATATAAGCGTCAACATTTTTCAAAGTTAAAATAGCTATAGGGATTAGATCCCTACTTTAATTAGTCATTTATTGTTCATCATAATGAGTGAGTGGAACAAAGAGTTGGCATTAGGCAGCTTGGGGTTAATTAATGCTCCTGCCCAGATGTTTGCTTTCCTCCTTTTTGTGAACATCTTGGTATCTGTTAGCAATGGAAGAGGAGGGAACCTGGGAGTGAGTTATCACCTGAAACATACTATAATTTCTAAATCGTGTTTTCTTTTTGTTGTACAGAATTTAGGATTTTTGTTTCTTTGAGTTAAAAATAATATTTCTATGTAACTAGGAAATTATGGATCGGATCTACAAAAACGTCATGAATAAAGTGAATGAAATGACACGTTTCCAGCGGAATCTGTTTATATTGGCCTACAATTATAAAATGGAACAGATTTCCAAAGGTTACACTACCCCACTCTGTGATAGGTAATGTTAACTTTATCTGTAATAACCAGAAAATTGCATATCAGTTTTACTGCATGAGCAGTATCTGATTTTTTTTGTTTGCTTTTTTGTTGACACTCTGAAAATGAGTAGGTCTGTAATTAAGTGTAGATTGAAACAACAAATTAGTAGTTTGATGGCTTGAAATATTTACTGATATAATTTAAATGAGTGTTATTGAGCTTGAAGTTGATTGGAAATTTACATTGTTTTCATCAGGAACTTAATAATAGATTTAATAGATTTATACAATTCTGGAGTAAGATGAGAATTCTATTCCTGTAGAAAACTGTAGACTTGACATTTTCACAGAAAGGAGTCACAGAATATCTCAAGTTGGAAGGAACCTAGAAGGATCATTGAGTTTAACTCCCAGCTTCACTGAGACTAAAGGATAATGCAATTGCAAAATTTATACAACTTACTGAAATTCTTTTTAGGAGAAAATCACAGAACCTTACTGTCTCATTAAATCTCTCAAGCATTTAAACCCTCTTTAAATTAAAATGTGGAAACAAGGTTAGAAAGCTTTTTGAAAACTTCAGTGTGTTCCTTTGGGGTTTTCCTTGAACGCCATAGAAGTGTATTTGATTGAAGATGGTGGAAATTTTCAGTTCAGATACAAAATTAGGTATTCTCATTTTGTTTTTAAGCAACGAATACATATTCATGTCTTTGCATTTCAGCCTTATTTTCCGGAAAGTCCGAATGCTGCTAGGTGGGAAAATCCGCATCCTGCTTTGTGGGGGAGCTCCACTCTCTGCAGCAACACAACGGTTCATGAACATCTGCTTCTGCTGCCCAGTGGGGCAGGGCTACGGGCTCACGGAGTCGGCTGGAGCTGGAACAATCACGGAAGGTTGGTGTCTGTGCATCCCATCGTGTGCTCTGATCCATGCTGGGTGCTCCTTGGTGGTCTGTTCCTCTGCCACGTGCCACCAAATGTCATCAGGAATCCTGGGAATTACACGTACTCATAAATGTATAAAACAATGTGAGCACTGATTTTGACACGTGCCAAAGCTGGTGACCTACACATAAAATGATTGTTCTCCTTTGCAATGGCACAACCCGTAATGGTATGAATGGGATCTTGGCGTGGTTGCACTTACCAGTTGAACTGAACAGTTTCTTTCCAATTTTGGCAAGTATATTGAGTTGTTCGGGAAATAGAAAGTGGAAAGCAAAAGCCTGCACTGGATTCTAATTTTGTATAATGGAACCTAATGGTTTCAGTTGCCATTTAGTAACTCAGGCTGTCTGTAAATACAGCCCATCTACTCTCTTGGCAGGAGGAGAATTTTTTCTGCATTACCATTCCTTTTCTTGAAAGTTCTGTTCTGTGAATTGAAGTCCAAAAATAAATAGCAGTTCATTTTCACTAAATTAGATGCATGATAACAAAAGATACTTTTTCTCTAACCAGTTTTGGTTAAATGTTTTTCTGAAAAACGCTCTTCTTAAAATTCTAGTTTGGGATTACACTACAGGGAGAGTGGGAGCACCTTTGGTCTGTTGTGAAATCAAGTTGATGAACTGGGAAGAAGGTAAGAATTTCTGTATGTGATTAAACTGGAGTGTTTGTAAGAACTGTATTTTTTTAATTGGGCTTTGTTCAGTAGTAGTAATTAGAAGACTATTTTTTGTCTATTTAGATTTTAAATGCTACTGTTGCCTATAAAAGTTTCCTCCTGGGGAGAAGAAAGGTAAATAATTCCTCAGTGGTTTATATCTTGGATATATCTAGATAGAAGCTGTCAATGCAAGTGGCATTTTGACTTGGTAGTATTATGGTTCTCTTTGACTATACTATTTCTTTTACTGCAGGCACTCTTATTTGTGTACGTACATTGTGTAAACGCACACAGCACTGTACCTCTTCCTGACTGAGATCAGCATTTGTGCAAATGGTGTGCAATGCCATAGAGGTGCTGGATTCAGGAAACTTCAGCTGAAGTGCATGCATGATATATTTAGTTGCCACTAAGAAATTATTTTAAAATCTTCATAATAATGTTAGTAAAACTATTAAACAACTGGCATTTGGAATGGAAATTTAGTTGATGCTATCTAAAATATATATAATAAAGTTTGAAATGTGTTCAGGTGATTTCCTTTCACTGTAGGCTTTTATGTATTGTAGAGTAGAAATAAATAATGCGTAAGAATGTTTTGGGCTAATGTGAAACATTACAGGCTTTTTCTTTCCTAAAATATGAGGCAAAATTATTTTTTTATTTGAGCCTGTAACTGATAGAGCTTGTTAGTATTGACAGAAAAATTGCACAGAGGTGGCATTTGCCTCTGCACGTGTGAACGTCACTGCTAAACACACATGTTAAATACCTGTTTAGATGCTCAAGAGAATTGGAACTGTTTCTTCTTTAATGAACTGTTTAGGCAAGTAGTAGCTTTGGCTAAGGGCTTACTAAAGTGTTTGGTTCTCTAGTTAGATATTACAAAGCAAAAATTCCTATTGTTTTTACTATGTTTTAATTCTTGTTAACTAAAAACCCATCCTTTTAGGTGGATATTACAACACTGATAAACCATATCCTAGAGGTGAGATCGTTATTGGAGGGCAAAATGTGACTGTGGGCTACTACAAAAATGAAGCAAGAACCAAAAAAGATTTCACTATTGATGAGAATGGACAGAGATGGCTCCATACTGGAGACATTGGAGAGTTTCATCATGATGGGTGTCTAAAAATTATTGGTGAGTTAATAAATTCAGGTGAACATGTGTATATATTCAAACATTTTTCAGAGCTGTGAAATACATTAATTAACAACAAAAACTATCTTGGCATGTAGTCTAAAGCCTCCCACGTGTCCCAGGGAAGTTCTGATATGGTAAGGGAAGCTTATTTGTATGTTTTAAAAGTTGATTTTTGGTTCCTCTTGAAGCAGTCTTAACACTGTCTTCATATGTTAGTGAGACTGGATAGTAATTAGAGAGTTAAACATAATCTATTCAGTAGATAAACTGCCTTAGATTGTATAATTTAACTGTGGGATTTGATCAGCGAGAAGGCTCTTATGGTAATACATGCTCAGGAATTAAATCAGTCTTTTTTAATCTTGGTATTCTTTATAATAAGAATATCCTTTTATCATATAGGAACTAGGGGAAAGTATACTGAGATAAAGGTTTTAATACATAAGCCTGTCATAGGATCATAGGTTTTTTGACACTTGTAGGTGCAAAATTAGGTGCTTTATAAACTACCAGGAATCTCTTAAGGTCAGTAGGTGATTCAGGAAGGTTTTCATCCTGAAAAACAAATCCTATTTGGTTTATTTTAGGAGAAAAATCTTAGGTCCCATTGCAGCTGTTTTACACTGGTCAGGTAGGTCAGACACTCCTGGCCTGGTCACACAAAGCAGCACAAGTGTACATAGTGAAGGTGAAGTGCTGCCACCACACCTTGGGGTAAGGCCCTGTCCTCACCTTTGCCTTCTTTGGGCTATGTACAATAAACTCCAGTAATTTCGGCTTAACTTTTGGTTCCTATTGTTGTTTTTCAAGTAGCAGGTGGACAGTTACTCTCTAAATATGGATTTAGGCTGAAATAAATAGCAAAATGTCACAAAATGATGCATTTGCTGCCATGAATGTCTGGACTAGACAACATAAATGTGTGTTCCTAGCTAATACTGGCTTTTGCATAGTCCTAACTGTCTTTCATGCACATGATGGTGCTGTCATATAGGAAATGCTGCTCTAAAGGCTGAAAATGCATTGAATTGTAATGTCCCTTCTTTTGGTGTGAGCAACAGATTGATAAAATGCAGAATCTGGAAACTTGACATGAAGTGTTTCTGGTACATTCACCTTTTGATATTTACAGATGCATTTCAGAAAAATGTAAAATCATTGTTTAAAAGTTTTCTGTTCTGTAATTGACGTTTAATTCCTTTTTTCCTCAATAGATCGCAAAAAAGATCTTGTAAAACTGCAGGCAGGAGAATATGTTTCCCTTGGCAAAGTAGAAGCAGCTCTGAAGAATCTCCCACTGGTAGATAATATTTGTGCATATGCAAGCAGGTAAGAGGCAGCTGATGCTTTGTCATTGCTCTGTCCTATTGAAGCCATAAGCAAAAGCTTTTGCCATTTAGTGTGTGGATTTTTTTTAATCAATTAAGAAAGGATTTTACATATAATACAATGGAATAACTTTCTCTATCAAAACTAAAACATCTGAAATCTGTTTTTATTTTTTCTTTCTCATTTGTTTTCATTATTTCTTGGAAAATACCAATAATGAGTCTTTTTCATTCCCTCTTCCCCTTCAGCTAAGTTCTGAATGCATTAATAATGGACATCACTCAAGCACTTTAGAGATTATTGACTATAGAAGCCCTAGGACACCTTGTTTGTTGTTGTGTTTACTTGTGATCTCTCTGTGGTACTGTGGTACTTCAGGGGAAGGTGGTAGTAAAAAATCCCCATCAGCCCAGAAGCTGGCTTGCAAATTAAAATTACTTTTTTTTTCCTGCAATACACCAGCAGAAGCCTTGAAGCTTGAGAGAAAACACACTCTAGCTACTGTGCAAACACACAATAAATGATGCTCAAATGACCTTTCTATTTTCTTTGTGTGTAGTAAAAAATGAGGCATATAAGGGCTCAAACATGTCTTAGGTTTCTATTTCTAGACTTTCTTACCTCTGCGTAATAGAAACTTGACATCTAAATATACTTCTGGTGGTCAGAATGAACAGAATATACTGAAAATTCAGAAATATTCTGATTTCCAGTATGGCCAAAAAAGCCCCACTTTACTTTGATAGAAGCCAGGACAAGCATACCAGAGAATTGCTCAGTGGTAATAAATAAACAATTTATCTTTTGGTTTATTCTCCTGGTTCTCTGTAATTCTTGGGTGGTTTGCGTAAAGTAATGGTAGTTAATGCCAGTTTGGGGTCAGTAGGCTAACATGCATTGGGCATGCCATTGCTGAGAAAATTTCCATTATATTATCTTTGTTTGTGGTTTGGACCCACTGAGTCTCATGTTTGATTGCTTTGACTGCCTGAAGTTATGTGCTTGTTCCAAGGACCCTCTGTAGTCTGTGGAGAAAGAGCTTCCTACAGGTGGTGATTTCTGCTCTTCTAAGATTGAATTTCACTATTGGACTTGTACTATCAAATTTTGTGTTAATTTTGCCAGATCAACATAACATTGGAAGCTAAAATGCACTTGTCAGGCAGACACTTGACTGTGATAGACTGTCTTATCTATTACTTAAAATTATCAAAACCTAAGAGAAATTTGTAAAGGTAATTTGCAGACAAGATTAAGTACAAACAAGACATTCTAGATTGGTTTTTCTACTGCTGCTGTATTTCATCTTAATGCTATCATGTGTAATGTGGCACAAGTAGCCATGTAATGCAGATTCCCTGATTGATTGTCCATATGCACATTTCATTGTGGGTATACGCTCACCTCAACAGTCTGAGCTCAGAGGGTTTTGTAACAGTGCCTATGACCTCTCTTAGATTCTGTCTCTCCTTATAGTTTGCCTGGGTTATTTCCTATGCAGGAGGAGTCCTTCATTTGTGAGCTGTTCTACCTCCCCCATGCAAAAGGACAAGGAGGACAGACTTTAACAAATTAGTTAAATTTGTGATTTGGCTTTAGATCTTGGAGTGCAAAGCTCCTCTCAACATGGCAATAGGGAATTAAAATTGTTTGCATGATATTGCTGCTTTAAAAGTGGTATTGACTTCATACAAAATATTCAGTAAGATAAGGAATGAAATGTTTGCTGAAAGGAATCATGACTAGAGCTCTTTCAGAGGAGACTCCTACTGTTTTATCAACACTTCAGCCATCCAAGATGCATTAAGTGGGCCTCAAGCATCACCTTGGGAAAATGAGTAGTTCAGTTACCTGAAGAATGAGCAAACATGGCAAAAAACATGAGGAAATTCTCAGCAGGAATCTCAAGGAGATAAGGACCAGATAGCTATGGGTAGTACCACTGAATGTGTCTGACCATAGGTTTGAGAGCTGTACACAGGTAGAAATTCAAGCACAGCAAGGGAATGAGGATGCCTAGTGTAGGACAGACATTTTGGCATGGAGGAGATGACTAAGGATGTCCTGGGGCCTGAAGTCTGGAAATTTCTTCCTTCATGCTGTTGTGGTGACTGCCAACACTGGCAACGCTATCAAATGGGAAAGATCTGCAGAATGAACAGTGGTGGAGAGGGAAGTAACTGCACTAGAGGGAAGATGAACTCTTCAGGATACTTCTCAAGACAGAACAGTGCTTTAGCTTTGAACTGCAACAAGCGAAGACATAACTTCATGATACAGAATGAAAAGCTACATGTTCCAGGAGCTGCAGTGTTCTTTCCGGGAAAAAGCATAGTTGGATGAACCTGTTTGTCCAGAACAAGTACACTACTTAAGAGGATGGATTTTGGATGAATCAGAAAGTTCAATGCTTACCCAGTCAGCTGATTACTTCTATATACTGGTTTTTCCTGGAGATGCTGGTGATGCTGCTGGACTTGACCTTAAACATGTCAAAAGACTACAGGAACCAGGGATGAAAGTGACAGAGTCCTTTGTGTTCTGGATGCCTTCCTACACAATACAGACACATTAGACTTGACCCTAGAGGAACTTAAGAGTTTAGTACAGAGTAGGACATGGGGAAGAGAATCAGACCAAGGCAAAAGCAGAAGGTCAGATGCAAGCAGTAATGATACTGAGACTAATCTGAAATCATTCTCTCTAAGTACATTCTTAGTAAGAGAAAAATGGGAATGGTTTCAAGTCAGCCAGCAGGCAAAGCTTGTGATGATCCTGCCAGGGAAGCCTGTGCTTGTGATGGACTCTGGTGCAGTCTTCAAAACTGCTATCAGAGGCCCATTATAATTCATGCCAGTAACAAAGGAGAAAATTGTAATCTACAGTAACCGAAAGGGTATTTAGAGTTAGTATTTTAAAATGATCTTGGAGACCTTAAAGGACAAGCTCTGGTAATCTCCATACCAGGGTTAAGTTTCTGTATTTTGCATTAACAGTCTGTCTGATGAAAGAGTTGAAAAGATTTAATAAATCTGTAGATAATTAATGTGGGATGGCACTAAAGCCACAATGGAGGGCAGGATTATAATTCAGAGCAAGCTTGGCTAGATGGAGATTTGCTTGAAAACAGCAGTCAGTTTAAGGAGGGGAATTGTAAATTATACTTACACCTAAACTGCAAAAGTCCAGGATGAGAACCACCAGCTGTGAGCAGCTCTGTAGGAGCTGCCATGAGTCAACCAGTGCCATACAAGAAGGTAAATGGCATAATCAGATGTATTGCCTACAAGGTGCGCAATGATCTTTTTACTCTAATGTAGTGCTTCTGAAAAGGTGGACCTCTTGGAAAGAGTCCAGGAAGAAAATGGGAATGTCTGGGCAGAGGTCTGTGATACATGATTTAGGAGGAAAGGGTGTTTTTTTAAATTCCTAAATAAACTTAAAGAAATAATAAAGAGTAGAAAGGTGAGAAGGAGAAAAAAAAAGTCTGGGAATGAATAAATGCCTTCTGTGAAAAAGAGGGGAACATCTGTCTATCCTGATGTAAACTGCAGAGAGGAAGAGTCACAATAACCATCAGGAACAGCTTTTAATGAAGCATTGGCATTAGCACTTTCCCTATGTTTAAGAACAATTTAGTCAAGCATCCATTAGATGTATCTGACTCTGCTTCAGGGCAAGAAAATTAATTAGGTGATCTTCTGAGGTGACTTTCAACTCTGGATCTGTGAAGGGCTTTGTTAGAACGTGTAGAGCTGCTGTATGAGTTTCAGGGTGAACTGTGCTTCAGTGTCTTCCAAAGACTTTGAGATCACAGCTTCCTATGTTCTGGGCATACCAGGAGCAGACAAAGATTGCCAACAGTAGAGTGAGCGTATGGACAATCACTTGAAAGAGAAAGAGAAGTCACTTCCCTTACAGAAGCAGGCGTTCTTTGAGATGTGTTGTGCATATGCTCATTCCACAACCTGCTCTCCAACCCCTCTTCACTGCAGTCCTCTACTCCTCTACAGTAACTGGATTCTGCAGTTGAGAGGAAACTGAGGTAGGGAAGCCGCACACCAGTCTTCATACCGGGATGCAAAACGTGAGGAGAGGCAGGGCGCATTGACATCGTATGGGAACTGCTTCCCAAAGCTTTGAGCATGAGACACAGTGGAATATGCATATGGACAGCACACCTTGAAGCAATCCAGTTACTGTAAGGTAAGTAGCTTCTCTTTCTACTTATTTTCAAGCAGGCAAAGGGAACTTGTGTATTATTTTAGAAAGATTGTCAGGTGAACAAAAGCCAGCTGTTACAAGCAATATCTCTGTATGAAGTGCAAGCCCACCCAACTTGAAATGTTATTTTTGAAGACTTGTTTACTCAATTCATACTAAAGTACATTGTACTTCTCAGTTTCCATTCTTATGTCATTGGATTTGTTGTGCCAAATCAAAAGGAGCTTGCAGAGCTAGCTCGAAAAAAAGGATTTAAAGGAACCTGGGAAGAGATCTGCAACAGTCCTGAGATGGAAAAAGAGGTACTGAAGGTGCTAGCTGAGGCTGCCATGGCAGGTAAGTGACTGAGTAGAAGATAGTATCAACCTTACAGACTGTAATGTCTGTGAAACAGATAAGTATAGGCCCTAAAAAGATTTCTCTGTGTGACGAGACCCTTCGAGGGTAAGAAGGAAAAGCACACTCCGGGTAGGGGTATGTTGGAATGGCACATTTATTAAAATGGTGCCTTGCTTATAGAAGGGTTACATGGAACTTTCTGGGAAGGGGCTGGAACTTGGGAGGAACAGGCAAATCCTCCTCCATGAAGGGAAAGATAGGGGGAGATCACAGCCATAAAGAGGAAACAAGGGTGGAAATAACCATATAAGGGAATGTGCCACTATGGCAAAATCTGACCAATCAGGGAGTGGGGACAACGTGAGGGAGAAAACCAAACTCCATTTTGTAGAACATGCAATAACGATATTTAACTTTACAACCATGAATTCATAAACAGGGAAATGCGTGACAACCCAATATATGGCAATAAACTTTCTCTTGTGCAGGATAGCTTGCTCTGGTAGCTCTCCTTCTTGATTACTTGGTCTCATCAAGTCGCTTTGTGGTCTCTCTTCCATTTAGTGTAATTTCCTACTCCTACATCTGTGTGTATGTTTTCATACCAAAAGACTCCAACAACAAAACATAAGTTGGGTCATTTTGGTTCATGCAGCTTCTTTTACTGTGGCAAACAGCTAAGAATATAAAAACAGGACAAACCTATCAAGTTCAGTTCCCTGTGTATATGTGTGTATGTGTCTCTGGTGTTCTTTAAGATGTCCTGTAGTATAATTTTGTCCTTAGCTGCTGGTCCAAAAATAATGTGGCTCAGCTGTAGATCCATGACGTGTTTGATGCCATACAGTCTCCCATGCTACATACCAATGCAGAGTTGAAATAAATCCATGGAGTCAGGCTGGCTCCATGGCTTTCAGTTACTTGCATCTGAGGGATTTCCAAAACCAAAGCAGCATTTTTGTAGTTAGTAATTTTCAGTAGACTTTATGTGGAGAAATGCCTTGTTTGTTCCAGCCCTGCCAGCTCAGGTTGGCTCTGCTGAGCTCTGGTATGGGAGAGGCTGTGAACAGTCACAATGGTGGTTGTGATTATTTCAGTGTCAATTATAGTTCCTCGTCAGCTGTATCTCTTCATGCTAATTGATCATAGTCCGGTAGGCTGTGCTGGTGCAGAGCAGAACAGTGGCACAGTGATATTTTGTTTGTTCTTCATAGTAATTTCTGCCTTATTTTTGCTTTTGGCTGTTACTAAGCACTGAGCTTTTTCATAATGCTGTCACTTATGACCAGAGTGTGATTTTTTTTTTTAAGTGGTTATTGGGAATGTTAATTTTTTCATGCACATTCTTTGACATTCCTCCGCAATTAATGTTTTCTGCTGTTTTGCAGTTGCTCAGTATCATGATGTCCTTCTGCAGCTTTTTGCAATTTGTCCTCATCTTTTCTACTCTGGATAACCTTGTGCTTCCAACAGTCTTTGCTTCATTTCTTCTCCATATTACTTCTGAGTATGTTAATCTCTGCAGTGATGGAGAGCATGTAGGAAGTTGCTTTCCTTTTTTGTGCAGCACTAACTATTTTAAAGAGTATTAAATATGTTGTTAAAATCGATAAAGATGAGTATTTGTTCAAAAATGCCCCAGGATTAAATCATATTGATATTATTTTATATTTGCTTCTGATTTTCCCTTCAGTAACACAGGCTTTACTTTTAAAGTAATACTGTGATTTTTAGTGCTAAATTGCAAAAAGAAACCCCAAAACCAAACCCAGTAATCTAATGCCAAAGGGAGTTAAAAAGTGCAGGAAATCTAAAAATGGCAGGTTGCATAGGATAACTATGCATTTGTGTGTGTTTTTGAAATCTAACTTGAAAATAGATTTAAAAAAAATTATTACCCATCTATTGGTTACTTTTCTAGTGATTTGTTTTTACTCTTGGATATGTGAAACTGTAGCAGAAACCCTTGCTAGTCATGGTGTTTTGTGTTAAGTGTGTAACATGCAGAGAGCACTGTTCTGTTTCAGTACAGGGACCAGCTGCCATAGGAACTTAGTTTTCTTCATCAATTTAGGACTATCAGGGGAAAAACAAATACACCCCCTCCCTGCTATTTTTTCAAGCTTAAGTATGGATTTTAAGATGTTTGTCTCCAGATGGTGAGTGGCGTAATGCTGGTACAATTGTGTATGTTTTGAGGGTGCCACTTCCATGCCCTGAGGGTTTTCTGAAGTTAGGGAGCAACAGAGATGCCTGAACAGCTGGGCTTTATTTCAGTGTTTCTGTGGAAACTGGAGAACAGTTACTGGTAGATCCTACCACTGCTTGTGACCACACAGGTTATCAAAGTTAACCATGGGGTGTCAGAGGAGCACTTTTTCATTTATGTCATGTGCTTTTGTCTGTGAGAATATGGTTTCTCCTTCTGTGCTTCATTTGAGCATTATGTTTTATATGCAAAATATTTCTTTTTGCAGCTAATCTGGAGAAGTTTGAAATACCAGTGAAAATTCGTTTGAGCCCTGATCCTTGGACCCCAGAGACTGGTCTAGTGACAGATGCGTTCAAGCTAAAGCGCAAAGAGCTCACAGCGTACTATCAAATGGACATCGATCGAATGTATGGGAAAAATGTAAAATAATCCTCTTCTGCACCACTTTGCTACGATGAGCTTGGATCAAATAGGAAATACTTGAATTGCCTGTTTCAACTCAACACTTGAGATCAACACACAAAACCACCATTCCTCATTTTGAGCTTAAACTGTTATTTCTGATGACATCACCATGATGACTGGCAAGTTTAGTAAATTGTGATGGCAGCAAACTTGTGTCTGTCTCCTTTTTTCCAGTTTTCTCTGCTACCTTGTCAGTCTGTGGATTTTCCCAGGTCTTTTTGGGAAACCATGATTCTGAAGCCTCAAATTTTTAAACATTTATAAATCCTGTGTAATGTTTTATTTCTATCTTTAAAATTTGGGTGTATATAGAGAGAACTTGGCTATATAAGAAATGGTTATACTGGGGGCCTTTTTTTACCTAATTATTTAAAGATAAGGTATTGATGTTGTGACATTATGTACCTTGAAAATGCTTGTAACAGGATAATTGTTGAACAGAGGACCAGGTTATTTGCTGCTGTGCTATTTTTCTGTGTAAATCTGAGGGAGAAAATGTTTGACATTCCAGCATGTGTAATACACCTTCAATATGTGCCTAATGGTTACTTTTATTTTTATCTGAAAATGGAAAGATGGTCATGGCACAGCTCTGCACCAAGGCAGTTGTTAGTTAAAGCTTGTTTAATACAGGAATTGCTATTAACACGACAGAAGTTAAACCTAAGAATAATCTCTCAGATACAGAAACTCCTTTTATAAATAGCTCATGACTATTTCAGCCAGAGTTAAGTTGTGTAGTGCTAATATGGACTCTCAGCATTAATTTCACTTAACACTTTACAAGTTGAACAGTGTCATTTTGGCAGAGGGACTGTTAACAACTTTTGTCTTTTCTCATTAGGTTTGGATATTACACTGGATTTGCTCTATTTTTTGTTTGTCAAAGTCTGGCAAGACCCCTGCTCTGCCCTAGCTGCAACCCAAATCTTCCTGGGGGGATTTTTAAAGTCATAATGACAGTTATGTTCTCAGCTCACACAGTGCCTAGCTGCCCTTTGTGCCATTAAAAATCTCCCTTTGATTCTGAGTTCTTTTGTTTAGCACTTCTTGCTTTAAAAACAGATATTTGAAGCATTCGTCAGAAAGTTACTTATGTTCCTTGGTTTGTTACACCCCATTCTTACTTTGGGAAGGAACCTCAATTTCTGTTTCACTAGAGATAAATGGGTATTGTTTGTAGAAATATGGGCAATCTTCAGTGAGTGTTTAGATTAATTTCAGATATAAATTTTATTTTCAAAATATTTCCACAAAGAATATTCAGGGTTACATGAGAATGTGAAAAGGCACACATCAGCCAACTTTGTGATGGAGCAAATATTAAAAGTACTTTAATTTGGAGATTACTCTCTCATGTGTATCATTTACTTGTAGTACTAAAAATCAAGGTCCTGATGCTCACTTAGTCCCCTGCTATAGTAGCACATAGTAATGCTGAAGAGCAGAAGATTTGTTTGGGGGAAGGAATTGCTGCTGTTACTGTTGTGACATGGAGTTTTGGGAGCTATTGGACATGCAAATTCTCGTTTTAAAAAATCCTCTGAAATAATTTTTAAGCTAACACTTTCAACTCCTATGAAACTGCTTTCTGTAATCATTGGAAAGTTATCAAGCAGGTTCTCTGTACTTCAGTTTTGATGAAATGATGTAGTTTGTGCTATTAATGGACTTCCCCTGCTGCTGTCCATGAAAAACTTAACATTTGGTGAATTTTGGTTGAGTAATCAGATGGAAATAGAAGCAACAAAAAGAAATCAGAACCATATTTATGAGATTACTGCCTAGATCATAAATGAAAACCTTCTGGTAAATAGAGATAAGACAAATGTTGAAAAATGACTGAAGAATCCAAATGTGCAAAAATTTCCAAGGCTTTAGAGAAGTGTCATACCATATATTAGATGCTACTAATACTAAAATTTGTATCTGTTCTCCATCAACAAGTTCTTAAATAGTTCACATTCTGCACAAACTGTACATTGTTCAAGTACTTCTTTGTGATTTTTAGTGAAAGTTAATAAATTGCTGAAGTACTATGTATGTCACTCGGTGCATTGTGCAGCAGATTTCTGCTTTTGGTTAAAGAAATCTGAAGTTATTATTTTGTTCTGCTAAAGGTTTAAATCCATTTTGGAGAAATTGCATAAATGAACCTTTTAAATTGTTTGGAAATAGTAGTTTTGATTTTTTCTTCTAATCCAGTCACAGGATGGGGTTGCAGTCTAACTATGCATTTGATTTTATAGTTCAGGTTTGTTTATGTTTAAAATGAATGTGATATATATAGTTCCTCCTTTAGTAAACATCAGATTTATTGTGGACATTTATTTCTTCTACAGAATGTGAAACTAAAGCAGTTCATCCAGTCTCAATATTGGAGATGGAAAGACTTTTAAAAATACTTGTGATGAGTGTGGTTTTGCTTTTGATTTATAGCAAAAGACAAACTCCAATACTGCTGGATTGAGTACTTCTGTGTCCCGTGGGTGCCCTCTCTTCCTGGGAAGTGGCTGGGGCTGTGAAGGGATAGCAAGTCAGGTTGCAGTTTAGGTGTGGGGCTTCCTTGCTCTGGTGGCCTTGGTCCTGTGGCTGCCACCAGGCTCTCACCCTGTGCTCTTGCATTGCTGAGCAGGACAACTTTAGAGGAGTTTGTTGAAACCCTGCAGAGATGCACTGCTTGCTAGCTGGAATTTGCCTAGGCTCTCTCTGTATTTTTTTTTTTTAAAGTCTTTTTTGGTGTGTCTTCACATGCCCAGTGTAACAGGAGCAGAAGCACTTGCTGGAATGTACTGCACGTGTCCCCAGGGCTGCTGACAGCTGTAGTAACGTAGGAGTAGTGCATGGGTGGGAGTAACAGTCTTGGTCATGTGGGGCATTTTGTAATGGAAAGAGCTGTAACTTTATACAATCTTTCTGAGTTCAAACTAAGAACAAGAGGCATATACCTCACCTAAACGGCCCCCAAAACAGGGGGATTTTTAACAAAACTTTTGTAAATATGAACTTCCCAGGACTCTGAATTGTTGGAAATTGTAACTACGTATTCTGTTGTGGAAATTTACATATTTCATTATTAAAATTATTGACTAAGAAATTCCAAGTATGCTGTGAATCTCCTTTAAATTTCCATAATTATTTAAAAAATTGTCAAGACTTTAGGCTAAATTCAATTTAGTTCTTATAAGTGTTCCTTGCAGAGAATAGTGTTTCTGGGGTAGGTAGGACATTAAAAAGTTACATGTCAGAGAAGACAGTGCAGGTTTGCTGCTGCAGGTCGCACAGAGGCAGGAGCACCTCAGTGGGAGCTGTAGCTGAGCAGTAAAAGATTTTGCTGAAATGAAAACAAAAAGCAATATGCAACTGGAACTAAGGACATAACATGTACCTACATCCCACTGGTGTACAGACAGGATGCAGAGAAGGGTATGGCGTCGAAACCATACATTAAGAACACCCTGTAAAGCTCATAAGGTTATGCAGAAATTGCTATGGGACATAAAACTCCTTTGCAATAACCTTTGTTCTGCTGAAATTCAGTCTTTTTGTTCTGTACTGAAATTACATTAGGTGATGCAATGCAACATTTTTAATTTCTATTAATGTGATGTATTAACTACTTTGGACTCAGTATAAAATTGTGTACGTTTGTCTCTTTACTGGTAAGAGGAACAATCTTCAACTTGCGTACACCGTGGACCAGGCTGAAATGTTAATTGAATGACCAGTTGTATATTATTGTAATGGGTTATTCAATGTAAACTCATTTTCAATGTGATCTTGGTTGTTACTATGAACTGCCTGAACATTGTATATCCTAATTGAGTTATATTGTATGAATTATTTATTTGTAATTGGATATCATGTTTCAAAATAAAATTAATTTCACAAGTCTGGCCCCATATATCCAGTTTTTTTCCACTGGCACTTCATTTTTATCTTAGTATGGATAATTTATGGTTGTAAATTAGTAGATTCAAATCATGTTACTTGGGTACTGGCTGTTAAGGAGGTTGGTGAGTGTGCTGGTTTTGTCTTGGATAGAGTTAGTTTTCTTCACAATGGCCAGTATGAGGCTGCAGTTTGGATTTGTGCTGAACATGATAATACAGAGATGTGTTATTGCCAGATATTTCAAATATGTGTGACTGTGTCAGGCTGAGTACAGGAACAGGAGTTACCAGTTTAGCCTGGATTTTCACTGCAGGAAAGTTAATCGTGCTTGGTTGATTATTTTTTTTTTTTAATTTATCTTTGTTTGTTTGCATGTGATCTGCCATTTACTGTGTTTTACAAGCACCTGCTGTAATACCTGGTGTAAAGCTCTTTTTTCCTATCGAGTTATGCTAGGACATATTTGGTGTGTAATTTTCCTTAAGTTTGTGTGTTGAAGGGTTAGATCCCAAAGTGTTGTTAAATGCTTGCAATTGAACTTCTTGAGAGATTTTGGGCAGTCTTAAGTTTTGATGGCGAGCACATAAAGCATTGCTGGTAACCATCCAGCCTGGAGGCATCTCAATAGATGCCTTTTTTTTTTTTTTTTTTGTCTCTATTTACAGATTCCCCAAATGCCCCTAGGGTCATAATGCTGATGAAATGTCAAGCCTTCCCTGCTGCATAGCTGATCTTTATTTTATCCCTCTAATCAACCATGAGAAGGCTCCGGCTTTCTCCTGTTGCAGTTAAAGTAGTTGTCTATTTTTTTCTTTCACAAATATTTTTGAGATTGAAAAGTACTTATTTCAAATTATTTAGGGCAATATGACACACTTTGATTGATTTTTCCCCCCGCCCCCTCCAGGCACCTATAACTGCTCAAATGCCATTGGGATCTCTCTAATAAAATAAAGAGAAGTAACCAAGTTGAGAACTAGTACAGTAGGTAATTTATTATAGCAACTAATTTCAGAAAGGATAAACATTTTGCAGAAAATATTATGTTAAGGAAGCCATCATAGAGGCATAGGGTCCAAAAATAGATAAAAACATTGTAGACCTGAGTTGCTATTATTGTCTACACCAAAAAAATCTAGGGGAGACACCAGGGAAAGGGAGTGCCCAAACATTTAAAAAAGTGAGTAACTTTTCTCTTTTTTTTCTTTAAAGAATTAATATTTGGCAATAATACGTTTTGAAATGTGTTACTATTTCTGTGTATGTACAATTTCTGTCTCAGCAATAAAAGTTACAGGGAGCCCCAGGCCTGTGCTGTATGTGCAGAGCTGTCCTTACCTGCTGTCCCATGGAAACTTGGGAATGGCCATGCTCATTGCTGAGCTGGGGTAGTGCCCTGGCGGGACCATCAGGCTGCCCTCCTGTTGGAAATGTTCTGCAGATCAAAGGTCAACAGTGTGGAAAATTAGCTCTGGCTTTCTCTAGAAATGGTACTTAAAAAGTGGGTTTATGCACCCTTGGAACAGACGACAAGTGTGCCTTTTCTTTGTGCTGGGGAGGCCAGCAGGAGAAATATTTCTATTTTGGGATGAAAGGGCTGCATAGTGTTTACTGGTCTTCAGAGGTGCCAGTGAAAGTTGGGAAATTAGGAAATGTTCCCAGGAGGGGTAGCTTTTGCATATGGGTAACTGAAGCTGAACTTCAGGGCCAGAGCTGGTGCCAGTGGAAATCCAGCTGCTGTGGCTGGAGGGAAGGCAGGTGCAGGTAGCTAAAAGTTTCAGAGCTTGCATATTTTCTCTACTGAAGCTACTAACTATTAAAGTAGACACCTGTACCTTTCAGCAAGTTGCCTGTAAGATTTGAATCCCAAATTTCATTACATATTGGTTTAAACCAAGTTTTTTTAGCATTTCATTTCTTCTTTGAATACAAACGACTGCTTGGCTTTAGCTGCCCACCTACCCAATATACAGACCTTGCAGTCCTCGCACAGGGCTGGACATTGGGCCTCTTCCATCTGTGTGTGGTCCTGGATAGGCATCCCCAAACTGCTGCCTGGTCCTCAGGACAAGATGGTAGAAACACTGGTTTCCTGTTGGGGTGGGTGATTTATGTTTGCTGGGAGCACATGAACCCAAAAGAGCAGATTTTATATCAGGTGCAGGGGTACACAGCACTGCCAAGTGCAACAGCAGGAAAACAAGCCACATACCACATTTCAATCCCTAGCCCCTGAATATCCATATATTCTAATGTACTGTTTCCCATAAGCATGTGGGTTTTTTTTTTCTTTAAAGCTGTAATGCTTTCTGTTGGTGGCAGGGTTGACTAGAGTAGTTTGTTTTTTATTTTGGTGATTATTTGCAGATAAGAGGCAACTTTATGAATGTAAAAGTTCATACAAAACTTTAATGGAAAAGTTTATATGACTTCCCCTTGATGTGCAGTTGCAATAGTGTTTGGCAACAGGCCTGATGGCTGGTGTCCTTAATTCCTCTGAAGTGGTGAGATTTTGATGTAGATCCTTACGTTTCAATGGCATTTTTGCTACTTCAGGCTCCTAGAGGGGGTGGGAGAGAAAGAAGCATCATTTTGAAATACAAAAATATTACTAGCAAAAGAGACTGTTGTATCAAATTCCTATAAAATTCACTATATCTCAATCTGGTAGAACATCCTGGATGCTTAGCTAATAATACGGGCTTTGATTTAGAGATTTATCTTGAGGTTGATCAGACACAGTTCAGGTTTTTTCTAAATAAGATTTGCATCAGGGATATTTCTGCAAGCTATTTTTTATACCTTTCCTAGTACCATGTTTATGTAGTTGGTTTTGAATTTTAAGCATATAACTTACAAGACTTAAGAATGACTGGGAAAACATAGTTTCTAACTTTTAGTGTAGATGGAAGGCAGGTTGTTGATGTTTAACAAGCTGGAAGAAAACCAGTTACTAAAACTCATTGAGAATTTTGTTTTCTGAATCTCACACCTATTTATTGGGAATTCCATGTTTCTTGGAAATGAAATGGTTTTGCTTAATTTTGTTGCAATTCCAGGACTTGGTCTGCTCCAGATAAAGTAGCATACCAAAATTAGCAGGAAGGGTAAGAATACCAGTGAGCACTCTGGTCTGTTCAGCATCACATCCTCTTTCCTCCCCCTTCTTTCCAAAGTTGTGTAAGAGCTGTATAACAATAGGGAGAAGAAGAAAAAAAAAGATTTTTCAAGAAGAATTTCTGTAATAAAATGGTCTGATAAGTTAGTGATTTAGTGCAGCTCCAGTAGGGTATCTGCCTATGTACTCATGCTGGCTAACACACATAGTGTTGTGCTGATGACTTACAACAGGGCAGGATTTAGGGCCAGAAAATTTGGATTGTTTCTACCTGATGCAGGCCAGCATGGGTGTTCTGGGGCATGTTGGTTCCTGCTGAGCTGCTTTATGTCTCTCTGAGGATGTTACAAGCAAAATGTGGTCATATGTTGTTCAGAGACCTAGTTTTTAGTTGAAGTCTTGATAAACTTGGTAAATATTTCTTTGAAAATATCCCCCATATAGTTACTCCTCCATATGCTCAGTAATGGATTATCTGATGTTTTCCAGGACTGGCAGGTTAACAGGTCTTCTTGAGGGCAGCATGTTGCCAATAGGGAATGTGTCCCCAGGACTGGCTTCCTTCCCTAAACCCAAGGAGCCATTGTTGGCTCTGGATAGCCTAACTTCAGCTTGCTCAAATGTACTGCTCCTCCCAATGCTGGTGTTTTCGCTGAGCATGCAGAACAGTTTCTGTGCCCTCGTGTGCCTTCAGTGCCCCAGTCTACTGGGTCTGTGTTTGCCTCTGTATATATTCATTGATGTGCTGAATCTGCTCATGGGCTTCTGCTTATGGTATTTCTCTGTATCTCAGAGTTACTTCCCACCTGATTATAGCTGGGACTGTGGAAATGCCACACAAAATTATTCATGACCTGGGTGCCTTTTGCAACTGGTACCTTTGGCAACAGCAGTCACAGCCATGGGTACTGTGGAGGCAAACAATTTGGGTGGGAAATCTACGACATAGGGGTTTCTCCTTGCATATAGAAAGAGGTTTTGTGGTGGTTTTTGAAAACTTTTATTATGACTTGTTTATTTTTAATTTTTATTTTTTAAAGTAAGTTTTGATGCAGCTTAAGGAAGTGTAGATAGGTACCTCCATCCTATTACAGGGACGAACAGAAGGAGAGCTTTGGGAAACTCCAGCTAGCATATCACTGCCAGAACTTCTCCTGAGGTACTTGGTGCAACTATTGGAGTTTGGCTTTACCCTCCATGCAGGGGGCTCCATGGACTCAGCCCTACTCAAAGGTGGGGGTCCTGGGCTGTCAAACAGGGCTCCACAGTAGGAATGCTGGTGGCACAGCCCTGCCTGAGCTCTTGGGTGGGGGGGTTTGCTGCTGATAGCAGGAGAGAGCCAGAGCCCAGGAACCTCCCACCTGCTTACTCTGGAGTAGTGGTGGTTTTTGGTTTTTTTTTGTTTTGTAGCTTTAGCTGTTTGGATGGGGTTTTAGGGCCCAGGTCAATCTGGGATAATTGAAAACTACACTCCAACAATTCCAAGCATTCAGATTATTATTATTTCCATCTGTCTGTCTTTGTTTGTTTACTTTTTAAAGAAAGCTCTAGTAGTACTCAGAACAGCTTTATTGTGATAGAAATTTCTAGCCCATTGTGATCTGCAGATTCCTGGTGCTGATTCAGTGCAACAAAGCCCTTGGAAAGTCTATTTGAGACCACAGTCTGACACCATTTCACATTTCCTTTCCCATTTCGTACTGAGATTACAACCAGCTCCCCAGCTTCTTTCAATTTTTGTTTAATTATTTTAAAAATTCTCTGGTTGCTTCTCTTCCATGCTATTATTTTTCTCCTTGCATCTGCCTGTGTCTCCAGGTATTCCCTTCTCCGCCTTCCTGGTCTGACTGGAGCCAGCTATGTTGGCAGTGTCACGGGGCATATTGTCTGTGGGTGGGCTCTCAGTCCAGCCTTCCCAAGGATTTTGCCCTCTGTCCAGAGATGGAGCAGTGTCCTGCTTTCCCATCAAAGCTTTGTGGCTGCATCACCACATGCAGGGGCTGCTGAGTCAGGGCTTGCACCAAAGCCCAGCGAGATGAGGGGAGCTTTTCCTCCTGGCATCAGGAGCCTTTGAATTAAGCTCACTCCTTGTAAACAGTGACTTTATATAGTGAAGGATAATGCTGTGGCAACCTTTAGCAGAGGCTTCAGAAAGTTATATCCAGCTTCCACTGTTACGTAGTCCAGCTTTGGTTTTCTTCCCAGCTCCACTTAAGAAGCAGTTAGTATATTGTTTGCCCATTTTTTTTTCTAATTATGACTTTTTGATTTTGTTGCCAGGACCTTTCTCATAGTTTTCAAAAACAAATAGCTTTAAAGATTGATACATCTCAAATTCTTATAGCATCTCCACATCTGGTATCTTACTCCTAATTTATAAATATTTTTAAAATTAGGAAGCACATGTCAGCTGCAGCGAAAGACTTTCTGTATTAACTGAGTAGACAGAACTCTTGCTGAAGTTTTTTCTGAAGTCTGTTGGAACTTCAATTCTCTTCATCTGTTTTGTTCTGGAGCTTCTGGAGCTGTCTCTAGGAGCTTTTTGATGTGACCAGGCGTTATTTCAGGAGCTGGGAGCTGTGGGCTGGAGCAGCCCGGCTCCTCTGCAACTGCACAGGCCACCCACCTTAATCATGGGGTCCCCAACTAGCATGGGATGCTGGAGACATCATGTCAGTGCCATGGAGCCCCTTGTCACTGCAGCACCTCTGGGAGTGAATGCTCCTGCAATGAGGGAATCAGTAACTCAGCCCATACAAGGCTGACTAATTGATTTTTTTTTCTAGGTTAATAAACTGAAGTGTTGGTTTCAAAGTAAAAAACTCTACTGATTTATTTTTTTTGGTACTGGTCCATGTGATGGTCTTAAATGGGAGCTGTATGAATATCTTGAGGTACAGTCTGAGTGTGTTCATACCCTGAAACTGCAGCGTAAGAAATTTTGGCTGTCAGTAGGTGTGAAGGATGGCAATAGATATTTATGCTATTAAGTAATATTTAAATAGCAACTCGGGTTTTTTTATGTTGGACCTGACTTCACTTTTTCCTTTTCATTCACTATAGAATAAAACAAAACAAACAAAAAAAAACCTGAACAAAAATAAATTCCACAACCTTACAGGACTAATAAGTTGTGGGAAACGTTTGTAACTTGTCAGTGACTCAGTTACAATAGCAGTTGCGTGCAACAGATGATTTGGTGAGCAGCAGTGACATTTGTTTTCCTGTGAATTTAGGAAGCTCACAAAAGAGCAAAGACCTGTGGTTCTGACCCAATTCCCTCATACTTTGGATCTAAAAAAAAGCAATACCTTTAGTTACTGTAAAGAATTATCATCCCAGTCTTTATTTATTTTTAAAATATTTTCAATGTCTGTTTCACAATAGCAAAGCAAAGTAAAAAAAAATATTTATCTCTTTTTAATCTTTAACTTTTTAATCCATTCTTTGTAGTTTTCCTGCTGTAGGGGGGGGAGTTCTGACCTCACTTGGAGGCTGTTTTCCTCCCGGGCAGTGACCCTGTTGTGTTTTCCTCTGAGTCCTGGGGCAAGCATTTTGTTCAGGGACAGAATGAAGGGCATAAATCAGAAATCTCCACTTCTCACATCGAGGTATCCTTGCATCAACCTCAACAGAGTGTGTTGGTTTGGGCTTCTCATACCTCTTTCATTTGCCTGCAGTATTGTTTTCATAGATGTAAGAATTGATTTCTTTGAAGTGTTTTGAAGGCTGGTATCAAGTTAAGCTGAAATAAATCTGAAACAAATCTGAGGGTAAGGCTAGTCTAGTTGCTATAAAGGTTGGGAAGTTGGATGTTTATTGTGCCACTGGCTTCCTGCTAGCCTTGGCATTACTCTCCCTATGCCACGTTACCTACCTCCTGCTGAGGGCTGCAGACATGGATGGAGTGTTACACCAAGGCAAAGCCTGGAATATACAGCCCTAGAAACACAGTGATTACCAAATGTCTGTAGCTTTTGCTTAGACTCTGAGATCTATGAGATGATTTCTCCATTGTGGATTTAGTGTTGCAGAAGCAGCAGCATTTCACAAGTGCTGTGATTGCATCCTGGAAGGAGAGTAGGGTGAAAGATAACAGCATTTCTGTTTCAGTCAGAGCAAAATAATGGGGTGAGATCAGGCTGGCTGGAATTTTTCAGTCTCTCTGACCTTGTCCATGCTGAGGAACAGCGGCTCTGGCTGGTCTCTGGCACGGCTTTCCCCAGCTCCAGCCCTGGGGTGTGGCTCCCCAAAACTTTCATCAGGATAAACAGTTTCTGTTCCCCTGTCTGAAACTCTGTCCAAATCATCTGTGTTTTGAACAAAATGGGAAAGCATTTGAGAAGGTTGGGGCTGTGCTTCTAGGGCAGGAGGAGGGACCCAGTTGTGGATGTAAGCAGAGAGAGAGGTTGCTTAACACTCGAGGGAGAAGAAAGTGGAAATAGGGGAGCCTGTGGTCATGTCTGTTTTTTAAAGTTTTATTGCTCTTGCTAACTCCGAGCAAGTTGTAATTCAAAAATCAAAACTTCAATCCCCAAAAGATTAGATTTAAAGTAATGGATTTAGGATTTTATTTTTCTGGTTTCCTGATTTATCTGAGGCATGCAAAAGCCATGGGCTGAATTTCATTTGCTTGCAAGAGCAAGCAGCTTTTTTCCCTTGCCCTGTATTCTTAGAGCAGCCTTGAATCCTTCTGGAGAGCTCTGAAAACCAACATCAGAAGGTTATTATCTGATGCTAATGGGGAATCAGAAGTGTGAATGGTGTCTTGGCAACAGTGAAACAGTGTGAGGTGAGTATCTCAGTGCTACAAGGCATCCACTTAAATGGGGGATTTGATAACACGAGTCTTGCTTAAGGGTGCCTGTGGATCACACAGACTGAGCTTTGAACACCCCGTCAAGGACAAATTTCCAGTACTGAAAATCCCGGTACAGAGGAGCTTTCTGCTTGCTTGGTTTACCTTGCACTATAATTGCCTCCTGGTAAGGAAGCCTTTGCATTTCATCTTTACAAAGCAGTATGAAGTTCATGTAGATGCAAGGGATCCTAATTTGTTTTTTACATATGTTTAGTGCATGTTAATTGTTTCCATTTTATTGTTCTAATAATACAAATCCAATATCTTTCTTCTGTGGTTTGTTTTGTTAACAAGTTCTTGCATTTTTGCCACTTGTTTTTGGAGCTAGAGTAAATTCTCTCCAACGCTTAATTCAGCAGAAATGCTCCCAGAATTCTGCATTACCTGTGTGTAACTGGCTACATTATGTTCCCTTATTAATTAAAATGATGACATCCAGAATTCAGTGTGTTATCTGCCCCGCTTGCCTCTGTGTCATGGCAATCTCATCTCTGTGCAGCGCTGGCTCCTGAGCATCACTCGTAGCCATGGCAACATGGGGTGATGGGGAAGTCCATGCTGGCCTCGCTGGGGATGTGCAGCTCACTCCTGCTGCTGTTGTTATTTTTAAGGTGCTAGTGCAGTCTATAGCAGTGGTCTAGCACGTGGACTTTTCCACGTGATAATGATCCTGCGTAGTTGTAACTTGACCAGTTCTGAAATGAAGGGTTGAGGAAGATAAGAGAAATGAAATGAAAATGCTAATAAATTAGGGGGTAGAGCTTAGGCTCGCTTAACTCACAAGAACTCTAATATCTTTAATTTAGCAAATTGGCTGCTTTCCTGAGCTAAATTACATCAAGGCATTGGGCAATTTATTTGAAGTTGTCTGAGCACTGAATGCCTAAATGAATGTCTGTATTTTTTTTTTCCTCTTTGAGATTCATCAGTCCCTGAGACCACTCATGAGGGGGAAGGAAAAAAGGCACAAACCAAAATACCTAAAAGCACAACTCTGTGTTTCAGTGGTGACCTAGGCTTCCCCACACTGAGATTTCAAAGGATGAGATAAGGCCTATTGCAATTTCCCTCTGTGCATCATATTGCTGTGGTTTGTTGAGTATTGAAGGGAGAGCCCATGTGAGTTGTGTTTGAGAGGGAGATGGTGGCAAAGATGTACCAGAGTCCAGCCAGCATTAAACTGTGAGACCTGGATGTGCTACAGTGATGGCTGCAAAGGGGATTTGTAGTAGCAAAACCACAGTGTTTGGGGGCAAAATGAAGAGGTGACCAACCCTCATTTCTATTGACACCAATGTGATACGAGGTTGTGTGGCTATTTACAGAGCTTAGTTAGTGGGAATCTTATCTAGAAAAGGGTTTAGGTATTAAGTGCAAAGGACAGAATATGATTCACCTTATAGAAAAATAAACCAACTCAGTGACTTCAGTGGGAAATAAGCTCTGTGGGAGGTTTCAGGAGGCTGTTACTTCAACTAAGGTCCTGGTAATGAAGGATTATATTATTCAAACTCCATCAGTTGTCTATGCAAGGCTGGATTACGGGTGCTTGTGTTAAATGAAAGAAATTAAGTTTTGCTAACAGCTGAGAAGGTAGAACTCCTGTCCTGTTACAGCTGACAGGACCCTGCATTGCTTACAACCCATTCTGTATGTTATACAGCTGTGACTCCAAGGACTAAGAACAAAATACAGGAAAAAGATTTCAACTAATTTTCAGGAATCACTGTAAGTTCTTGCATCTCGGCAAGAGGGAAATCCAGACCTTACAGGAACCAAAGACAAACTGCAGATGAGTGCATATTTTGAGACTGGGAGTTCAGCCTTGGATTTCAGAAATCACAGCTTCCTGCTTTGCCTTGCAGAATCCCTCCCTTTGGAGAGGATGCCTGTGCTGTTGCTGCCTCTTTTGTATACTTTCTGGCCTCTTTGCTGTACACCTGGGATTCATCCAATTGATGCTATTTACACCCCAGATTGCTATTTTGTGCCTTGAGTTGTTTTTCCAAAGCAGACTTTTAGAATAAGAATACAAATAGCTGTACTGAGTATTTTATGCTCTAAAAGTGAATACAGTCAACAGATGCCAAGATGTAATGGATCAAACTGAAGTGCTGTCTTAGTTGCTTCAGCTTGAAAGGGGACTGTTGTAGATAAATGGCAGTGATGAAATCTAAACTGCATTTGAAATCCCGTGAAGATTAAGGTCAACAGGGTTGAGAGCTGAAATTAGCAGTGTGATGTTTGCTGTAACAGCTACAGAAAATGTGAAGGTTTCACAATCAAAACTCAAAGAGAGTGTTACAAAAGCACATGATGCCGAGTTCCTAAGATACAAAAGCCTGAGGGCCTTGAACATGGGAGGAAGAGGGAGCTCAGCATCTGGTGTCCATGTGAAAGTGAAAATCTAGCATGTGCTGAAGGTCACAGTGACCTGGGATGCTATGCTGACATGGCTGTGAAACAGGATGAGCTATTTCTTACTTTGCGAACAAATTTTGCAGGATTGGAAGAAATAATAATGAATAGAAATGTGGGTTGCTCCTCTAAGGCCCTGCAAATGCTTTTGCTTCAGTTGGGCTGGATGTGTGCCACTGTGATAACACTTGCTGTTCCTTTCATCTCTACTCTGCACTTGCTTCTGCGAGAGGACAGTGAACCTCCCTCTGCATGTGCTCTCTGCTTGGGAGGGTGGGAGATCACTGTGACACTTGGGTTGTAGTCTTTATTGTGTGCTGTCGTTAATTGTCGTTGTAGTAAATGCCATGATGATCTCTCTTTTTTCAATCTCTCTTGAACACTGTGTCTTCTAGATCAATGCTAGAACTTGATATGAAGTACCCCTTATATACTGGCAGGTACTTTAATCTCAAGGCAGAAAACTAAACTAAACACAGACCATGCTGGAAGCCAGACTGGTACCTGGCTTTGTATTAGTGGTTGTATTCCTAAGACTCACTAAAATCCTCCTGGATTCAGTGGAAGCTCTGGGCATGTGTCTGAGACAGGACTTGTATTACCAAATATTGGCATCTTTACCATTTCTTGATGTATGAAAATTAAAACCAGAACACTGTGGTTTAGTAGGGCTAAGTAACAGCTGTCTCCTTGATTTCTGAGCCTGTGGTTTTCCCCAGTGCTTAAATTTTTGTCTGTGTGTTTTTCTTCTCAAATTCTTCAAAGTGTGATCAACTTTGAGAATTGTTACCCCACTGAGCCTGGGCAAGGTAGGTCGCTGGGTATGTGAACCTTGCCCTGTTCATTTGATGAGCGAGCATCCTGCTGCCTTGTTCTCCTTGGCTTCCAACTATCATTTTCAAAAAGCTCAAAGCAAAATGACTGAACCATGCTGGGCTTCTAGGTAGCCAGCAGAACTGAGGAGCAGGAAGAGATTATCTGCAGTGGGACATGACCTTGCATAAATGGCAACAGGTAGCATGTAGCTGCTCCTAGTGAAGAAGCAGCAGCATCCCAGCTGACATGAATCCATCCTAACAGAATGTTTCCTGGCATTAGGAATAAACACATGCTTTCCTATTTGGTTTAACTGGATAGCTGGATGTTTGTGTGTCTCTATAAGCTTTCTACATTATGGTGGGCAAGCATCTCTTAACTTACCCAATGATCTTATGATCTGTGTTTAGGTCAAGATTCAAGTTGAGCACTTCGGTGTTTTTAGTGTTTTTGTCCCCTTTATTTCTTATGCTTCTCAATTACTGGCATATGCTGAATTTTTTCAGGTAGTGAAAAATCTTAAAATGAACAAACCCCTCCCCCCTCACCCAAAAAAACCCAAAAAACCTGAGAAGGTATCTTCACACTGTGTGCAGAGGAATTTTTCAAAAACTCTCTAAATATTAAATCATATCCCTTCACCTACAATTTCTTTGTTAGAAGCCTTCACTAATGTAAATCAAAGTGCTAGTTGTGAGAGTCAGAAGCAGTTCATAGAGGATGAATGGATCCACATAAGGCAGCTTGCCATAACTGAGAGAGCAAGCACTGTCTCTTTGCTGAGCAAACATAATCGTGTGTTTGGATTTGTCAGTGAATTTCTTCTAAACACTGGTAACCAAATTTAACGGTTCTTGATTTATTTTCGTGGGCATCTAAAATTTAGTATGTTGCTTACTGTCTTAAATCCAAATAGAAGCAAATAATGTTGAACACAGTTAACTGCATACAGTGCAGCTGAATCTAGGATTTGACTCTGAGAACAAAGCAAGCTTTGAGTTTATTTTGTTTTTAAAGGAAGTGCATCCATCAGATGGATCTTTGGGAAAAAGGAAATTAATTTTCAAATCAAACACCCCTCTATCTTCCATGTCACATCAAATGAAAAAGGTTAGGTAGTATGAAGTGTAAGTTTCATTTTATTGCATAGAAATATATATTGGTAAAATAACTTTGTAACCTGTCTTAGCTACAGGAAAGAGAATTGGGGCTGTGTTGGCTTTGTACTCAGCTTCTCCTATCAGCTACTGAAAAGTCTATATTTTTTAAATATAATTTCTTGTTATTGCTATCATGAGCTATCTGTTTCCACTCTATTTGTTTCCAGTCACTCCTGAAATTCAGTTTAGAAATTGAAAAGAAATGCCTATCCAAAACTTCAAGACTCCCACAACACATGCCTCAAAGTAAATGCTAAATTTACTATAAACTTTTTTTACAGATATCATTAAGGTTTTATGTTACTCGTGATCTTCCAGGGTCAGAAACCAATTTGCCTTGCAGATCTTTGTTATGTGATTGGAGGGCAATTGCACACTCCAGACAGGGCTGCTGGGAAATCTCTTGCCCCTGCTAGAGTTGAGAGCTTGTCAGATGGTCACCTCAGCTGTGAAATGCTTCTGAGCCCTGTGTTTGCTACTATTGATTAAAATATTTTTTTGCTGCTCTGGGTGCAGGGAATGCCTGAGAAACTTCAAGTTGCATGAATGGGGGTCTGCTATGAAGGTAAATAAAATTTGAATTAAAGCAAACTAAAACTCTAAAGTTGGAGAGAAGGCTGATGCATTAATCTTCTAGACTTACATTTGCATATTTTCCCCAGTGAATACTGTAAGGTAGCAAGGCAGAGCTGTAGTATTTTATTTTTATGGTTAGTAACAGGTCAGAGCATTACTACCATTTGGTATCCAGATGGTAACACAGTTTATTATGGATGACACTGAGGAAATTGCCATCTTCCTCTAGAAATTGCTTATGTCAAGTTTATAAAGAATGTCATCTATTTCTGCAGTATGAAAAATAAGGAAGAGTGATGGAATATGACACTGAACATAGAGCCATGTGAGAACGGCTCAGATGTCAGCCCAGCCTTTCTGCTTACAGACACAATGGTTGTTACCTTCTCAGGCAGTGATCTGCCAGTGTGTTACTATGCTGTACCTCCCAGCACAAGTAATTTGTAGGTATTATGAGATTAATTTCACAGGTGGGTGAACTGGTGAGGCATAGAAGGGTTACGAGCACATAGTAAAGCTCATAAATTTCATGCTGTGAGTAGGTTTGTGTTGGGTTGCTACTCATTCCCTGCTCTTGGAATGAGTGTATGACTTGCTCACTGCTCTTAAATTAGCTTTTATTCCAACACACTCACAAAAATGTCACTGAAATTTGTTTCTCAGTTGCACAGAACTTGAAAGGAGAAGGTGTTGATGTTTGTTTTAGGAGAGACACTGCCACTAACTTTCAGGGCTTTGGACCAGGTCCTTGGTAAGTTGCATGTTTTGCAGAAGTACTGAAGGTCAATATGTACATCTCAGCATGGCAGGTCTTCAAATGTAAGACCATATCAAAGGCACAAACATCCATTTTATTGTGTCTCTACTTTATGATGTCAAACTCAGCTTTTGATCTCTCCTTTTACTTTCATTGAAATAATATATGTGAGTGAAAAATATCATATTTGCTGTTCTTTACCAACTCAGGTGTCTAAGGCCTGCATCATAGCTAAATCCGTATTTGATGACAAAACCTTCTCTTCTCTTTCTCCCTAGAGGTAAGTTTCCAATCATTACTTCCATTAAAGGTCTGCATGAAGTAAGAAAAACCCAGCTCCTCTGTCCTTCCTGTTTCTCTTTCCATTTTTTTTTTCAGATTTTCAGATGACTCAAAAAATGCACATATTGGGTACTCTTAAAGTGATACTGTTAGCAGACACTTATCAAACAGGCTCAGCTTCCCACAGGAGCTAGCCCTTTAACAGTTGTCTTGTCTGTAGTCTTATTAACTCCCTAACTGGGAAAAGCAAGATAAATGTAGCATCAGACCGTGGATTATGCCCATAATGAAGGGTTAGGCGTATATTTTCCATGGCAGCCTGCAGAGTCATCTGAGTCTCTAAGGAGGTTTCATGTTGTCTTCATAATGGATTCTGTCTTTGTTCAGTTTTCTGACGGTCCTCAAATTTTTATTTGGAGGAAGGGCTCACATTATATGATCCCTTAAGCCATGTTGTGAAGAATTCCTGCCCCTTGGGATGCCTCAAGCCTCAATGTTTGCGTCCTTTGGTGACGGAGGTTGCTGCCACAAAAGGCTCTCTAGGAGACAGGGACCTTGAGAAAAAAAATCTGGCATCAACAACTATGTTGTGATCTTTTCATCACTGGAGTGCCTGGCTGTTGCTCTGCATTATTGGTCCGAATGTTTTCCAAAGGGGCAACATGGAAGGTGGTAGCAACGGCACGAGGATTATTCTTAGATGTTACATCCTTGCTTGGGGCTGGTGCAAAGAGTGGGAAGAGGAACACATGAGAGGCAATTGCTGAAAGCATAAGAGATCTCTCAGTGAAATTTCAGGGGATATTGTCTTAAGTTTGGGGGAAAAAAATTTATCTGAACGGAAGAATGAAATATCAAAAAAGAAATAGCTAGCAAACCTAACTCCAAAAAAACAAATCACTTCAAATTAAACAAGCTTTTTGCTGTGATCAATGGCTTTACAATATGATTTGCAACAAACATAATTTGGAAACACAAAACTAAAAGCTCCAATTTTCAATGTCTCGGTTTTAAACAAAAATAAAATTTCTATAGGGTACAGCTTGAGAAAGCTGACTTATGGCACCAGTAAGCAAGTGGCATATGCTTTTCAGGTGGTTATTCCCCAGTGTCTTCCTATCCCTCCTCTTCATCTCTGTAGAAGTCTCAGGGATTCCTTCCAAGCCTTTTTAAAATTAAACTGTTTTTCAGAATCATGGGCTAACAGATGGAGAAGAGATATTGTCATCAGCTAGCCAAAGTAAACATAGTTGCAAGGAGTTTTCAGCAATAACTATGCAGAATTATGCAATTCGCTTATTTTTCAGTTAACCTTCAGGAGAATTGCATAAATCTGTCGTTGTACCTGAGAAGTCTTCCTGTGCTCCTTTTGGATGCTTTAATTTGTGTTGGTGATTTTGTACAGAGCTTCACCTTCATGAAGAATGTGAGGTTTTGGAGCAAATAAGAGATTCTGTTTGCACCTGCAGGCACTCGTAGAAGAGCTGTCCTGCCCCTGCTCTTCCGGCTCATAGGTGAGAGCTGTGGGGAATGGGTGCCTCTAAATGTACCTTTGTGCCGAGGTGAGGGATGGCCTGGATGTGACACTGACAAATGGAGGCAGCAGGACAGGCTTTATGTGGTCTTGTTCCCAGGATTAAGCAACTTCTGAGCTTTTTTCATGGGTATAGAGAAAGGATTTGAGCCAATTTTCATTGACCCAACAATGCTGGGCACTTCCTCACCATTCTGTGAAAGTCCTGCATAAAAAGATGTTGGTAAAACCTGACATACTGACTTTAATTTTTCAAACCCCAAATTTCCAGAGCTGAATGGAGGAGCAAATATCACATGGAGCTGAAAAATGAAAATTTCCCAAAGTTAACCAGAAAATCCAGAGAATTGCTCTGGGTTATACTTTAGCCTACCGGTTGATACGCTCTTGTTGCCTGCTCAGTAATTTGTCAGGAACAGGGAAGAGGAATTCAGACTTGGCAAGCTGGTGCTGCAGACAGATTTTGTCAGATGAAATCCCAGTAGATTTTAGTCCAACATCAACAGCTCCTGAGCTATCACATGGGAATGCACAGGGAGATAAAACCAACATCCTAAAGGGTGGATCCTCTATTTTAAGGTGCAGAGAAGGGAATCTGGCTAATGTAACTTTTTTCCTTTCTTTGTGTAGTTGTTCAGAGAAATGATGGAAAATGCTGGTTCCAAACACAGATACAATTCTGTCTTTTCTTAAATTCTTTACTATATCTAAAGTTGCTTAGCTTTTCTCTCTTGCCTTTTCCTAAATGTGAAGAGAAGTTAATCCTATCTGCCTTTACCTCAGAGGGATTGTGAGGGCAGAGTTTGGAGAAGAATTTGCTGTCTATGCAAAGAATCCACAAGTGACTGCAGGGGAAAAAAACCACCCAGACCTACCGTTGGGAAACTCCAGCACCAGTCTACTGCTTTCTGGAAGTGGAGTGTTCTGTTACATAAACATCCTTGAAGCTTTGCAGAAGGGGTGACATTCACATGTGGGGCCTGACTAATTGGACTTTGTGTGTGAAGAACAGGGATGGAGAGGATAAGGAAATGAAATCCCCGAGGTGCAAGCTGGGCCTCCTTCTTCCCATGGCCTGTACTGTTGCTTACGTGTTGAAAAGGGGTCTTGGAGCCTCCTGTACCACTGAGTTGATGACTGGGAAATCTGTGGGCTCTGCGACCCAGACTGCACCCTAACTCTGCCCTCCCCAGCTGTCTGGGAGGTGTCCTACTCAGCCCAGCAGCCTCCAGCAGTTACTCAGAGAGCATCCCTCTGCCCAGAAATTGCTAATGTCTCTTCATATTAAAATCTGCATTAACTCAGTGCCCCTGGTCTATTTAGGCACAAACAGCAGGCAGATAGCATGTAACTCTTGGCTGCCTCTACAAAAACTGGGAGAAGGGGGCTATGAACTTCAGGAACTCCAAGTTGCTCCCTTGAGGAGTCTGCACCCTTTCACGGATATTGTGGGAAACCCAGATCCCATAGTTGCTGCTTTGATGGTCAAATGTAGGTGGCTCCAGCATCCCTCTATCCAAAACTCACCCAAGACCCAGGGCCCAGTTCTCCCCTGTCCCATGCCTTGCAGCAAAGTGGAACTGCAGCATGAGTTTAAAGTCAGCACTTTGTTTTGCAGATATTTTGTAAAAATTTTTCACTAATCCTGACCAAACAAAGTAACCTGATTCTTCCCCCACCTCTTCAGGGAAGACTGTGTATAGCAGCCATGTAAATAACTTGATAGTGTCTGCTATAAAATTCATACGTGTACTTTTCTATATGTTATGAGAAATACAGAATAATGGTCTGTAGGTTTTCCATTCTCTGTAGCAGCTCTCTGGGTAACAGGTCAGATTTAGGAGCTGGAATGTGAAAGGAACAGATTTACAAGCTGAAAGAGCCTGTGCTAAACTGGTTAGGAAAGAGTAAAATCTGAATTCCCAACTCTTTTTCTTTTCACAGCTGTTAAGAGTTCAGTGGGTTGAACTGCAATCCTTCAAGTTCATCTGTTGACTCCAACACAAAACTATTATAAACTGTGCCTCTAAAACACGTGATGAAACATTTCTTGAGAGCTATTTATTCCAACTGCAGCAGAGGAAAGTTTTCAGAACACCCAGCATTTGGTAGAGGAAAGGTCTCTTGAGCTTTGCAAAAGGAGAAATTATTTGCATTCCGACGTAAGTTGCTTTTTGATTGTTTTTTTCCCTGCATCATTGAACAAAATAATACTTCTAAATTTCCCCCACCATGGAAATATGATTAAGTAGCACAAAACTATGCTTAAATGCCTAACAGAGGCACTTTCTATATAGTTTTCTTTCTTTAATTATCTGGATTGGGTGTTTTATAATTCAACTTAGAACTGAAGAGAATTAAGTATTATGTGTTTTCTTTCCTTGAATGTTTTGTGTATCTCAGTAAAAGTTAATTCACTTTATCACAACTCTGCATTACTATTTAGATTGTGAGCTTCAATCAGGTGTGGGGGTTTGCAAGCTTAAAAACTACAAGTAGCAAGGGAGAGTTTGGGGTGATCTTTTTCCAGATGTTTCTTTTACATCTTTGCTCTGAAGTTTGGTCTTACGTATCCATGCACATTCTTCTTCAGGCTTTAGCTGTGGTGAAACACTTTCCATGCTAAAGATGGACCATGCAAATGTGACCCAAGCTATGCTTTATGCTGAATCCCGCAGCACAGAGAAGAACAACAGCAACGAGTATTTTTACATTCTGATTGTCATGTCTTTCTACGGGATCTTCCTGATAGGGATCATGCTTGGCTACATGAAATCCAAAAGAAAAGAGAAGTCATCCAATTTGCTTCTGCTCTACAAAGATGAGGAGAGAGAATGGGGTGAAGCTGTAAAGCCTCTACCAACCGTAGCAGGGCTGAAATCTGTTCAGATCCCCATGATGCTGAACATGCTGCAGGAGAGCATGGTGCCATCCCTGTCCTGCGCTATCTGCTCAATGGAAGGCAGCAGTGTGAGCTCCGAGTCCTCCTCCCCAGATGTGCATTTCACCATCCAGGAGGAAGTGCTGGATACTGAACTAGGGGAAGTGTCAGAAACACTCCTCAACGAGAGCAGCGAGGGCTCTGTGGAAAACATCCATAAGAACTCCTAGCACTTGTAGGGCTCCCTTGATCAGCTGCCAAAGCACGAGTGGAGCTCCCACTATGAACTTGTGGCTCTACTTTTCTGCTCTCCAATGAACTCTGAACAGGTGTCTGTTGTCCCGGGCCCAAGGCATTCCTGAGAGCTGGCAAGACAAGGAAGCAGTGGTACCCAGCTCCAAAGTGTAACTTGGACATAATTGGGTTGCTTCATTTTAATTTTTCAATTATTATTTCTTACTAGGAGAGCTAAGAGCAAGAAGAATATACATGTTTTTTTCTAATGAGGTAATTATTACTGGCATGTCTCTGCATAGTTCAGATTTCTGTAAATATCTGGGAAATGTTTAGGGAAGTTACCCTAATGCAATTGCCTGGTTCTTAAAGACAATGGGTAATGCTCATTCACACAAAACTGTGATAGACTAGAAGAACTTTTCCTGTGTTTTTCTTATGACAAACCACAGCCAGCAGCAGATTTGCTCTATGAGGCCTCAAGAGCTGACAACTTGATGATGCTGTACTTGAAGGGAGATTGCATCATGGCTGGAAACTGACTTTAGGCACAGAAAGAGTGAAAGACAAAGGAGAAAAAAAAAAGACACCAAATTTCTAGGCAGTTTGTAAAGCCCAGTTTGAGATCCATGCCATTTGTATCTGTCTTTGCTTAAGTTATATTTCTACTGGCTGGGGCAGGTTCATCACCTCTGCTGCAATCCAGCCTGTGGCTGAATTACTAGTAGGGAAAGTGGGTTTGCTTCTTGCTTTTGTTTTTTTTTTGTTTGGTTGGTTGGCTGGGTTTTTTTATATTTTTAAGACGTATACTTTTGGTCACTAAAGGCAAAGCTCTATAAGTTAAAGATAAAACATCTTTGTTACAGGCTGTAAGATGTAGAAAGGCTTGAACAAATGCTGCTCTGTTACATCCCCTTGAAAAAAGAGGTGGAATTCCAAATAGAATTTAATGTAGCAAATTCCTGGCCCCACTGAAGTCACCAGCTGAGTCAGGGACAGGCACAAGGTTTTGTGCTTCGCTGTTGGAGTTAAATTCCCTATTTGAGGTCAGTAAAATTGTACTCATTTACATGATTAAAGAATCTAGACTTTCTGCTCTATTTAAGCCAGTGTAAGTAAATATTAATTTTTTTTTAATCAGCTTGCATGTGACACATGCATTTCTATGAAGCTATTAGCAACTAGTTTTTAAAACCACCACAAACTCCTCCCCCTCCCCGCATTTAATGGTACTGTGACATTTTTCAAATGCTCATGAAATTTGTTACTAAATTATTGCACTTTTAAAAGAAGTAGAAGTTAATGAAAATAAATATGATTATTTCAACCATACCTTATATTTTTTAATAACTTATTACAGTGTTTTACTTAGTTTTAAAGCATGAGGGCTGAGGAGCCTGAATCTAAAGCATTGCACAGCAAAATATTTGCAAAACTTCTCCACGTATTTCCTGCACTAAAATAGCTCTGTGATTTGTCCACTGGCATTAGAGCTGGAGAGAGAGCTTGAAAAACATGAGTGCTGAGCAGCATAAACGAACCGAAGCTGGAGTCTGATGTGCTCCTGCTGTTGGGAAGGGCGAAGCTTGCGCTGAGCTCAGAGGGTTAATGTGATGTGGGATGCCTCGGGATCAGGGATCGCTGTCTCTCTCTAACCACAGCAGAACAAAGGCTCCATTGTGCTCAGAAAGGGCCTGATTCAGGGCAGGCTGAAGGCAGTGGGAGTTTTTCCATCGACTTCAGTGAACTTTGGATCAGACCATATAAAGCTTTTTGGTAGATTTACTCTAAAAGGGGCTGTTTTAAGTTTGAAAGAAGCCAAATTAAGTTTGGCACTTTGCCTGGAATCACTTGAATCCTTAAACTTTCCAAATGAGACTGACATGCGCGAGTTGTCACATTTTCCATTGCTTTCTCCTTGGTCCTTTACTTTTGGTATAAATGTATTTGTATCTGTAAAAAAACTGATGTATATAATTCCTAACATTGAGTTGTATATAATTGTCTCATGTATTTAAAGTTTACTGTTTCTACTGGCACTAATTTTATTTAAATAAAGAAACACGTTTCCTGGAAAAATCTCCATGTTTGTTCACTACGTCAGATAGATTTCCAGTAAGGAGACTGGGCATAATTTCTACAGGATCCTTTTCTTAGCCTCTTTTTTTAAATGAATTCTTGTGTTTTACAGTAATGCGGCAGCATGGGCTGCCCACAGCATTGAGCCAGGTGTTCCAGATCCACCTGTTGGCTCATCGGGGCTCTAAGCATCCTGCTCAGATCCTGAGAGTGTGCAGGCAAGGCTGCAGGGACACCCTCCTGCAAAGAGCTGGGGGTGCTGCTGAGCCACTGGTCAGGCTAGCAGAACTGACAAGCTGCTATGGAAACTTGCATTGCTTATTCAGGCTCTGGAAGAGTTTGCACTTTGAGTTTTGGGTTTAGATTTGCATTGTAGCTAATTGTGTGGGCTGGAGTTGAAATGGGCAGGTATCTGACACAGATCTCTGGTCCCACTGGGTTTCCACTACTTGGCCATAGTACATAGCTGGCTTTTCCACAGGCTTTGTCCCCGGCTCTCACTGCTGCTTTGTCATTTCCAGCATTATGTATAGGGGAGATTTTGGGATTCTAGCTCCCAATGCAAAGGTATATGTTTAGAGGCAAATGTTGCATTTCCATCAATCTGACAGGCTATGTACAGGGTCACCAGCACCAGCTGAGACCTGCTTGAATGGGGTAATTTGAGGTTGTTTCAAACATCAGATTGCTATAAAGTTGCATCTTGCTTTCCTACAAAACCTACTCCCCTGTGCTCTGTTCTCTTCACTCACTCCCTGTTAAATAGTTCTGGGGACTGGTCACAAGCTTCTGCAGAGCTAAAGCTGCCCATCAGCAAGACTGTGTTTCCCTTCAGCAGTGTAATCTCCCGGGACACCCGCAGTGTCCTCAAATAGTGGGTCAGTCAGTAATTTGCATCTTCCCCATTTCCCCATGCTGCTGTCTCCGTGTTTCAGTGTTTCCATTGCCACAATAATGAATCAAGAGACTTCTGGCAGCACTGGTGATAAGAAGGAAAAACAGAACAAAATGTAAATTACAGCTCTGCTTTATGGATCAAAAAGTTTGCTTAGTCCAGTGATTTCTTGCATTAAATTGAGCTGCTCTAAAGAGAAACACTGCATACTTTGGGGTCTATTTACACTTAAAGTGAGCTAGTCAGCACGAAAATGTGACCACCTGCTTGCAGATTGTGATGGAGAGGTCCTCGGGTGGAGGGGTTTGAGAAAGCATGTAGATAGTTTTGTACGTATTTGCCTTTGTCCTGAGGCATTTCAGTTGTTCAAATTAGTATTTTGATGGTACCAGGGGGAATTAAAGAAGGAAAAATATATTTTAGTTATAAAAGTTAATTGCATCTGCAAGTGAATGCAATGATGCCTTGAAGACAGCCCAGTGATCCAACACTGCCAGGTATCTATTATTCCAAAATAAAAGAAACATTGTTAATCTTCAAAAGCTACAGATGGAAGGAAGAAAATTGCCCCCATTAATCTTGTTTCAAAATCTTTTTGACTGCTAAGGAACAAAAGGTAATATTTATTTCCTTTTTCAAAAATTAATAACATTTTCAGTGTGAGTACATTTCAGTAACTGAGTTAAATCAGATTCAGAGCTAATAAATCTTGGCTTGAAGGCAATGATAATTGACTGCAATTTGACTGAATGGAGATGATTTTTTTCACAAATGCATTCTTTCTTAGAAGAATACAGCAGCTCCCATTTCTTGGCAGTACTATTCCTCACGTTTGCTGAAATAGTTAATACATACCCTCTTTGATAGAAGAGGAAAAGATGGCCACTTGTGACATTTTCATGGTCTGGCTCCAGGACCTCCTATAAAGAAAAGAGCCAGCTCTCAAGATTACCACAGTAGGGTCTTTGGTAGTAGCTGTCCTAAATCCTTCCACAGGATCATGCACAGACACACCTGTGAGGTTACTCATTCAACAGAGTAAACCTGCCAAATAATTGAAGTGGAAATGCAGGACTTGCCTCTTCCTCAGGTGTAGGATCTCCCAAGCTCTCCTGGGACTGCTGTGCTCTGGCCCAGGGAAAGAGTTAACCAGGGAAAGAAGGTTAATGAGAGAATCCACTTTTGCAGGACCAGAGCACAGGTGGAAAGATGGTGGCAAGTAAAGCCAGGAGCCTCATGTGTTACAACTCATCCCCAGCTTGGGCCTCCCACACTGGGTTCCCCTGGATTCATCCCTTTCTCAGAAAAATGGCCACACTTACCCAAATAAAACAATTCTCAAAGAGTTGGAAAAGAAGGAAACATATAAACTCTAACATTAATTTCTGGTTTTAGGTCCTCAGTGCATGGTGCTGGACAAGGATGGGTGTACTGATTGAGGACAAGGAGCACACAGGACCTCAGTGCAGACCATGCTTTTACTACAGCCTGCCTTTAATTTTCATCTAAAAATTTTAAAGTTAGGAGTCTCTGCCATGGAGAACCTTCTCAGAGATGCAGCGCAGAAGAGCTGGTTGCATCTAGTGCAATTGTGCCAAAACTGGACCATGGTCTCCTGTGGTTATTGATACACTGTGGTGACATTATAATCTTTTCTGACCTTGTTTCTTCCGTAGTTCACAGTTACAGATTGAAAATACCAGGCTTGTATCTAAGAGGCATAAAAGTTAGTAAAACTGTTTAGGCTATTTTTTATTATGCACTGATCGTATTTGCCTGTGTGTTTGTTGATTTGGTTTTGTATTCTTTCCATTTTCACAAGCCTCTGCAGTTCCTACTGCATACAGCCAAATATAGATACAAGATGAGCCATCTTGTTAGTGCATTGACACTTCTGTAACAGCTCAACTAGGCAAGAAAATGGAAAGTAATAGAAAATCAATGAGCATCAGTTTTTCAAAGCTGAATTTTGTTTTTCTTTAGTTTGAATAGGGGTTTAGTTTGTATTAGGCCAGGTTAGACTGAGCCTTTTGCCATCTAAATACGTGACTAAAAGAAGGATAATAGAGGTTATTGACTGGTGCATTACAGGCAATGTTCCCAGCTCTCTCCTCTGGTAATCTGTTTAGCTGTTCTGTACTTCACTTGATTATCACATGATGTTACATATCTTGCCATCTCTGTGAATATGATGTGTTTCTGATAGACATGAAATGCTTGTGAATCTCAAGTGAAAAATAAGGTATAAATACAAAGCATTTGCCCACCTAGGAACAACAAGCTATTTTTCTCTCTTTAATATTATTAGATGTGAGAGTAGCCTCTAGTAACAAATGCCAGTTGCTAGCACTGAAATATTTCAGCTCATCCCTCCTTAGGTCAATAGAAGCCATGTATCTGGACCTTTTTGCTTGGCTGAGAGCTAGTGAGCAGGGCTGTCATTCTGGGATGTGGGAGACTAAATTCAGTTCCCCCTTCAGCTCCAGGTTTGCTGTGGCTCTCTAGAAAATTACTTGCTTTGGCTAAGGCTCTCATTTATAAAGGTCACATCTTCACTGCCTAAGGCTAATGTGAGAATAACTACACTGAGAATTTCAGAGTGCAGAGTTCTGATGCAAAGTGAGAAAAGGCAGATGAGTTGTTTGTACTTGGAGGACAAACCCAAATATTAATGAACTTCCTCTGGCATGAACTCCAACTGTTTAGGTGGGACCAGCATGTGATGCCTCCAGCCCCTGCAACTTACCTGGAGCAAGCCTGCTCTGAGGCTGGTCCCCAGTGCAGCCCTCCCTGGGACAGCTGTGTCTCATCCCAGCAATGAAAACAGTAATTGAATAGTTCAGACAAGAGGATGTGAGACACACAAGTTATTTTGAATTCTGCCCTAGACAGTACACAAAAGACCAGTCTTCCCTTCTCTTCAGGAGGAAATATAAACTGTTGCACTTTTAAAGATGTGTATCCCCCTTCTCTTTCCTCAGAATGTAATAAACTGATCAAGTAAGTTTTCCTGTAAGAGACGAGAGAAGGAGAGAAAAGCAGCTGCTACTATTATTTTTTTTTCAACTGGTATGGAGAGATATAGCAGCAGACAGGCTGCCCTTGAGCGTTACACAGACAAGCCCCAGTGGTGCCTCTTTCAAGGCCTTAATGGAACACCCATCCCATAATTTTCCTTACAAATACCTGATGCTACAAAATGACCCATTTCTATTGCTGATCCTGTCAGCAGCAGCAAGTCATTGAGTGTCAGTAATTGCTTTCCAGCCTGCTAGCACTGTGCTGCTGCCACGCTGGGAAGCGGGGAACACTCTTCACACTTGTAGAAGCACAGAGTGGTGCTGGGACTGCTGGAACTTCAAGCACACTGGAATATTTCCCGAGATGTGACTTTCCACACATAGCATTGTATGAGAGTACTGGGGAAATTCTGGGCATGTGCACATGTGTGTATGTGTGTTAATTTTCATCAGCTGAACAGGATTTTACACCAAAGGATTCTGTTGAATTTGGTTAGAAAGCTGAGTGTTATGTAAGAAATGACAATGAGGCCCTTGGGTGATGTGGTGGTAACATCTACCCATACTTACCAAGGAACTGCTCATTGTGCCTCCACCATAGGAAACAGCGGCAAGAGCTCTCTGACATTCTGTTGCTCAGGGTCTACTTGGTCAGTGTTAAGCATAATTAACTTCAGTCATATCTAATTAGCTGTTCTTTGGCCAGGATGTATACCTCAGATGGATGCTCACTGTAAAGGTTTTTTTCTCCTATATTCATCAAGAATGTAAGACCAGATTAAAATAATTGCATAGCTTGCTTCTGCAGGGAGGTGCAAATGGCTGCTGACAGGGCTAACCTTCATCGTGCTGCAGTGGCAAGAAAAGTGCTGCCTTAAAGCTGGCTACACAAGGCTTTTATTGCTTCAGGTGATCTACAGATACTGTACTTAGTGTTTGTGTGGATATTTACATACTGAGTTATCCCTTACTTTTGTAAAAAAAAAATCATGAAGAACATTCAATATATTCTGGCATTGGTTTTGCCATGTTCTCTTCCATGACCTTTAGTTTGCCTTGCTCTAGTTACAGGGGCTGGGATCAGTTTATCTCTATGTGTGTATAACCAAAACTGTGTATTCTACACTCTCTATGCCATTTCTGTTGAACTGTTGATAATGGATTGTTTGCAGCAGCTGCCCAGGGCACACTTGACATCTCAGGCTACAGACTAGGTGTTAAGGAACTCTGAGAGACAGGGGAGTGTTTCTGTCTTTACGCCAGTGACTCAGAGTCCAATAATTGGACTTCTATCTGTATATGTGTTCCTGATATGCTAATTTTTTCCCTCTTACTACCGTTTTTCTACAGGACTGTAGCCCAGGGACATTATTTTTTCAGGCCTATCTTTGCCTTCTTTTTCATTACTGTATAAAAGACACAGCTTAAGGCACCTAAGTCAGGTTGAACATGATTTTTTTCTATTCCTTGGCATTTTCTCATGCTGACTGCTACCATCTCTTTTGAGCAGGGTAGGACATGCTCTCCTAACAGCTACACTGACTTATGGTTACCATCAATTTTATAGGGGCCTGGAAGCACAAGGGATTGTGTTAATCTTTCCTGTTATAAAGTAGAGCACAGAATTTGCAACTTCTACTGTGGGTCACCATTTCAAATGCTGGTGGGGACAGCCAATTGCTTTTGCACCACTGGCTCTATGAGACTGGTTCCCTCAGCACACCAAAGGAAGTACTTTGAAGACAAACAGGAGACATTTTATGCTTCTATCAGCAAAAGCAGCAACAAGCCTGTAAATTGGGTGATGCAAGTTACCTACTGAAGTTGCTGGCTGGTGGGGAAATGGTGGAGTCCTCTCCCCACTGACCTCCAAGACAGGCCCAGCAGGAGCAATGATGATCACTGACTCTCCCCAGCTGGTATCTGCTCACCAAAACACTGTCCCATGTGACACCACTCACAAAAGGTTCTTGGACCATCAGGGTGAACCTTTCTTATGCTGACACCACTATTGGAGAGTGGACCTTTTCACAGCTGTTACAGTCAAAGTGGCAGCAAGGTTTGGTGAGGGGAGGGACAGGCTCCACGTAGGATTTGGGGAGATAACCCTGCATGCCCCCAAACCCCTCCAAGCCAGGAAGTTGCCTTTCAAAAACAATGTCTCTCCCTTTCACATTTTTTCCCCTTTTTATTCCTTCAGGGCTCTGGAAACATGCACTTCACTGCTACACAGCAATTTCCCTGAACTCTATCTGTAAGATTAATGGTCTATTGAAGAACAGGCAGGATTTAGATTGTCATCAAGAGACTCATAAAAGTAAGCATGTAAAAAGTGTTATGGAAACAGAGCGTGGCCCCTTAGAATTTTCAAGGGTAGAAGCTGGGCTATACACATGCCTTGCATCCAGCTCCCACACCACTTTGTTGGGAGCACACGTGAAAGGGCAGTGGGAGTCATCATTTGTCCTGGAAATGAATGAGTCCCTTGTGATGAAATTTACTGTAAGTGCACCTTTGCACTTTTTTCCAGGCCAGCTTCTGCTTTGCTTGTGCGCTCGCGTGTGTGTGCATGTGCATTTGTACGTCAGTGGGAACACATTAATGACCATCAGGAACATTTCTTTTGGAATCCTCACAGATATCCCTAGTGATACAATTTGAAGCACTGCCTGGAAAATTATTAACTCCTTTCTTTGGTCTATAAGGGATTACAGAAATCTGCTCCGCCACTTCGGGCCACAGCCAGTTCATTCCTGTAGACATCCTCATGTTCCTCTCCAGGGATCTCCGCTTTTAGGGAGTCCTGCACGTAAGCTGTTGCTGCATCTGAAGGCCAAACTGTTCCATTGAAGCACGAGTCCAAAAAGCTGACTGTGGTGCAAAGCCCCAGGGAAAGACTGGGCTGCAAACAACCAGCTGAGCTGTGACATAGTGAAAACAGCACCCTGCTCTAATGTCAGCTATCCACCTCAGCCTTTTTTACGTCTGCTCTCCTAATATTTTTCATGAGATTCATTATTGGTGATGTATTTTATGTGTGGAAATAATGACTTTATATATTCATATATGCAGCTAACATGAACAGTTACTGCCACTGTTCCCCTAGTTATTGACAACTGGCTGAAGTTCCCCTTCTCCTTATGTTGCCATGAGACCTGCATGTTAAAGCCCAGACAGAGCTGAACAGTGAATGCTAGAATTGTAACACTACAGCTTGCTTTGCAGTAATTTTAAAAGAAAGCTCTGAAGATTTGGTGAGGACAGCTCATCCTTGCACACACAACCACTCACCCCATTACCTTTGATCCAGCATCTTTCCTCAGTACTCCAGTTTCCATGGGCTCCCCTGTTCTCATCAGCACTATGGGTCCCTTCCCATATATAATACTAGAAGTAAAAGTAAAGTAGTAACATAAATCCTGTTCCTTTAGATTTGCATATTTCTTGTCAACCCAATAAAGGAACAGGTTTGCTCCTGCCTCCTCTCACTGGAGGGGTTCCCCTATGACCGACCCCAGAAAAGCCTTGGACCCTCTAGACTTTTAGGGATCTTGGTGGGAGTCTCCTGAACCTGTTCTTTGGTGTCGAGTTCACACCAGATTCCTCACCTTCAGTTACAGATGTCCCAGAGGGTGGGTCAAGCTGCAGCCTGCTTTTAACCTGCTTTTCATTGATGCTTTTCTTTTGCACTGTTCTCCCCACTGTGCTCTGCCTCAGAGGACAGGAAACAGCCTGCCCTGATACAGAGCTCTGCCCCACACGGGGTGAGCTGGAGCCCTGGGGTGCCCCAACACCCTCTTCTACCTGTTGTGGGGGCTGAAGAAAGCCATTGCAGAAATGGGGCAGACATGTGCCATGGCCATGCAGTTCCCTTTGCACAGTGTTTCTGTGCAGCCCTCCAGCTGTTTTGCTTATGTGTGTGGAGTGACTGGAAGTTATTGAAAAGCTCTCTTAATTATACAGATAGACTGCCAGGTGATAAAAACAATGAAATGAGAATTTCTGCCTCCAAGCAAGGGCAGCAAGCAGGGTGTAGCTCAGTGAGGGGCTGCAAGCACTGCAGAGGGCTCACAGTCCCCATGGGGGATCGCTGAGAGGTTTCTGTGGGGTGCAGCCTGTGTCTGTGTTTTCTGAGTCCTACAGCAGCCCTACACCTCCACTCAAGCCTGGAGACAGTAGTGGTCTCAAGGTGACAGTGAGGGGCAGTGGCAGAAGCCGCCCCATGGGGCCAGGGAGCAGGGCACTGCCCAGGTCCACCAGGACAAGGCCAACCAGAGGAATAACAAAGCCTATGATTTCCTCTGTAATCACACCTCTCAGGTGTTGCTGCTCACAACTTTGTGCCTTTTCATCCCCCTGAGTCCCACAATTGCTCCCCAGCAGCCACTTCAGGGTACACTTTATGGTTTAATTACATGTCCCCTATCTGAGTAATGCCTTCTATTGCTCTGGCTGTCAGACCCCAAGAGCTGACAGCATTGCCTTCCAGCATTTATTAGTCTGGTGAGATGTGACAAACTTATCCAGTGGGTGCTTTATCTTTGCTGCATCTTTAATGCAAACTGCTCTGACATCTCCTCACACTTTACAGAGCTCCTTTGGGAGGGTTCAAAATGAGTGTGAAGAGGTTCAGCAAATGCCTGTCCCTCTTCCTGGGCTGTACTGCCTGGTGACTGGGCTCATGGAGCTGGAGGGGGGATGTGGTCAGTCTATTGTGGCAGTGATGACCACAATCGAGATCTCAGTCCTGGGGTAATCAGAGGGCAATTCCTTCCCACTATATGACATCTGCTCTAGCTTTGCTTTGTTGATATTTGGAAACCTCTAATTAGGTGCCCTTTCATTTTGCTTTGTATCTGAGGATGATACCATGTCATCTGATTTTCTCAAGAGTTTTAATATTTACAGTGACTTATGAAAAGGGCAATTCTGTCAGGCATTTTGTGACCTTTAGCTTGGGAGAATGTCGTTCTTGAGGATGATTGTGGCCATTTTGTCTGCTGTGTTTCTCACAGTGATAATTTTGTGATGATGGCCACTCTAGAAAACCATACTGCAGCTTTCTAAGTGTCGACTAAGGAATTTCACAGTGAGTTTCTTTCTATTCTAGATTTATACAAAGAAAACCTTGTATTTTTTGTGGTTTAATGCCTATAGTAAGGGACCTAAAAAGAACCAACTGGCCTGCAAAATCACAAGGAAATATTCTGGTGAACAGTAAGTTTGTTGGGAAAATGGTATTTAGGTCATCCAAAACCTATTTATAAATTCAGGTCAAAATTTCTAACTACATACTCCCGGGATTTAATTTTTTTTCTGGCAGTTGATTTTTCTTCACAGTAATTTTACACTTTTACTAAACCCAGGGGTTAATGCATTTGCCCAGAAACTGGGAATCCCTCAAAGAGTTTCAGTCTATGCTTGGGTGGAGCTGAATAATCCATTCCCACTGAATTAGCTTTTGAGTATATTTGGAAAAAAGGGCAGTACACCAGCAGTATCTCCCACTGGACCTGTGTCCCTACAGTATAAAAAATGTGTTTCTTGAGCCAGAGAAAGGAAATTACAAGTACTCTCTAGAATAGTAGTTAGCACATACACAGAGACAAGAATATACTTGATTTCTGTTGTATAGTCTGTTCTAACTTGTATCATATTGTACAAGAACATTAAGACACTGTGAGATTTGGCTATCCTGAATCCTGGCAGCCATAGTCCACCCATAAGAGATGTGGATTCCCTCAGGCCCTGGGTAGAAATCAGCCTGCATCCACTGCTTCTTGCATTTAATCAGGAAATTAAATATCCAATTGTTTCTTTTCTTTTGTTGTTTATAGGAAGCAGATGTTTTGTTGAAACAACTGTGTTTCAAGACAAAGCTATGTTGGTTTAGCTTTTGGTTTGATAATGGATTGTTTGCAGCAACTTTTTGGCTAAAAGCAGTTACTCACATGAATCTGCTGAGGTGGGGCCTCATTTTCTAGCTTCTAAAGGACAGGATACAAAAAACAACTCACATTGTTGAGAGGAGATGTGGTAAACAGAGACGGGACAAAATGCTGGTTGGACCTGGGTCAGGTAGGCAGTGGACTGTAGGTAGGTAGGTATAAGTCTTTTGGCAACTGTGTTAATATTTAAAAACAACCTGAAAACAATAACTGGATCTCATTTTCTGCTTCCATATACTTGTTCAAGATTTTGTTAGCTACAACAAACTTTTCTAGTGCAAGGGTATGGGAAATATTCGCCTCACGAGACAGAAAGGACTGTTTGACCTCTTTTCTTCTCAGTCTGTCCTCAGCATAGAAGAAAAAGTGGGGCTAGGCTAACATTTATTTTTCTGAGAAGAAACCAGCCTGTCTGTAAATTGTTCTTTGGTTTTTTTTCCATCTGATTTTATAAATGACATATTATTTTACTATACCCTTAACTGGGAACAGACCTTAGATTTTTGATGAGAATATGCCCTGCCTTTTTCTTAGTATCTGCTAATACTGGGGAATGTGCAGTGGGCAGAATGTCAGGGGAAAAATCCTAAAAAACAGCAACTGTTAAGCACAGGCTTTTGGATCAGTTCAGGAAAGCTCACACTAGTCCCCACAATTTTGCTCATTTCCTTATGCATCTGTTTTCACTGGGAAAAACAAAATTCCTTTTGGAGTCAGGAAGGACGAAAATGCTGGGTATAACCTATAATAAGGCTTGAATTTCAGCTGCACCTCTATAGGTTTCTCTAATTAGCTAATGGATCAGCTAACAGTGCTGCAGTACCAGCTCAAAGTGTTAGTACCTTTTTCCCCCATCCAACCTGATCCATGCAGCAAACAGCTGAAAAGTTGCCCCATGGCAGATATGGCAAAGACTGACTGGAAACTCCACAAGCAGATTTTAAGAGGACTGTTGCATTCCTGTCGGGTCTGTCTGCACAATATTATACTGGGACGAAGAAACAGAACAGCCCAGAGTGTTGTGGCAAAGCAAACAGGGCACTGTGGTGGGTCATGTATTCTACATCCCTGCATGAAGGACAAAGACAATCAGTGTCTCCGCAGGGTAGAAAGGAAGGCAATGGTCTGAGCTGCTAGATCTGGAAAGAAGATTGGGCACCTGTGGCCTGTGAAGAGATGCATCCCATGGCTGTGAATTGCTTGTGGGACATAATACAAAAGCAGAAGTGTGAGAGAAGTAGTTAGGAAATCTGCCCTCATTTTACAAAGTGCTGCTTCATTTTGAGGTCTCCTATACAAACAATGACCCCTTCTAGCTTGATGAAGCTCCAGTGAGCAGGACAAAAAGGGAACTTCTTGGTTTGGACATCCTAGACTGAGACTTTGAAACATCTCAGTCTTTCATCAAAGTCAAGTCTGATCATGAGAGAGACCATAGCATCGAGCCAGAGCCAACAGAAGTAGAGTCCTGTTTAGACAAACAGCCCCTACTTGGTCCTCGATAGTTAGCAAGAAACAGAGGTCATCTGTAGTGTTGGGAGCAGAGCCATCTCATCCCCACTGCCTTCAGTGACAGTACCTGACACAGTTTGTTGAGACACTGAGATGATGCAGAGCTCATTGGTTTGGATATTTACCATATGACTCGAGGAAACAGGCAGTTTTAGCCTCAGTGGTAGTAGCAGGTGACTAATCATTCCCCACGTGCATTTGGGTGTCTGCCTAAATCTTGTGTAGTAATTGCTATTTGCTATCTCAGACTTGTTGCAGGTTAATGCTCAGCCACTGAACTCTAATTCCTGGGTATATTAGGATGTGTTGATGTTTGGAGGAAACATGTAATATTCTGGATTTGCATGTGTAAATGAATGCACAGCTTTCTTTGGTTGCTACTTGACAGAGTGCAGGAGCCAGAATAATTAGCAGCTCTAAGATTCATCTGTAAACAAATACAGACAAGACAAAAGCAGCAGTGCAGGAACTTACACTGGATATATTTTCATAAATTTGGTGAGTAAGCACGCAGGATTTGACTTATGAGCTGCCAGACCATGGACTGTCTCCAGTCCCATGGCACTGCAGAGGTATCAAAGTTCACTAAAAGCATTTACCAGCTAGCACTGGGAGGCTAATAATCCCATCTGGTTAAAGGTACAAACCCTGTTGGACAAGTCATTTACAGCTGCATCACAACTGCTGTTCAAAATTTATTTATTTATTTTAATTCAAGAGAAGCCTAGAATAACAAGCCAGTTGAAGGGGAATTTTAATGACACTGGCCTCAGCAGAAGAGTTTAATTAAGACACATGGCTCAGAGACAGTATCAACTGTTGGCATCCTTTGCTTTTCATCTTCCAGGGGTCATAGCTACTTCTCTCCTTCCAGGATCCCCCAGAGCAGCCCTGGCTGGGCCCACCACTGCCTGCCCAGCTCTGGGACAGGCTGTGTGTGCTGGGCTGAGGTCCTGGGACAGCCCAGACTCACTGGTGGACTTGTTGTTGTAGTGTGCTCTGGGACTGGTGTGCCAAACCTGGACTGCAGAAGAGCCCCTGGGCCAAGAAGATAGGTGTGGGTGAGGCTCATCAGGGTAATAAAGGCTCATGAGTATCCTCAGGGTACTGAGCTCCTCTCCCACCACTTTCCTGTTTGCTGTCAGGGGATGGAAGACAGGAAGATGCTACTTTAAGTACTTCTGCTGTGACTGGAAGGTGTGCTTCTGTTTTTTTCCTGTATTTTACATTTGGTATATTTAAATTTTATGTGGCCTGGAATATTATGGCAGTAAGAAAGCAGTCAAACTCTTCTAGTAGAAGAATTTGTAAATATGGTGAGATCTATTTAGTACTTTAGCAGGCAATAACCATCCTCTGCGGGAAAAGAACTTTTCAGAGTCCCAGTCCTGCTCATATTTATGGAGATTTGGGTGTAGATGCCCATGACAATCAGGAAAATGTGCCTTCCATCTCATGAGCTGCTCAGAGAGGTTGGAATGGGTCACCCTGGTAGCTTATTAAGGGTGGGTCAGACCAGGAGACTATGGAACTCGGACTCTGCTGCTGGTTTGCCTGGGCTGGCTAAGAAGTTTCAAATGTTTTGCATGGCAATGTGCTCTTTTTGCTGCAAACCCAGGGTTTGGAAGCTGTGATGTGACTCACCACATTCGAATGTTGTGTTCAGTTGTTAGTCCCACATACTTGCTGAGTGACCCCCGGAGCAGTGTGTGGGTGGGCTCTGTGGTGTGTATCCCCAGCTGTGCCCAGTTCACAGAGGATCTCTGCATATGGGACACGTTTGACTGGGAGCCTGGTGTTTCAGCAGGAAGAGCTCATGCTTTTGAGCTTTGTGGCTCACCACTTCAGTCTTTGGTTTGGCTAAAACATCCTATGCTGGTGCATGGAAAGAGGGAGTAGGAGGCAGATTTGCAGGTACCACAACACAGGTGCAATAACCCTGCTGCCACAGCTGCATCAGGCTATGATCACCTTTCAGAAATCTAAGATGAGCCTTTCTGTGGGGGGTTTTGTGTGTGGGTTTTGTTTTGGTTTGGTTTGGTTTTCTTAATGTTTTTTTCCCCTGCAAAGCCAGAAAGGTGTGCAAACTCATTGACAAGAGTTCCTTTTTACTGACATCCCTGCTGTCATCACTAAACCTGGGCAGAGGTTTGTGGATAAATATTTCAGTAGCCTTTAAGAGGCAATTGGATGTTCTAAGCAGAAAAGTCAGTGAAAGATGTTACAGTTGGATTTCAGATTCTTCAGTAGATTTGCAGTATATACATTTGTACACCCATGTGTGCACTCTCATCTAGAAGTGTGTATGGTCATATGGTGAAGAACAAAACCTCCGAAAGCAGGCAAGGCTACATCAAAAAGCTGAAGGGTGATCTGAGAACCAAGATGGCAATTTCAGTACCCTGCTCTGTTCTGAAGCTCCATATGGAACATCAGCACCTGTGAAAATGTTGGTTCTGTGCCAGAGCACAAGTTCTTGAGCCTCTAGTACACACTGCCTTTGGGAGGTGTTGGAAGCAAAACTCTTCTGGAGCACAATGAGCAGAGAACCTGAGATGTGGCAAACCAAAGTTGGAAAGAATGTATATTTTTATTTTTAAGTATCTGTTTCTTGAAAGCTATGGAGCATATATTCTGTTGCCTTTCTTCCCAAGCTTTTGTGTTACTTGCTGTCTCAGGGCAGCAGCTGCCATCTGGAACTGTAGGGAGAAATACAAAGAACAGTCATCACTAGTGGATTGGCCTTTGGGCACTGCTTTTATAAAAGATATGGGAAAAGTTCCCTGGAAAAAGACTGATGAAGCATAATTATTACCTGGGGATCTGCCCATGAAAAGTGTAGGCAGAGACCAAATCTCAAGATCTACTGAGTTACTGGCAGAAGAAACTCAAGGAAATGTGGAAAATAACTAAGAAATTCTCAAAGCTGTTTTTTTTATCCGAAGTTATGAAAATGGCAAATTCTGCTCAAAGTTCATATTGTCTTGCTTTTTATTTGTTGTTCATGTTGCCATGGCACTGGAGCAGGATGTGGAGGTAAAAGGAATACTCTGTACCGCCCTTGTCTTTGGGAGTGAGCACAGTGCCCCTGTGTGTCCCCGAGTCTCCGCGGAGAGGGGAGCTGCTGCTTCAGGTGCAACTGCATCGAGGTGTGTTAGAGATGATTTTGTAGAATTGCCTGCTGCTGTTGTCACCCCCCTGCCCCTTTCACTGGGTAATGGCAGCATAGTCCCAGCTGGCACTTTTCTCCCTCTCTGAAGCAGGATATGCCATCAGGGCTTTGCAGTCTGGGAAATACTGACCCTTGCAGAGGCCAGGTGCTATGCAGGTCCTGAGGGTCCTCCTGACTTATATTCATGGTTTTTCTCTCGTTTTCAGGTACTACATCATTTTTGGGAACCCTAATCCCACTTTTTTTTAGGGGTAAATTCCCTGGTTTTGTTCTTGTAATCAGAGCTTTATTAAGATTTGAAGTTATTAAACTGACCACCATTGTCTCTTTCTGAGCAACATATATCAGAATGCTGAGGAACTACTCTGTGCAAGCATTATTCTGTGTTTCCAGTTCCTTTTATTCCTTTCTGTATGCATTCATTATAGGGTTTTCTTAGAGATACTGTGCTAGGTTGCTTTTCTGGTCTATCAGGTAACAGCCATTATTATCTTCCTAAGCTTTACGGACATACCTTACCTAGGGGAAAAATAACTACTTACACAGAAAAAGCTTATTAAAATATCTACTACACTAATGTACCAAGATACTGTGTTACTGATGTTCTAAGCTGCTAAAATTTCTTGGATAACCATAACATGATAGCCAGACTTTAAAGGGATTATTCTCATCTAAGGCAATTTGCATCCTTTTATTCTGCAGAAGTAGAAGGAGACATTTATTCTTTCTGTTGTACAGCTAAACTGAGCAAAACATGGTGTCTGAATCCCTTGAGCTGATATGCATGGAAACTCAGAGTGATGACCTTTTGAGGCCCTCTCAGAGAGGTGTCAGGTTCAGCAGATGTGAGACAGTAAAACTGTATTTGAAAGAAAAGAAAGTGGCTTACGCAAATGCTCCTGTGGATCAGCCAGAGACCTGCAAGCTGTTACTGGCTTTGCAAATGAATTTTTACGTGAGCAAACCATGACTTTCAAACCTTTTGGCCTTACAAAGGTATACAGAAATGCAGGTGTAAGGAAAAAGAGGTCATGGGGAGTAAAGATACCTAATCATCTTTGTAGAGAAAGCAGATAGTCCATGACACTGCTGGAATTTGGCCCACCAGTAGGCCTGTGGATGAGAGTTTTTTAGATAGAGAGCTTTAGAGCTGGGAAGAATAGTGTCCAAACTAAGAACTGATTTTTAGGTTCCCTATAGCATGAAGATTGCCTAAACTGTTAATCTCCTTTTTAGCCACTTGTTTCCATAAAGGGATGTGGTTTCCCGTGATGTGCCACCTTCAGAAATGGGTCAGTTCCTAGAGGAGTACGGCATAAGGAGTAGCTGAAGATTATTGCCCTCAGTGTAACTGAGAAAATTGTTTAAAAATGAAGAACGATTGTTTGGGTTTGTGTGTCACCTGTGCTTGTAAATATAGGGCTTGAATATCTATCTTTGCCATAAAGGAGGTTTATATCATCACAGTCAAAACCCTCATGTCTACTTAAGGGCAGAATTTAAAGAACTCTGGCTTTGCAAAGGCTCAGTTCAGATTATTTTTAGAAAGTCTTGGTTTGCTCAGACCATCATAGCAATGAGTGCTGATAAAATCTGCCCTTGGGCACAACTTTCGTGTGTCTCAGTGTGCTTGCCAAGTGCTTGGTGTGCCCTGGCACCACTGGAAACCATGGCTTGCTGAGGAAAGCTCTGTATGATCCTCTGAGAAGGCTCTCAGGTGAGCAAAGGGTCTGCATTTAGGTGTCCATGACCTCTCCAAGCTCTGGATAATTCAGTTTATTGTTCTGTGCATATAAATGCTGTCAAACAAGCAGAATGCACTGGCTGTGCATTGTGTAAGCACAAGGCAGGAACAGGGAAGTGCTGCTCAAAGTGGTGTATTCACTTTGACTTAAGGTTTAACTTAAGGCTTATGCTCTAGGTCCCTGGTGTACTGATTTCATACTTCTAAAATTGCCCCTAAGCAAGTATTTGTGAAATTGCTGTGCTCATGTGCAGCAGTCCTGAAGAATCCCATTTGCTGGGCCTGATGAGAGTGGTTCCAGTGGTTACATGCCTCTGACAAAGATCAGCTATCCCTGTTCTTGTGGGATGGGGTCACTGCACATGACTAGCTAAGCAGGCACTTCAGACATCCAGTGCTCCTGGAGCACATCAGGCTTGCTGCACACGCAGTGAAAAGGACCTTTCTAACGTGTCAGGTGTGTGTCCGTAGGTACCCCACAGCCTCTTAAGATGTCTCTGGTATTCTCTATAAATGTTATTGAGAGACCAGATCTGCTAAAAGTAAGGATGATGTTGAGAGAGTGATTCTCATCTGGTTCAATAAAGATTTGATTGCAGGTGTTTAAATGTCTAATCTATAAAGAATTCAGCAGGAGTTGAGCACACTAATATATTTGATGGTCTATTAGTGCTAATGAAAAGATCTGGGTGATGCTGGGGTTTTTTTCACCTATAAGTATTGTAAGTTTTCCCTTGCTTGCTCAGGTCCTGACCACTGGTTTCTTCAAGGGAGGGATGGGAAGTGTGTTGGAGGTGTTATGGGAATGCACATCATTGAAACAATGACCTGGTCACTCATTCACTGCCAACTGGTCCCTGCAGAGCTATAAGATGGCAGCTCTTCACACTGTTGTAAGAGGCAAACTTGAGCCTTCTGCTCACCAGGCCTGGCATGTGAGTGCAAGAGGGGGAGTAAGTCTGTTTGGTTTGCTGCACTCTCTGCTCCCTGGTTGTTGTCTTTTACAGCACTTCTGATGGAAGAGGTGGATTCAGCTTGCAGGTTGGGATCCTGATTAGTGCTTAGTTGCTTTAGCTCTAGGTTTTGTGAAACCTTATATGAAGCAATTTATTTGGGGCTCTAGGTTTTAGAAACTCACCGTGGAAGACAGTGAGTGTACGGGTTAGGGGAGGAATGGTGCTCCTTAAGCAGCAGCAATTTAGATAGCAACTACATTAGGTTGAGGATGGTAAACACCTTTACCACATGTACGTCTGATCAGGTGGGATATTCAGTGATCTTCACGTTTAAAAGATCTTATTTCGTTTCATGAGATGTTTGGTTCCCTTTCCCTGGAGCTCTTGGTGTTCACTGTCTGGATGGATGATGTGGGTAAGATCAAATTCAACCTGACAAAATAAGTCAAAGGACATGAAATCCTCCCTTTTCCCAGTCTCCACTGTGAACAAACAAATGTCATTTCACCTGAGTGAAAGGTTTTTCTCATCAGGTACTGAGACTTTTAGATTTAGGGAAATTATGTGGTTTTCTGAATGTGGAGGTAGTTTTGTGGTTTGTTTGTATGTGTTTTTTGTTTGTTTTGCTTTTCTTGCATGGATCTACTTGTGATCCTTAAGGTGGTATATTAATAAGGGATTATTCAGTGCTGGCAACTCCTTCTTTCCTGCCCTTCCTGTCACCTTCCGCTAAAACTCTAGGCATTTCTGGCTCTGGGATTGCGCAAAGGGGCAATACTTAAAAGTGGTTTTGCTTTGTGCAGGGATACTGTGATATTTGGAAGACAAATATGTAGGTTAGGAGATGAAACTCACTGCTCTTTTTTGCTTCTAGATAATTAATTGTAATTTGTTGGTTGGGTTGTCCTTGCTGTTTTTGTCATAGTCTCATACAAAGACAGAGATAAGGGCTGTGCCTGTCCAGGAGGGGCACAAGAGCTACCAGAGTTACCAATTAAAGCATTAGATTTAGTAAGTGTCTAAAACATCAGCTAAATGGCAGCAACAACACCAAACTGGAGTATTTTTTGCGAAAACAAGAGCTGTAACAGGAACCGTTCCATTAATTAAAACTCTGCAATAAGCATAGTAGTTGCTCTGTTTGGGCTGGTTCTTTTTATTCAAACCCTTTGACTAAGCAAACCATCTTGAGATGTGATTGTAAGCAGAAGGAACTTAAACGAAAAATTGGATGAGGTGGAAAGAATGAGGCATGAGGAAAAGAGGGAGGCTTGTGGGAACAGAGCTCAATTTATGATTTTTTTTCCCCCCCTGGCTCAAATAACCTTCATTAGATAACCTTAAGGAACTTTGCTTTCCTATTATAAGACATTTATGTTGCAACATAAGCCTGGACCTGAAAATGTGTGGTGTTTGGCTTTGCTACACTGGTTTAGGTGATGTGGCCTTTAAGCTCAGCAACCTTTTACAGAACAAAATGAGCTGCAGGACAAAGCAGTTTATTGTTTGATTATCTTTGGAAGGAATTGCATTCAGTCTGGATGTTCTGTACTCTCTCTGGCCTCGAGTAATGTGATCCTACTAGGTGCTGCTTACAGCTAAATGTAATATTTAGTCTGCAGTCTTTTATTGCACACAGGACCAGCAAAAAGTTTTACCAGCCAGCTTGGAAATTTCCTGTGGTGAGTTATAAATGGTGTCAGCGTTAATGTTTGTGTGGGTGAAGGGAAAGATCTTTGACTCTTTCCAAATTTGGCATTTACACTTCTAGGGTTAATCTTGTCTTTTAGTTGCACAATACATCATGATGACACCAGGCCCTCTCTGTGCATCCTTTTCTGTGGGACAATCTCCATTCCTTTGTGTGTCTGTGCTGGTGTGACATGGTCTAATTGACTTGAACTATTTCTCACAGAACTATTGTGATGTCAGTAGAAGTTTTTGGAACAAATCCATAAAAAATGAGTAGTAACAAATTGTCAAGGCCAAATGGTGTAGCCTGGATATTTTGAAGGAATTAAAATATGAAATTACTGAGCTCTTAACTGTGGTGCACAACATATGAATTAAATCATCCTTGGTGCCAAAGGAATAACAGATAAGGAATTATGCTGGCTCTTAAGGGGATCGAGGAAGATTAGTTGGATGAGGATGGCTTTCTGCAGGAGAAAACTCTTAAACAAGTATAATAAACAATAGAATTAATAGTCATAAGGAGATGCTAAAGAGAAATGGTTCACATAGCCTTTACACAGAGGAGTCGTGGCATACATCTATGATATTTTTTTAAGGACTCAATAATTAAGAGGCTAAGTCTCCATCTGTCTTATGTTAGAGTACTAGAACTTTTTGAAAAACCCAACCAAACAAAAACATAAAACAAGCCCAAAACAAGCAAAAAGCCCCAAAACACACACTCAAAATTCCTCACAGAGACTGAATTGGGATTAAAGCATTAGTTTTTCACAGTGGAGTGGGTGGCAGTAGTAAAAAAGGCAGAAAAATAATACTGGGGAAAATACTAGGAAAATAAAAGAGAAGACATCATCATAGTTTGCTCTCTTGTCTCACTTAGTCTGTGTGGTTTTGGACCTCTCATAGTGTTCAGAAGTTTATGTGAAGATGTAAGAAGTGGTGACAGGCAAGTCTTAAACTTGGAAGACATGAAGTGAGTTAGAGGGTGGGAAAGGCAGATCATGGTAGTTTATAAAATCAGAGGAGGTATGGAAAAGGTGACTAGTGAAGGCATACTCAGTATTTCTCATGACATGAGGACTATAAGTACATAATGAAATAACCAGCTGACATGTTTAAGACAAACAAAACCCCCCTTGCTTTTTCCATAGAAACATAATTAAATGATGGCATGCCTTGCCACAGGATGTTTTGAAGGCCAAATGTTTCAAACCATTATTACACAAATCAATGGAAGAAAAAGTCTACGAAGGGCTCCTGAGCAGTAGATACAGTCTCTGGTTGAGGAAGTTTAGAGCTGGGAGGATACACTAGGGAAACATTATTGTATGCTTGTGCTACTTTCGCTAGGCATCCCAGCTGCTGCGGGGGGAAACCAGCAGATTAGATGGATCTTTGACCTGACCCCGTATGTGCACTATTGCTGGGGAATCTCCCTGGTATATTCCAAGGAAGCCTCTGTCCTCCAGATTTCTATCCTGAGAAAGTCTGGCTCCTGTAGAAGTATATAAAGCCAAGACAATAAAAGCCATTTTCAGTGTCCTCTGCCAGGTCTCCTCGCACATCAGGATGAAAGAAGGCAGCTCATCGCCCCTCTTGGTTTCTTAATACAATGAATAAGTTTGGTGGGATTTCTGTTAGTCCAGTGGCTGCACAGCCAACCTGTTTGCTTCTCAGCTTGCTCCCGCAGCATGTTTTATCCTACCATTTGAATTTTCCATTTGTTTATACCCAAACTATAGATTCTCTGGAATGTATAACCTAGGAGCCAGGCCCAGCACAACAAACTTGCCAAAGGTTTACCATCTGTCTTAGTAGTGAAATTAAACTATAAACTGAAAGGTATGCAAGATGTTTCAGTTGTTGATGCTGCTGCTGTTTATCCAGTGTAATTTAAAAGGGGGATTTTTTGTGGGTTGTCTAGTGAGTATGAATTTGGGTTTTTTTGCTTTGGTGGGTGGTTTTTCTTGTTTGTTTGTTTTTATAGCAGGGGAATTTAATTCCTACATGCTTCTAAAACAACTGAAAGAAGTTTTCTCAGACTTTTCAGAAAAAAAAGTCCACCTCAATATCTAAAATGGAAAATTTCATAAAAAAATTGTTTGAAAAGAGTTCATTATCACTGAACACAGGGATTTTGCAATCTTCATACAGTGTTTTATATATTTGATAGCAGTATCTAACACAGAGGAGACTTATGAGAGCCAATTACTTTTCATGTTTTCAGACACACTAGTGATGGTTAATTATGCAGATTCATTGAGGCAGGTGACTTTTGAGGAAAGTAATTTTATGTCCTGTGTGCTATTCCTAAAAAGCCCCAATAATATTCAAATATTGGAGTTTCAAACTAAAAGAATCCAAGCTGCATAATTGGATACTGTATGGAAAATGTTTAAGTTGACAGCTTAAAATTCATCTGTGCTCTGGTTAGACACTTTGTGAACAGCTATGGAAATGAAAAACAAGAGTAATTGGATCTGCTATTTTTGGGAACAGACTCCAATACATGACTTTAATTTTCTGTACATTTTGAATTGCCAGCATGATGTTATGGGAACACAGCTAAGGCAACAAGCAGGGGTTTTAATGAGCATGGTGCTGTGCTACCTTCCCAGGCTGGTAGTGGCCTCCCAGGAACAATCTGATACCTTGGTTGGAGGTGAGCTGAGGAGAACTGTAGTATTGCTGGGCTTTATGAAGTTCCCCTGGGCAAATACCCCACACTCCTGCTGGGTAATATTATTTGGTAACAGAATATCCTTTTCATTGTCTGTGTGGACAGGCTTGGTATGTGACTGTGCCTTCAGAATGCAGCTTGCAGGTGCTTTTGCTGGAAGCTGTGTTGGTCTTCCTGCAAAGGAAGCCTGACTGTACCACCACCACTGAATTAACTGACCTGGCAGTGAAAGGCTCTATTTGTTGGTTTCCAACTGAGATTACAAATATTGCAGTTTTCTTTAGGAAGCAAAATAAACTTTAAAAGTTGATACTTTTTACTGTTTTTGTTTATACACCATCTCTAAGAGAAGTTTCTCCATCAATTTGACAGTTTTTTAATGAAGAGTGTTGCTTATTTAAGAGGGTATCTACATTGTGGGTTGTTTTTCTTAGAAAGGTGTATTTATGGCATTAAATTTCTGCTGTACTGAGATGTTGTCTCCATACAAAGTGTTCCTTGAGAGAAAATGGGCAGCAGCTTTGTCTTTGAATCCATCTTCCCAGCTGGATGTTGGAAGGTAAAGGGAAAAGATAGCGTACTCTTTTGTTTGTCAAGCAACTCATTTTATATTTGTGTGTCCTAAATTCAAGAGCTGCGGGTGCTGGTGTATTGTTGCTGCTGCTTCATAGCCCTTCTGGCTCTGGCGTGACAGGCTGGGAATGAAGCTGTGATTGTCACTGAGGACTATAATAAACCTGATTTTTCTCAGCTAAGTTTGGTGATGGTCAAATGGCTGTCTTGAGGCTGGGAAGGGTTGCATGTGTTGGTACTCCTCTGAGTGGGATTTGGTGAGGCTGGGATGTGATGTGGCTCAGGAGCAGTTGCTTGTGCACAGCTGCCGAGTTACTTGCGGGAAGTGCAAGCTCTCTGCTGTACTGCTGAGGTTTTCCAAAGCTGAGTTCCCTTTCCCCTGCTTAATATTTTCTTGTTTGTTCCTTGACCAAAGATGTTTACGAATTAGAAATACTGAGCTAGTTTAGGAAATTAGAGCTTTTGTGGGCTGTGCTAAGATTTTTTTGGGGTATTTTGTTTCATTTGGTCTTGGTTTTGTTTGGTTTTTTGTTTGGTGTTATGGTTTTTTGTTTGTTTGTTTTTCGTTTGTTTTGTGTTTTTGTTTATTTGTTGGGTTGGGTCTGGGTTTTTTTTTTTTTCTGGTGGGGGGGTGTGTTGGTATAATGCACTGTTTTGTCTATTTACACCAAAATGCTCCAGGAGTTGGTTTGTCTAGAGACGGTGCTAACTGCTTTTGGCACTGTGCTCTGTGAGCTGCGATTTGTGTATAAAAGATAGAAACTTTTGATGCAATGGATTGATTTTGATATTGCTGGGGACCTCTCAGAAAAATCTTTGTTTATATATAAAAACATCCACCCCCTCACCTACCTCATGAAAAAAATCTGTGAGTCCTGGTGAAGTCAGCAGTGCAGACACCACAGAGAGATGTTAAGAGATGTTTTCACAAGGCTACAGACTCTGGCCATCTGCCCCAGTTATAAGTAAATTTTGTTATGGTGGAAAGAGGCTTTTAGAACCTTTACAAACATATGATGAAATAATTTATCTCTTACCCTTTTTTTTTTAAACAGTCAAATTCCCAGATTATACGAAAGAGCAGTGAGTACGTATTTAATACAATGCCAGTGCAGTATAATAATCTCTTAGGAGATAAGACATATTTATTTGCTCAAAAGTGTGTTGAGTCAGAGAGAGGCCTTCTAATGAAACTCATATTTCAGGTTGCTCAGTCATCCTTAACACTAATGACCTGATAAATAACAAAATTACATTAACAGAAGGAAATAGGAGGAATTATTTTCTTGACATCCCCCATCTGCCCCTGAAAGATGCATTTGGCCAAACTAGGACTGTTGACCTGGCCATACCTGTGTGCACGATCTGGGTACTTTTAGCTACTTTCTGACAATCTATCTGCTACTTTAGGTGTTACCTGCAGTAAAATTTGGATAACATTTGATTTCTAATGGCAGAACAAGATCATCACTGCACAAGAACAGTTAAGCTGCTTTCCCCCATGTGCATTACTTTCTTTTTATTGAAAATAAATTCTATTTTCATTTAATGACCTAATTATCTGACACTGGGAAATTTCTGATCCTTCATAGTTAGGCTTACTTTTTAGTTGTCCAAAATGGGGATTTCATTTGGTCTTTTTTTATCCCTGCTTTTGTGATTGGCAAACTCTCTTGTTCTGTTTCTCTCCTGATTTGACCTTTTCAGATTAAGGGCATGTTGAGTAACACTGGTCCCAGCATAGATTCTTGGAGTATCCCTCTTACAACTTCTTTCAATCTGAAAATTAAACTTTTGTATCTGTCATTTGACAACCTACTAACTTAACTCTTGAAAGATGCTGCTTTATCCTATAGCAGAGGCAGAGAGCCCACAGCAGAGCAGTGGCTGTCAGAGCCATTCAGAAACCTATGACAGTATCTCTGGAGGAAATCCCATTACACTGTTTACTGTGGGTTACCTTTATTAACACACTGGTGAACACTTCAGAGCATTCTGAGCATCTCTTTTTGCTTGAAAAGCTCATTGGCTCCGCATTAGATCATATTTATCTAAGAATGTATTGATTCTGTCCTTTGTTATATGTTTTACTGGCCTACATAAGCAGAAGTCGAACTCTTCGGTCTGTTGTTTGCAAGAACACCCTTGATCCATTATACAAGATTTGGGAATGTTTGGCTGCTATGCCCCTCTGCAAGTGAGGAAGATTTATATGACAAGGTATGCACCAGAGAACCTTTGCAAAATTTCATATTAGAGTCCCTTAGAACTCCTGGGTGAATACTCCCTGGTCTTGGCAATTTATGGCTGTTCCCTTTACAGAGCTGGGGAAAAGCTGCCTCTTTTAGCACTTTGATTTGAAGCAGTTCTTCAGACTCGTTCCTTCTGCAGACTGGCTTAGGGGGTGAACCTGCCTGACCTCCCTGTACTGCACACAAATGGAAAGAATTCGTTAGTGTTTCTGAAATGGGCTTATCTTCTTAAGTGTTTATATCTTTATGACCTGTTGGTTTCAGAAACTTTCTGGTAGGCTTCTGGTTTCCAGTATTTTTGAAAAAGTTTTTATTAGTATGTATTTCTACCTATAGCAAGTTGTACTTTATGATAACAATGAAGAGATTTTTTTTTAAAAATATGCTTTTACTTTTAACTTGACAGAATTAATTCCTTTTTCTGTGTTTTCCATCTAGCCATGTCTTTCACAGTTTTGAAAATTTTTTCCCTTTCTTATAGCTGTCCTTTCTCAGATGTTTAACCACATTGTTGTTCTTACTGTGCCTTTGGAGTCTTTTTTTCTCAGATGGCTGTGAACTGAGAGCCTTATAGTAATATTTTGAGTAGCCTCCCTGTTGTATGCAACTTGCCCTACTCTTGTAGTTGCCATGTAAAATTTTCTTTTAACTATGATTTCCATTTTCCTGTAATTTCCTTTAGAAAATTTAATATTCCTGTAGTTGAATCCTGAAGTGTCTTCTTTCTCGTAATGTTATTAGGATTGACTAGAATGTGCTCATCAAACAGCAATTTTTCAGAGGTTCAACTTGAGCCACATCTTGTGCTTGAGAATCACTATTTATGTGTTTTCTGGGGTTATTTCTAAGCTTATTTAAAGCTCTGAATTATGCCACCATGAGTTTTATCCAGTCAGTACAGTACAAAGCTTCTTGATCTTGTCAGTCTTTGTGGCCTTTCTAATCCTCAGCACCACTCTGTGGTCACTTTTATCATCATGTCTGTGTTTGACCTCCACTTCAGGTGGATCTTGTAAGCAAAGTCTACAAAGGAATGGTGTTTCAAGTGATACCCTATAGCATGGATAGAAACATCCATTCTCTGTGATTTTTTAAAAATACACTGTGATCTCCTCCTTTAGGATGATTTGTTTTCATCCTTAGCAAACATTAATGTCATTTAATATTCTAGTGTCTCAAAATGCTCCAGAAATAGTATGTTTTACCTGAAATATGATAAATGTTGCATATCAAGTTAAAGTTTTGAAGTCGACTTCAGTGTCTGCAAAGGAAAAAACTGAAATCTAGGACTGGAAAACACTCGAGTTTTGAGAAATCTCAGATCAATGCAGTGCAGTTCAGCCCACCTCCACAGGGATAGTTCTGCTAGCGTTTGTCAGCTAAATAAGGCAGCAATAGTACTTCTGTGGTGGAGAATATGAAAGGCATTTTAGAAAGCCACAATTAGCTGCTCATCCTATGATCTCTGGCAAATGGTTCCTGCTGGAGAGGCTGTTGTGAACAAGGATCACTGACTTTCTGGTGTAGAATAACTAATTTACATTACTCAACAGAGCTGAAAGCAGCTGATGTTATTAGAAAGAAAAAATAAACAATTGTTATTGGGAAATGAATGGAACAGTGTATTTTGCCAGGGATAACTAGACTGAACTTTGACACTTCTCAGGCAGAATTACAAGGGATAGTAAAGAAAATTGCATCATGAACTGAAGTACTGAGCAAAACAACATATCTTGCTGTTATGGTAGACACTGATAATGAACAATTCCACTTCACAGCTGGCTGAATTTTCTGCAGTCTTGGAAAGGCCCAGGAATAATTTTGTATTTTGTATACTGTGGGAAGCAGAGTCCAGGAATAAGATCTGTCAATACTGCTTTTCATTATTTCCAGGCTGGTACTTGTGTATAGGTTTGTAAAACAGTTTGACAATATACTGTAGTCATTATGTGCCCAGTGGGCATCTCATATGCAGTAGTTTTGTGGAACTGTGAGGAATGTAGTTGTTGAAGCAGTGTATAACAGCAGTAAACAGCAGCTTAAGAAGACAGCAACTGAAGAAATCCCAGCCTACAAGAAACAAGAACATAAGAACCTTCATTCATTTCAAAGACCTACCCAGCCCAGCATCTTGTCTCAGGTGGTGTCTGAAAATGGATGACTATCCAGGGAAGAATATGGAAGCAGAATGAACATGCACAATTTCCCTGTGAACACTCAGGCTCTCATTTTCAGCTCAGAGATGTCCTGAGCCAGCAGAGGTTCTGTGTATTTAGTAACATTCAGTAAATCTTTCTTTCATGAACACATCCAGTTTTCACTTCAATACTTTTAAGCTTTTAGCATCCATTATATCCCACACTGGAGTTCCTCAGCTTAATTATTATTCATGTGAGGAACAGCTTCCTCTTTTTTAATCTATGGAAGAAAACCCTGAGATGTATTTTCCAAGACAGTGACCTCTCAGCAGTATGGCTATATCTGTGTTTAGAATGACTTGAGTCCTAAAATTCACATACTCAAGGGGAAGCTTAAGAATTATGACATTTAAGGGAAAACAAGATTCTTGAACCTGTTCATCCTCCCCACACTGGGTTTGGAAGCATCTCCAAAATTTTTTTTCAGTAACATACCACTCCTCAGTTTCACATTGCATCAGGTGTTATTTCTGGACTTAAAGCTTCGCATCCTTCACCACCTAAACTCAATTCAAATTACAAGTACAGAGAAAGCGTCAGATTCTCAGCTGGTTTGAATGGCCTAACTCCACTCACTCTTACAATTTTGCCCAGACTTGTAATAGCCCAGGCTTCCCAAATCCAGGTCTTAAGAGACAACAGTGTTGACTGTGCAGGCCAAGTAAAGGAAAAACAAATTCAGGTTTCTTGTAGGACTAGAGGAAAGTGTAAGAAAATTTTGTTTAACATGCAGCTGAGCTGCCCCAGAAAAATCTCAAACAGGTAAAGGACATTCCTGTTTGTGGTAACAGTCTTTGAAGTTTGACAGCTGGAAAGAATTCTTATAGAGATGAAATTAGGTTTAAAATATCTTGATTTTTATTTGCAAAAATCATAATTAAAATGTTTGCTTTTGAATCAAAGGTCTCAAATGAAAACATTTATGAAAAAAGGACTAAATTAAGATAATAGTCTCCTTGTTATGGTTGTGGAGATATTAAAGGAACTGCTATTCCCTCTTTGGTCCAATACACTTCAGCTCACCATTCTTCTGAAGGAGTTGAGCTCCAATCATACATCACACCTCCTTAACCAACAAGCTCTTTGTTTTTCTAAAGGTGTTATACAAAATAATGTGGTTCCAAGGGGAAGAGCTGAATGAGAAGTAGAATACTCTGTAATCTCTGGGAAAGTTTTTTGGACTTTCAGGTCCTCTCAATCTGCTGAAGAAGTTAAACATGGTGCAGAATGGTCCAATTAATCCTTGGACTTCCAGCCATCACCAGTGTGGAAAAAGCAGGTTTAGCATTCCACCTTCTGCAAACATTTTTCCAGTCAAAACTGTTCTGCAAAGAAGAGACCTGCATATAAAGCATCATTTTCTGTCTGATGAAAGTGGTTCTGTAGCAACTGTTGTACCTTGTTACTGCAATTCACACCTGGAAAAAAGCTCTACTTTTGAGGGGTTTGTTTATCAGGAATTGAAATACTGGTTGATGGTTTCCAGATACTTATATCTATGCAGTAAAGATATAAAGTTTATTTCTCAGATAAGTAGCCTGTATTAAAGAAGAAAAATGAAAAAAAAAAAGGAAAAAGAAAAAAGAAAGTTTAGCAACAAAGATATGAGTATGCATGTCCAGAACTTTGTGTTTCAGTCATAAGAGAAATTTTTATTCCCTGGGAATAAAAAAAAATGCATATTGCAACTTTCAATGAGTCATTTAATCTCCTCCCTTACAAGCTGTTCTCCCCTAAGAAGATCAAGTAGTATTGACTGTACAGTAAACATTTCTCTTCCGTCAGTAAACAATTTGTATGAATTGCTTCTAAATACATGTTTAGTTTTAGAAATGCTCCTCCAATCCACAAGTCACTCATGCCTGATTAGAGAAGGTCAAACTGTCTGAAGCAATATCAATGCATCATCTATGTGGAATTTAAAGCCACAAGTGTTATTTTTAACCTTATTTTGAGAAGGTGTTTTACAGTTGGTAAAATAAGTAAAATAGTGGGTAAAAATTCCTATTGCAAATGAGTTAGTGAGTAAGCTGTGTAGTCTGTGTGCAGCAGGTGGTCAGTGATCAGAGCTGCTGCCATCAGACAGACAGAGAACTGTCTGGAGTTTAACAGCCTCAGACTACACTTGAGTAGCTGGGAAAGATCCACACCAGGCAAGGAATGACCACAGAGAATTTATCAATTCAACAGGTAAGAAGAAGTCTGAGTTGTCAGTTCCTAAAAGTCAGTTCCCTGGGGGCTGATGTGTGGTGGTTTGTTAGTAGAAGAGAGCACATGGGACTACACCAGATCTAGGAGATGAAAAATGAACAGTCTTGCAGAAAGTAATGGTGTCTGCTTCTTTCATTTCACATGGTAGTAACGCTTCCCTTCACAGGGATCTTATCCTACCATCTGTAGGAATAGCTGTTCTTCCAGTAGTATGTTAGATGATATAACTACCATCTGTCTCATGACAGTGTGTCTGCTATCACCTTCCTAAAGTGAAACATCTCTGATATGAAGAGTCCTTGTTGTGTTTGTCCTTGTTAAATACACGTTACTATGTAATTGTATTAATAAAGGAATGAAAAAAAAGAGTCAAGATAGAAAGGAGAGGGCCTTGTGATGATCCTGTGTTCCTGGGGGAATATTCTCTGTGGTCTATGACTGTCCCTGACAGAATCCTGACTGCAGAGAAGATGAAGAAGCCTTTACTGTAGAGAGCTCCACCGTGCCCAAGCAATGAATATGTCGACCACAGTCCTTACAAAAGCCCTTTAGACATTCTGTTCCTAAGATGCGGACAGTCTGAAGGCAAGTATGGAGACTATAAGAGCTTCATTGCATGTGTCTCAGTTCAATATTGCACTAATACACATGTGCATGCACTTGCGGAAATGGTAGCTTACTGTTGAAATGGCACGGATTTGTCACTGCTCATTAATTGCCAGTGGACCTCAGTGGTTCACAATTTGGGAATAACAGACTACATTGTCTTGTCATGGAAGGACTATTTAGCTGTTTAGAAATTGATTCAATTCATGTTGGAGTTGGGAGGACCAAACTGGCTCAAAAAACAACAGCCATTGAAGGGAGGAGAAAAAATAAGGCAGAGGTTAAAAAAGGAATAAAGTGGTAATAAAGGAGTAGTTGAGTATCATGTACAGTATTTGTATTATAAGGTAGTATGTTATAGGTTCTTTTATCCATCTCTAAAAGCATTTGCTTGCACTTCAAACTAGGTTCCTAAAAGTTCTCAGTCAAGCTGAGGTTGCCATGGTGTGAACTTGTAATTTTGGAGCTGATGCAGAATTCATGTCTTAGACATAATACACCTGGGATACTTTTCCTCAAACATTTAAAAGTGGGTTTCTCGGCCCCATTTTGTTCCTTAAATAAACTGGCTATTTTGTGATGAGGAAGGTCACTGATGTGAGGCAGCAGCTACAGGAGATGGCTATAGCCAGTCTCCTGTTTCAGGCTCTTTGGCTTCTTGAGGGATCTTCTGTGGGTTGTTTTTGGAGGGTTTTTAGTTAGTGGTTTGGGGTTATTTTGTTTGGTTGGTTTTGGGTTTTCTTGTGAAGGTTGTTTTTTTGTTTGCTCTGTGGGTTTTGTTTTGTACTGAAATCCTTACTGGTGTAGTATTTTTGAGGTAATCAAAGTAAGAAATATCACTTAGCAATTTCCTTTATGTTGTAGGACACTTAAAGAGGGCAGTGGGTGCAGGACCAATGCTTTCATGTCCCCAGACTGAACTCTGAGCCAACACTTTCCTATATGATGCAATAAGACAACTTTTCCTTATGCTGTGCTAGTAATGCAGCATTCTCCCCCTTTCAACATGCTCGACTTCTCACCATTCATGCTGGTCTTGAATTGCTCAATCTTTCTTCTCTGTAAATAAAATGAGAATTTTTAAAAATGAGAGTACCATGTGAGAATTTGTATGTGGTCCTTTGATGTGAACAAAAGGCTGCTTTCCCATGCCTAGTCATCTGTCTCCTATGTAAATAGTTCTGATTGCCAAAATGTTACTGTTGAATTTTATAAGCCATTTGTGAGCAGAGAGAGAACGCATACTTACTGCACAATGTTTTCCCATCATATTCGTTTGTCATGACTTTTAAAGGAAATATTAAAAAGTGTGTTTAGAAATAGTAATAATGCAATTAAAATAAATTTTACACTTTTTTTAGGTCACAGTATGTTACATATTAAACTGAGAGGGCAAAATGTTGCTGTAGCTATGAATATTTCTTTTTTTTTTCCTTAATGTATGGTCAATTAATTTGGTTGGATCCTGGTGCAGCTTTCAAAGAATATTGATTTACGTTGTTCTTTTCACTGTTCTTTGAGATAATTTACTTGGATGATACTTGAGCTCCTGCTCACACTTGTAACTGAATATCTTCCTGGCAGTAACCCCTGTATGGTTCTCTCTTCCCAGGCAGGCATGTATTACTCTGCTGAGGAGCCTGTTATCTGGAGAAAGAAAATGGGACTAAAACATAGATACATATTCTACATAGATATATAGAATAGAGTTTCATAAATGAAACCCTGTGGGCTACAATCTTCACCTCTCGATGAACTGTATGATGTGTTCAGAATTCTTCCTGTATCAAACAGGAACATGCATGAAATTCCTCTGCTTGACTTTTCTTCTTGAACTTGTATTTTGAGTGTTGGCTCCACACTTCTCTTTCAGTAGCTTTCCATGCAAAACCCCTTAAACTTTCAGAATATTTTGAGATATGGATCTGGACTTGAAGTTTCAGTATATAGGCTACTTTGTGTGTAGCCAGGATTGGTTGTTTTGTTTGCTTGCTTTAAAATCATACAGTTATCTAACTCTCCAGCCTGATGGGAGATTACTTCTCTCTCATGATGTCCTAAATTCAGAGATGAAACAGAACAACAGCTTCTAGAAAACCCTAAGTATGGTAAGCCCAATCCGCTAATACTTGTTTTCCAGCTACAGTAAGAAAAGTAAGAAAATTCTGTACATTCAAACTGGCAGTAGTTTATGAAGAGATCCACTTTGCTTAGCTGCAAGTGGCTTTGGGTACTGTGTAGGCATATGACACTGCAGGACTATTCTGCCCACTTCCATAGGTCATCAGGGGAGCAATACATCTACTTACAACTTTTATGTTCTCTGCTTCTTTTTCTCAGTTGGGTACTGCAAATTGTTGGTCAGATTACTCCAAAATCTGGACCCTCATCTCAGCACCAGCAAAGCCAACCTGGCCACTCAGGTATCACCTCTTTAATGAATGGGTGAGAAGCTGACACTGAAACTTCTCAGACTTTTCTCCTCTCCAAAATCTGCTCTCTGCAGGCGCTGTGAGCATTGTTGTGTTTGCTGTACTGTTTGTATATATTTCTTCAATATTTAAAATACTACTTCTCTTTGTGCCTGGTTTTCCTTTTAAGAAACCAGATTGTTTCTGCTCACCTTTTTTCTCTGATATTCCCTTCTACAATGAATTATGCCAAAAGAACTTATTTATTGTGCATAGATAAGGTCTGACTGCAGTAACAGGAAATTTTAGCTTTGTTCTGTTTTCTATCCAGTTTTATATCTAAATTGACTAAGGCATAGAGAAATCAGATTAAGTGACTTCCTTCAAGTCACGCAGTGAGCAACTCATTTTGGACAGAATCCCAAGAGGATACTTGTGGTTCCCAGCCCTCTTCTGTAACCTCCAGACCACAGTGTCTCCCCAATGCACAGTGCAATGAATTCAGTCTGAACATTAAATTACAGCTTTGGCAATGTAGTAAGTGTTCCTGGGGCTCCCATATTTGATATAACTTGAAATTTCCAGGAGATTTCTCGTAGTGGTTTCTACAGCCTTCCCTATTGATCATGCCAATTGCTGTGGGGTCTTGTGTGTCTAGAGAGGTTTCAAGGGCCACTGCAACCCAGTTGCCAGTTGTCATGTTAGCTACACAACAAAGTAAAATCTGTGGTTCTTAGTTATTAAAAGGGGATGGCATTGTAATGATTTATTCCATTTTTCCTGGCTTTGTCAATCTTCAAAGTTACTCAACATAAGCAAGCTGCTGGATGGTGGATTCTCATCCTCAGAACAAATGTTTAGTAGTGGAAAGCTCTGTGATCTTGCTGTGGAGAAGCAGGTGATGAGAGGGAAACTTAGGACCAGATAAAGGTCTCTCCTGAGTGGGGCCTTGCAAATAAATGTAAAATGCCTTTGATTGTTTCTGTGGCCATGAAATCCTTCTCACTGGTTAAAATAAACATTAAATGCTTCTCCAGATCACCTGGAGTCACTCCCTCACTTTATATTCATGCAGACCTTCAAGAAAACCTTTCTTTGTTGCATTAAACTCCCTCTTGTGATCTGGAAAGGGATGAGAAAACCAGCCACTCAAAACTCTCAATACTGACAAGTTATTAAAACTCACTTTCAAAACCAGAAGAGAAACACTGCAATTTGGATTTTCAAAAGTTCTTTTAATTTCTCTAGATTACAGACCGCAGAAAAGGGTCTCCTGTCTTGTGTGTGATAAGAATTATGTTCAAAACTCTAATGCCTATATGTAAGCAGGACAGATTCAAATATAAATACGTGAAAAATTGAGCTGCCCCCTTACAAAGTAGAATGGCGTACTACTGCTGCATTGCCTGTGTGAAAGTCTCAAAGGCTGTTTGTCACTTCTGAAAGAGACTAAGTATAAAGCTAATGGTCAGAATAACAAAACCAGTCAGGACAGGTTCTGAAGGAAACCTGTTGCAGTTTCACTGATTCTGTACAGAAATCTGTAGAGTAGAAGAGAAATGGCTCACTCTTTTGCAAAAAGGTCCCCTTTGCTCAGTAAAAATGTCAAGTTGGTTCAATTTTCCTTTAGAACAATAATAGATTTGTTTTCATGTTACCTTACTTTGTGGTTTATTCATCTTATATAGTGAATTGAAAACTTTTAGTGGATTTTGTTTTCTGAATTTTTCATGCCTGAATAGAACAAAATCATCTTTTTCTCTTTCATTGTGCCTAAAAATGATGTCAATCGGCCCTAGAACAGTCATCCAAAATGTAGTTCATATCTTTTATGCAGAACTGAGGGAGAATTACCTTCAAGTTAAATGGGAACGACTTATTCCACTCATAATGATAAATAATTTCCTTGACACAGAACCGTTTTGTGCCTTTAGTCTTCTATCTTTCTAATATTTTCTTGTTCTGTTTTCCCTTCATATAATCTAATAGAAATTGGAAAGATGCATCAGAATTTTTTTAAAGCAAACAAACCAACTCCCTTAAAACTGCAGATAATAATATACCCCAAATGCTCCTAATGAGTAAACTGGGAATTGGAATTAATCTTTTGTGTGAAGTCAAGGAGTTCCCACACTGAGTGTTAAGTATCCTTTCAGCACGTCTGATGTCACACCATAAATATTTCTTTTTTTGTGCACTCCGTATAATTAACACATTCCTTAAGCCACTGTCATCTTCCTTCTCCTCCCCCTGCCTCCTCCTCCTCCATTAGGCCAGGATTGGCCATGAGGCAGAGTAGACTTCACCAGCTCCTCTGACTCCTGTGGTCTTATGTTCTCCAGCTGCTGTCCTTCTTCCCTTGTGCAGAGGGTTCTCAGGATTTTAGGAGTCTCCCAGCCAAATATTATAAAACTCCTAAAATCAGATGAGGTTTGGAGAATCCTGTCTAATGTGGATAAGCCCATCCATAGCCTAACAAACACAAACTTATCTGCCTGAAATTTGAACTGTTAAACCCTAGCTTACAGTGCTATAACCTGACTTCAGAGAGTGTTATAAATAATAATTAAAAAAAAACAACAGAAAAGTTTCTATATAATATTGAAGTTTATTGAAATGACTCTGTTTATCAAAATCAACATGCTTTACCAAGAGCAAGGGATTTTGGTATAAATATTATGGTTTCTTGAGCCTCTTTTTTTTGTTCCACTTGAGACTATTAGTGTTTATATGAAAGAGACAGAAACCATGTCGTTTAGTCACAGTAATGTGAGCTTGTTTGTTAGCTAGCTGATAGAATGGGAAAGAGTTGCCTCTATTTTCCCCCTTCTTGTTCATTTACTTTAAATAGTTTAACTTTTTTGAATGTTAGCAGGCAGGAAAAGTATTTATTGGTTTATAGAAAATTTGACAGTGAAATAATGTTAGAGGGACCCCCTCTGCCTCCACAGTTCCAGCCCTTCCCCATGGCCAGCCTGAAGGACAGATTTGCACTAATAGAAAAGTTCTTGTTTTCTGGGCTGAGCAGGCTAAGCCACAGCACAGAAATGGAATCTGACAAGTTGGGAGCTGATAGTTTTGGAGGTAGAAACGCCCCCCCCCCCTCCCCCCCCCCCCAACTAATTCTTTATGTATCTACAAAAAAGCATGATCTTCAGAGAACACATGCATCTGACCACTCAGTCCCATCTCCAGATTGAGATCCCAAGTGGAGCATTATCATAACTTGAGCCATTATTTCCTGGAAGGTGCACATTTCAGGCACTGTCCTGCTGTGGCCAGGAATGTGAGAGGTTTGCGTCACCCGCAGAGACCGTGCCGTTATATGTGTGATATCCTAAGGAAAGGCCATGGCAACAACACATCTCTCTCAGGGAAGATGTCTGTGAAAGCCTGACTGTGACCTAGAAAAGATAGTGGTAGGAGTTGTTTACAACAAGTATTCATTGAATTAGGAATCTGAACGCTGGTGAAGTTTTACAAGAGAGCTAAGTCCAAAGGAATCCAGCAGAGATGGGGGCCTTGTGCATCCCTTGGCCAGCAGCAATGGTACAAACAATTCTTAAATAAACAAAAACCCTCCAGCCCTTTTGCCAAGGCAAAGGCTTGATCTGTGCTTTTGAGAGTTCACAAGAATCAAAAGAGACAGAGCTTAGCCTGGGAGACCGATATAGGTTGTTGCTATTCAGCAAATTGAGTAAAATACTGTAGCAAAGCACAACTGTAACCAAACTAGTCTAAGAAAAAGGAGGAAAAATGTGTGCACAGCTTATCAAATTCTTATACATAATTGATCAGTTTATCCCTAAATTTTGAAACTTGGAAAAAGGTTAGGATATTCTAGTGAACCTGAGACAAGATCTCGATTTGGAATTTAATTGTGAGTCAGGCCTCTTTCAAGAAGGAATTAGTTGTTCCATAAGTTAGAAAACACTAGCGCATCAAGCTTTCAATAACTATGAAGTGGCAGGGTGCAATACAGAGGGGTTTCTTTAAATGTGAATTTTCACTGGGGAGTCAGTGGTGTCAGGGAGTAAGGATTTATTTTTTTTTCAGTACCTGCATTGCTTTCCCTGACCCTCACAGTGCCATGTTCATTAGGAATTTTCCTTCCTTGTATGTTTTTAATTGGAACTGAATCCTGAAAGAAGTATCAAGTTATCAGAAAAGGAACTTTATTATCACTTCTCTCCATTCAAAGTCAAATTGAAAATTACCTTAGTGTGGCTCCCAATTTCTCTAGCTGTCCTACCCTTTTCTTTTGACTGGGGACATCACTGGCTCCTTGTGGTATTTCTCTGTGAATCTGTAGTCATTAATGCAGTCATCCTTGCATTTAGTAACAATAATGGGTAATTTTGCTTGCAACCCATTCTAGGCCTGTAATTCAAAGAAACTTTGTGTCTTAACCTACTTTGTACGTCCATGACTCCATCTCTGCAGCTCATTCCATCGCTTAGCTTTTTAGTCTCAAACGTGTCTTGTTAGTGGCCTCTGATCTGATATGAGGCCCATGAAACAAGAAAGCATAATTACAAACCTTTTCCAGGCAGAATGTTCTGCAGGTTTAGTAACTTGTCTGATGTGTCACACCAGTCCTGCACAGATAAATTGAAGGGTCCCTTTGCACATAGTTTTGAGATATAAAATGCAGAGATGTTCTAATACAAAGCAAACAAATTGTTTTCTTGCTTTTTCTTTCTGTTGTTTGAAATTCCTTTTTGGCACAGTGTATGCATACTTCTTCTGGCCACACAGCAATGAAGCTGAAAAAATTGTCACAAAGTTCAGCAAAGGGAAAGTGAGAGCCAGGGCTGAGTCATTGCGTGTATGAGAGCTGGGAGGAGGAAGCATTGGACTGCACTGACAGAGATTCAGAAAATGCTGAGGAATAATCTATCCCAGAGGATGCTGGCAAACTATCAAGAAACAAAACAAGAAACAAAATAAACCACGGCTCCACAAAGGGATGGAAACCACCCCCCACAAAGTCAGCCAAAGAACTTTCCATCACAACATGAACATCAGTTCAGCACTCCCTAGTTTTCCCAAGATGAGGCAACCACAGCATTGACACTTTTAGCGGTTAATTTAAAATATTGATCACAGCATCGACACTTTAAGCAGTTAATTTAAAACATTGATCTAACAGATGTTCAGTGCTGGGCTGTTCACATGAGCTGGCACACAGGTACTGCTCAGCAGATATTTGGAATGCCTATGGTGAAATGCCATGTGTGTCAGGGAGCTGGGGGTGACAGTGTGGCAGGGAGACAGCAGCCTCTCTGACAAGGGTCCAGTCCAACAGCACCTGAGCGAGGGCACAGCAGGCCCATTGAGAATAGCCAGGTCCAGAGAAGAGTACAGTGATCACCAGACAAGCCTGGTGACATGAAAGGTCCAAAGTCAAGAGGAGAAGTCAAGGCAAAGTGAAAGTTCAACCATGTGCAGTGAACCTATCATGTACTTCAGAGAAGAACCAAATGCATCTCCCAAACCAAAGGGCAGAGGGTGACTGCGTGGAACAGACAGATGGGACAGCACAACTCTGCTTCTCACACCTTTCCCGTCCTTACGGAACATGGATTTAAGGTTATACAGCTGTGTGCTATTAGAGTAGCCTCTGGATATAGGGAAATGAACCTTCAAGGAAGGAAAGAAGTTGTAGAAAAGGACTCTAGAGGAAGGCAATTATGCAGGCATCTCAAGACAACACCTGTCTTGTACTCAACAGAAAGATATGTGGAGCCTTGAGAAATCTGGAACTGTGTCCCATAACACTCTGCATAAATTTGCAAGATAGTGTGGCATTTTGGCCTATGCATAGGTAGGTGTAGTCACACCTAATTAGCTCCCTGTCTCAAAAGGCAGGATCATCTGAATGTCTCCAAAGGAAGACACTATGAACCCTCTGGTAGACAGATATAACAGTTCTATTTACTCAGCAATTTCCTTTCTTTTCCTTTATTTTTTGCACAAAATTTCATTGCTTTAGAAAATAAACTGTTTTCTTATGCACTAGACTGTATTTTCAAATTGTACATCTGAGAGCTGGGTTAATAAACTTATTGATAACCATCTCATTTTTATGTTCTTTTTAAGTTCATGTATGTCCTAAAGTACCTGCTAGACCATTCTTTGTCTTGCTCTGTAACTGGTAAAATGAAGCTCCACTCTCCTACACCCTGGACAACATGGCTGAACAAATGAAGGAGATACTAGCGCTTGTGACTTTATGGGAAAAGAGGGAACTTCATTTCATTCTTTAGTTTGATCATAGTCACGTCCTTCTGATCACTGCCTGTGAGTCATGTGGAACACTTTGGCATTAATTTCAGCCAATTTATTTCTTGTTCCTAGTTTACTTAAAGTTTCTGAGCAGCCAGAGTTAGATTTCTCTTTTCTAAGGGTGGATTTCTGGTTTAAACAAATCAAGAGCAATATTTTTACTAAATACCTCAATTTGTATATTTGCATTTCAGGGTGTCTCTAATAAAATCAAGTTTTGAAAAAATTCCTCTTTCTAGAGTTTAGTGTAACTTTACTAGATGGAATATTGCTTTTATATATTCTCCCCCTCCCAAGTTATTTCTTCCTCAAGGGCATTGCATTTGATTCTATGGTGGTAACTCTCACTTGCAGCTCCATCAGAGCTGCTTCTTGAGCTGTGCCAAGCCAGGCTTGTGTGCTTTCAGGACAAGGGTCAGAACATCCTCTCCCCTGTGTGCTCCAGAACAAGTTGTTCCAAGAAACAATCCTCCAAAGGTCAAACTTTCTGATATAAGACCAGTTTAGAAGAGAGCAGTGGAAATCCTACATTATGATTTTATTAGATTCTTGTCCCTTTCATCTCCCTGAATTTTGCTCTCAGCAGTGTTCTTAGTGGAGTTCAGTGGCAAGTTACTCTCATGGAACATTCTATAGTTTTCTGAAAATGGAGATCTGTAGTTTTCACTGTATGGTTCTGGCTGCACAAAATACTGTTAAGATTCCCTGAGGCTTTGAAACGTTCCTTTCCTCTGTAAGTATGACAAAGAATAACTACAGCTGAGCAAACATAGGGGTTTCCTCATTCTCCAGACTGCATGGCAAAGATGGAGAGGAGGGTTTCCTGGAGGAATCTCTTGTGGCCATAGAGGTAGTCTAACTTGATTTGAAGGGATTAATGACATTACAGTGGTACTTTTCTTTTTTCCAGTCAAACTGTGAGTCTTCATGTAATAGCCATCCTGTGAGTCTGGAGTTTCAGAGTGTCTATAGAAGCTCCAAAATATTTTGCTCTAGACCCTCTGAGATAGCCATAAGAGAATGTCTTTGAGGTCTGAGAGAAAAGGTGAGGATCCAGAACACTGGAAAAAGGCAAACATGAAAGCCTGCCTCAAGGAAGAGATGCAAAAGAAAAGGAGGAACTGTCAATTAAGCCACTGCATTTTGAAAGTCATGTTAGAAGTTGTAGGTCCTGTTGCTAAGGCAAGCAAATAGTAAGTTGTTTGATACCGCATATGATAACTTTCAGATATAGAATGGACTTACTAGTATTTTCTAGGTGACATCCTAGCTGCATGCTGAGTTGCAGATTTGTGGGTTGCTTTCCCAAATACAGGCTGTTGAATTATTAACAATATAAAATTCCACTACAGTAATCCCTATTATTACATCTTTTAGTGCATGCAAATGATAAAACATGATCTAAGTGCAAAACAAAGCCAGAAACAGCATTTTTTTTAGTAAATGTCAGTTAAGTCAGTAATGTGCCATCCTCAGTTGGTGTTTGAATTTGTTTTATTTTGAAAGTTTAATTTTTTGTTTTATTTTGAAAGTTTCTCACCAAGGCTAATGGGCAGCTGGTTTGAACTCTGGGGCACCAGTCACATGCTCCCTACAAGATGACTTTCTTAGCAAGCAGCCAACTCCACTTTCCAAAGGCTGCACCGAATGCCTGTCTTACAGAGGCATCTAAAGTCGTCACTGCCTTGTGACCACTAATACCCATTTTAGCAATCATACTCCTGAAGGAGTTTGTATTCTCTGCCTTGTTTAGGTTCAACATCAGCCACTTGGCGCTCCTGTAGTCCCCTGTTGTTGCTGGCTCCAGCTCTGAATAGAATTGTCCAAATTAAATAAAGTTAGACGATAGACTGGATTTCTTGGCATGCTGAGAAATATTCAGTCCTTCCCTGCATAGCAGGGAGCAACGACCACTGAGCAGTCTGTGGTGGCCTAGTGCCCTGAGAGATACTTCTGCATCAGAAGAACTGGTGAGGTAAAAGGAAGGTAGTTTATAACAATCTGCTGAGCAGGTGTGCTCTCACATGCATCCTGGCTGGCAGATCTCCTTCACACAGCATGGGCACGGCTTCTGTGTTCATTAGCAAGGTGTGGGCATCCTTCAGCCCTTTGCCATGGGTCTGTTAATAGAGTCAGCTCAGTTTTGAGATCTGTCATGTCATGAACTCCCCTGAGACTTTTATGCCACAAGTTGCTGTTACCCAGACTGCAAACTTCAAATGGGACCTTTGAGCTGAGTCTCATTCTTGCTCCTATCAATGCAGTGAGGGCACCAACACTACCAGGAGAGGTGAAGTGGATAATCATACTTCTGGGTGAACTGTGGGTGAACTGTGGGTGGCAAGTTCAAGGCCCATTTCAGGGTGTCTTAGCACCTGCAGCTCCCAGGTATGTGAGTTTGGGGATTTTTGTGGTAGTTTGACCTATGCTTATACTTCAATGTATTAGAATCATTCTTTACATTGATTTTATTAATTTAATACTTACTAAAATTTCCTCACTTGAAAAAAACCCAAATATTCTTCAGTCTGGGGAGATCACTCTCTGGCCCTTTTAAACATTTAATGGTAAAGGGAATGGGTCTGAGTGCCCAAATAGAAGTATCGTAGAAGACATATTTTCACATGAGGCTTTACAGAGCTTGAAGTGGGGTTTGGGACACAAGAAAGTTTAAAAAAATATTTGTTTTTCAGAAGTAGTGCTAATGATATGTTTTGCACTCCATATGAGCTTTGTGGGTTTTACAGTGTTCTTATAAGTCAAAGCTTGTGAGCTCCTGGCTGGCAAATGGGGGAAGAGAGGGCAAGGAGCAGTGGGATCTCCTGACCCTGGAGATCATAACTATCATACCTCTCTCAGGACCCTGGATCCTTCTCTCCCAGCCCAGGTGAATTGTGTTCAAACGAGAAACCTTGGAAATGTAGGACATTGGAAACAGGAGCTAATGAGACTTCCATGATCTTATCTCCTTGTCAAACCTCTTATGTTTAGTTTCAGGATGCTTTGATTTCCCATCTGGGCAGCACAGAGTCTCGGGCTAGCTGGCAGAAGCCTGGGCATGTTTCCAGTTGAAGATAGATCTCCACTGTAGTTGACCTTTTCTAATGCTAAATGCTTGCGTTTTGATGAATCAGCATTTTCCTATGGAAAAACATTCCTTTGGAGCATTTCCAGTCAGAATGAAACCAAGATTCAACACATTGTAAAACCCCTCCAGAACAGGATTTATTCTCTGTAGCTGTATTTATAAGCAATTTTATTCTTTCTTGCTTTCTCTGTATAATAAAAAAAAATAAACAGATTCAAATATTATTGCTAAAGGCATTTATAATGAGGATGTCTATTTTTGCCTCTGGAAAGACTATGCAGTTATAGACACTTAAATATAGGACCTGGAAATGAGGTAAAATTCTTTCAGATTCCTATGTGGTGAAATGGTGAATTTTGAGACCTTATTTTGCAGTGCAGCAATATCAGAGGTCATGGAAAATAAGAATAGTTTAAGCAATTCAGTATTTGCTTTGCAATTTCCTTCTAAAACAGACTTAAATCTAGGCACGTATTAATGAAAATCATAAATTTGATTAGACACTTGTGAACATATGTTTATTTCCAGCTTTGGTAGATTTTGACTTTGTGTTTCTCCTGGCTATCTATCCTAGACCAAAACATAGCTCAAGCTGTTGGAAGAAGTATGATCATAAAGCAGTGTGTGCTTGGGTAGAATAAATCCATCCCTTCTCTCTAGTCCTCTATAACACAGTAGGTGTGAAACAAGCCATTAACTCAGACCTATAATTGTGGGAAGGCAATTATGCACTTGTCATGCACATCTTTACTTTCACAAATTAGTAATTCCCTTAAAATGGGTATAGTTCTATAGTTTGCTTGCATGTGTAACTAGTGTAGTCCCTTCCTTTCTGTTGGATCTACAGGATTTGCACAGGATCTTTTCTAGTCCATGTCAGTTGCCTACTGAGAATTCGGCTAAGCCATACTAAGCCTCCTTTTGCCTTAGGGTCAGGTAGCAAGTTAAAGGTGATTTAGTGAGCTTTGGTATCTCTTCTTAAGCAACTGAAACTGGCAGATGAGTTCTGTGGACAACCTGTGAAGAATTCTCTCTCTGAATAAAACTGGGGAGAGGAAAACTTAACATTTAAATAACTTACAATTCAGAGACCAACTTTTATTTCTGTCATTCTTATTGCAGGCAAAGGAGTCAATGCAACTTGATTGTTGTGTCAGCCTGTGAAAAGATCCTCAGACTGCATCTGTAGTGGAGATGTCCCTGAAAGAGGCATGGTCTGCATTTGAGGAGTATGGAATTACAGACAGACTGGAACTGAGGTGGGTTGATCTATGACTACACAGGCTCTGCCACTCAGAAATTCTGTGTTTCAGTGGCAGTGCACTTAATGGCTGGTTGCAACTTCTAGAGGTGCAAGATTTCATTCCCTCTCTAACCAGCAATCTCTTGAGACAAGACTTTTGTAGCAGGTAAGATCTTATCCCTTCACACACTTAGAACAGCTTGTTGCTTAATGCGGTTTAATTTCCCTGTATGCCTCCTGTTGGGCCTCTCCTGTTGTTTGTGCTGTGTGGAGACAGAGGAACAACGCAGTTAATTGTGATGGGATCAGAGATGCAACCGAAAAATTACGAATAGCAGCAGCAAGATAAAATCCCTTTATCTGATGTGCCAAAAAGAAGAAGGAAAAAAAAAAGAAGGGGGGGGAGACAAAGAAAAAAAGAGAGAAAACTGGAAAAAGGATAAAATTGTATATGATACCTTTTATGGTTCTGAGCAGCAGTAGACAATCACAAATATAGCACAGCTACTTGGCAATTTTTAAGTAGATGTTTGCTCACTGTATGCAGATCTGGAGAGAATAAACACAGTGAACTGTGGAATTTAGTTAGCCTACTTTAATCAAAAATAAATCTGAGGCATTCATGTCCAATCAGTCACCCAAAATATAAGCATGTTTAGATTCAGAATGGTTTGTATCTTTCTCTGACTGCGCACTCATCTACTTAGAAGATCATATATTGAGAAAGTTAAAACTGATGTTTGCCTTATGTAGAAGTCATATAGAATATAAAGAACTTATTTTCAGCACCAAAACCAGTACTCAGATTTCCTGAGACACTCAGCATTTGTAGCACGGAGTTCAGCAAAGAAGCTGACTCAGCTTTAAGCTCTGAGCTCAAAAGATCACCAGGTTGAATGTTGGGTGTAGTTTTTAGAGCTTGGTTAGGAAGACAATATGCTGTGAGCCATGACAATAAAACCCTCTGGTAAACACCCTACCCAAAGGAGAAGCATACAGCTGTATGGAGCCACGGGAGTGACAGAAGCACACAGGACCACAGGACAGGGCTTCTCTTTGGCTACATCTCTAGATATTTAGGGTGCCTGAAAGTGCACCTGCCTCAAGAGACTGTTCCAAAATTCTGTACTCTCCACTCTTTAAACACAGATGAAGTTTTTTTGCCTTTTAGGGAACATAAGGAAATGAATATTACTAGAAAAATTTCCAGGGCTGGGTTTGAGTTTACTTTTCTCCTACTTAGAGGAAAGCTCCTCTCAGACTCTGATTGCAAACACATTTTGAGTTGATATGGGGACCAAAGTTCTCTCAAAACTTCTGATGAGGGTAAGATGAACTTGTTACAGGACTAGGGTTTTATGGGGAAGACTTTGGTAGTTTTGAAAATACTGATTCAACATATCCACTGTGGGCTGGGCAATTTGTAGGACATGCTTTACTAGCCTATAGTGGCTTGAAGCACACTGCTGATTTCCCCCAAAGAGCTAAAAACATTGCAGATTTCTTAAAAAGCACAACACATTTGAGAGGCAAAACTATGTATGTGAATATTTCTGTAATAAATTGATGTAGTAATAATTTTGTATGAATACAGCTATTCTGTAAATTAATCCAAGATGCCTAAATTGTAATCCAAGCTGGGTTCCTCATATTTGCTGTAGGCTCCACATTCTGCAGGTACTCCTAGCTCAGGGTGGGTACCTTCAGTCTAAAAGGAGCCACATTCACTGTTCATAAATGATCCTTCAAAGTGCTTTTCTGCAGTAACTTTTCAGGAAGCTTACATTTTGGTTTTATCCAGTTTAATGGACTCTTTTGCTCAAGTTTTGGATTCAGATGGTTTTATATAAATCCTTAATGAATATGTTGAAACTAGGTCAGTTGAACTGTTTTCAGGTGACCTAAGGCTGACTTCTGACTTCTAAGGCTGATCCCAACTTGTGACCAGGCATCAGTATTTTCATTTCTTGCAGAAAAATTATACTACCCAGGGAGGGAAATTAGGCTTATGATCGGATAGTAAGTGGATAAGTAGGAAGAAATACTTTCCCCTCTCTCATATTTTTATATATATATATATGACTATTAAATAGTTTAGAAAGTGCCATGTTTTCTGAAATTAATGAAAGTTTTTTAATAGTAGAAAAGGTTTAAAGCAATCCAGCTATTGTAGCAATACATGCAGAAGTTTTGGAAAATTTTCTACAATTTATTCTTTCCATAGGAAAAAAGGTTTGTTAGCAAGCCAGCTCCTTCTTCCAGCACCATTTAAGGCCAAACTATACTGTATTGGTCCCAGAACCCACTGTCTTTTTTGGTTCAGATCAGAATGGACTCAGACTGAGTTTTGAATAGTAGCTTGAGCTTTTCAGTAGTTTGCTTCTGCTTCAATTTTGTATTTAAATCACTAATATCAGTTGATGATTAGTATTCCACCGGTGTTCAAAGTCCCAGTGCCCCATGTGTGAAATGAACTCCTATACAGAGCAGCAGAAAAGTAATCATAGACTTAATCCTCTGTTCAGTCCCTAGCACAATGAAAAAATAAGGGGAAGGTGAACATCTTCATTCCACATTTTGCCTGCTTTTATTAATAGATTTGCATTTATTAAATTAGTTTTCACTATGCTTTCATTGTGTCACAGGTCAATATTCCATCTGGGTATTCAAAGGGTAGTTCTGGAAGTGGAAGGCAAATTCTTCTTACAGCCATGATTTATCCTCATCTTGAGCACTCTATCATATTAGCAAAACATTTATAGTGTGAGAGATGTATGAGTCAAAGTATTGCATTAATAGCTTAAGTTGAAGATGGGCCAGAATCTTTCTGTGGTGTTCTCTGATGTGTATATATAATGAAGTGAACAACCAAAAGGAAATTTGAATGTTGTAAATCAAAGTGTTGCTCAACCCACCATCAGTAATCAGTAGAAAGTTTACACAGCTGCCTCTCAGCAACTGCTAATAATAAAGAATATTTCTACCGCCCTGTAGACAAGGGTAATATTTTTACCTGGTTGACCAGCAGCATTTGGTTGGCAACACGTGGGGGAAAATGTCACTTTTTTTTCTTTCTTTTTTTTTTATTTTGCCTCCTGGATAAGGTTTTTGTTGCTTTCTTTTAATTGGGGATTACTGACAATATTTGATTACTTTGGGTGTGTTGTATTGGAGATCTTCAGGACATGGTTGCCCTACAGCTCCTGAGGAACTGCAGTCACACTTCTCCGGTGGCAATGAGAACACTGCAGGGTGGCTGCTGTGGGGTCTTGCCCTGGCATAGAGTTGTGACTTACTGGCTGAGCATTATCACTCAGAGACTTGGAGCATTATTAGGGTGCTCAGTTTAGAATTCATGTCCAAATGGCCAGGTTGGATTCAGGATGATTCCCACTTCTGTCATGGGTCTTTTGGATTATTATAGGCAAATACTTCTATCACTTTGTTTCTCAGCTTCCCCACAATAAAACTAATTCTACATCAGCTGGTTAGAGCACAGTGTTAATAACACCAGGGTTGTGGGTTTGATCCCCACATGGACTATTCACTTTAGAGTTGGACTCAATGATCCTTGTGGGTCCATTTCAAAGTAGAATATTTTGTGATTTTTTTTCTGTGATTTTTTTTCTGCTTCTCTTCTCTGAAAAATGTGGTGAGTTTGCAGGTAGGAAAAAGGATGAAAGTCAGGCAATATTTTTTTATTAAATATGGGCACTTAATTTTTGAATACTGTCAACAATTTCTGAATACTCTCATTTCTTATAACTAGGTCTATATAACCTCAACTCACCTCCCTGTGTCTTTAGACATTCTGTTCCACAGCTGCCACAGAGATTTCTGGAGGGCTCTGGTATCATTCTGTGCAGAAAATAGTCAGGTTTTGAGATAAGCAGTTTGTGTAGCAAGCAGGCTCTCCGTGGATGCCTCTCTGTTTTGTTTCATGCATTGGAAAGAGCATCAGAAGGAAGTGAGAAGTGGGGGAAGAGAAAGTACAGGCACTTCAGAAAGACAAGATTGTGTCTTTGCAGTAGAACTCTGATATTATGCTGGTCTGATCACTTACAACAAAATATTGACGTGTTATAATCCATTCAGTTGTTTTCTCAGCATGAAATAGTGATTTACAAAGACTTGATGACAAACTGCAGCTTTCTCTTCCCCTCCCCCGTGTCCCATCTCCATTACCCTAATGTGTTTATGTAGAGAACACTTCCAGATACCATCAGATGTCTTTCAGGAAGACACCTGTCAGATGACAAGTACCCCTTTCCACACTGCTGTGTGGGACTTCGCATCCTGGCTGTGTTTAACCTGGTCAGTCCCCCTGGACAGAAGACTCTGCTGAGAATCAGTTGCTGCAAACCTGTGTGTGACAGTACTCCCTGGAGTATATCCAGCAGCCAGCTTAGAGATTCAAAGCTGCTTTCTCTAAGCACAGGAGATGCTTTAATATATTTAGAGAGAGGTCTTATCGTGGTTAGTAAGAGTATCTGTACCCTCTGCAACCACATCTATAATTTTCTTTGATTAGGGTGTAGATGAGGGCTCAGTACTGCACCCCCCTGCTGTGGGTGCCTTGCTGTACAGTGCTCTGCACCCCTACCTTATACTGGGAGTGAGGGATCTGTGCTACCTCGTACCTGAAAATGGTTCTGTTTGTCTACGCTGCTCTGCGCAGAGCTGGATGTTTCTCTGTACACGGTTCCTGAGCAGAAGGGTTGGAAGGGTTAAAAATCTTGTATTTTGGTTTCTCAGATATCTTTGGTCTTCATAACGCAACATGAATCAGCCAGGCGAGAGCTCTGCACCAGCAGGGCTGCAGTGAAGCTGGCTCTGAGCTGCCTCTGAGCAAGTTCATTTCAGTGTCTACATATGGGGAAAGAGAATTCCTTCAGCTGGCTTAAAGGAGGTGCTGAAGTCTGGAGCACAGATTCCTAGGGCCCAGATATAGTTAATGGATAGAGCAAGTGGCTCCAGAGCGTGACTCAGTCTGCATCACCCTGCACAGCTGCCTCTCTCCCCACTGACTAAGGGGAGTCAGGCTTCTGACTGAGGCATCAGTGGGAATCTGTCATCCTGTAATGTAGCCAGAGGGTAGATCTTTTCTACAGGTAGTATTTAGATTTCCTATGGCTGCTCAGACCATGGCACTCCTTTTGCTTTCTTTGGCTAGGCCAGGTATGCACTTTTCTTTAGCGTTTTTGATTAATTTATTTATTAACACAAGGTGGTCAAAGAGTCTCCTCAGTGCCAGTTAGGTTTAAGCACCAGCAAGCACTGTCTGTAAGCATTGCACATCCTCCTTGTGTGGTATTGTGGTTAATGTTGTAATGAAAGACCAGTTCCTTACTATGCAATATTAATCTGAAAAGGTTATCATTCAGTACTACTACCACTCTGGAAGTTAAGAATGTCATGTTTTCATACTGTAGCATTAATGTGAAGGAAAAAGTAACACTGACCAAGATTGTCAACTTATAAATTAGTTTAGCTCTGTGGGATTCATGTGAATAAGCTGCAGATCTGGCATACAGTGCTACAGCCTATATCAGCTAAAGTGTAGCAGTGACATGAAATTTAGGGCTTGTCATCATTTGGACAACCCAGGCTCCGTCTCTGAACCATCAAGATGTTAGGTTGTGTAAAGAATTTACTATGTGCAAAGAAAAGACATTTTCATTCCTTTTAGCAGACATATGATTCTCATATATAGTATAAGTAGCAAGAATACAGAAGGTTTAATAATTTTGTCTCACGTGTAGTAATTGGTTCAAAGCATTTTGAATGTAATTCCAACCAGACAAACTGAGTAACATGACTATAATAATGGACTGATAAGTAAAAAGCCATATACATACACAAGATGGAATAAGCCTGTAAGGAACAGTACTTGCTATTTAATATTTTTATTTTTTCCCTCTCCTACTTCCATCTGAACTCAAATTATATCCACTAATGTTTTAAAGAATGGCCAGCCATTCTGCATTGACTTGGGGGTGGTTTTGGCAGGAACCTTATTTTTTTTCTTTAGCTCAGACAAAAGTGGGTGATTTTTCTCCTGTGCTTCTGCTGTTATTGACAAATAATCCAGAATGCCGCTCTGTGCCTTGGGGAACTCAGTAACCAGGGAATTTGTAAAAGGTAATGACTCACCTGAACCTTCAAGCTAAAGATCAGCTATGATTCATCTGGACTCTCCTAATTGCCTCATTTTAGGATTAAGACTTTCATCTGTTCTGAATCTTGTTACCATGGGGAAATGATAAAGAAGCCTTGCATATACATATACTTTGTTCAGTGATACCTGACTTCTAGCTTTAGGGGGAAAAAAAGTCTGATAATACATTCATAACTGATATAATTTTATCTAAATAAGCAACTTTAAAAAATAATCTTGAAACACGTAGCTTTGCAGGAGACATATTACATATGCTCTGTTTCAGCTGAGGAGAGGTCTTTATAAGAAGAATTAAAAAAGAAATCCTGTAGAGATGGAAAACTACTTATCCAGTCAAAGAGTGTGCAGACATAGAACAGTCATCTAAATCTTCCACACCATAGTAAAAGATTACTGCTTAATTGTTTCTAGTTTAAAAAAAATCATAATGAGAAGTTCTTGGGTTATAGCAAGTCAAAATAAGGGCACTTTTGCAAAATAAATAAGATTTTCATGTGAGAAGAGTGCTGTTTCCAACTCAGCCCAAATCTTCTTTAAGCTTTAAAAGAATCATTGTTAATTCCATGTATTGTTTGTTGCTTAATCCAGGGAAACGTGCAAGTAAAGTACTTCACTGCCAGTTTGTGTTTATGCCCCTGAAGTTAGGCAGCTTTATTTGTCAAGGGGGATTACGATTCATTCAGCTACTGGCAAGAAGGCAGATTGCTGTGTGCAATTCACAATGTGCTGGCACATTGGAGAGCAGATAGAAAACCAAACGATCAGGGGGAAACTGGCCAGGTGTTAAGATTTCCACAGGGAAGAGCACTTAGGCTCTGGTGCATAGTTCTTTATTATTGCAAGGATAGAAGTTCTTGTCCAAATAAAGTTTAATGCTGTATCATACAACTATGTATGCGTATCTCAAAAAGCAAAATCTCAAATGAACTACAAGCCAAACCCACAGTCACCCTCATCCCATATTAAGTAATGAAGCTGGAAAAACTAATCAGAAAACAAATAACTGTGAAGTCAGAAATATCACTGTGGCAGCCTGTGTATGAATTGCAGGTGAAGGCCTCCATGTCCCATTTTTGTCTCAAGGCCAATTGCCTTTGTTGTGAATGGCTCTGACCCGAGGGACCTGGGCTGCATCACCAGGGCTGGGGGTGCATGCCACAAGGGAGGAGGGCACTGGAGCCAGCCCAGCCAGCCCTCAGTGAGCCAGGGGTGCATGTGTAACTGAGAGCACTAAAGGCAAAGGTCTGTGTCCCTTAGTATATGAAACTTTTCACTGACCTCTAGAAATTCATTCCTATACTGATGGTAAGTTAAAAAGGGAGTACTGGTGGAGAAAGTCAAAACTCCCAATTTCTCACATTGAGGAGCTGGACATCCAGTCCCTACTTCCTACTAAAAAAGCCTAATCAAATTTACATTTTAGTCCTTTTCTGTTGTTATACCAGTACCTTTTATTTGTTAGCTTGCATGTGACTTCAGAATTGTAACTAAACATGATGTGAGAGGATTCTAGCTATGAATAATTGAAAAAAATTTTCTCATAAATTCAAACAGATTCAGAAGGTACAGCATCTTATTCACCAACCCTGACTCCTTTTACACTATTATTTTTGCCCCTTTTGCCTTCAGTGCACAAACATTCACTGCAGTGAAAATGACAGCCTACAACCATGTCAATGGCAAAGTTCCCATCAATATTCTTTGCAGCACTTTGTAAATTTGGTAGGTGGCAAGTACAGTATTTCTCCTATGCAGCACTTCACAGGTTTCTTGTCTTTGCTTTTTAACAGGGGCAGTTGTTTCTTCTCTCAGCAGAAGCTCTACTTCAGCAGCTGTGCATTCCACTGAAGCTTGTCTCAGTAAGTTCTTGGAAGTTTCTTCCTCGTCAGAGCTCTCTGCCTTGCTCTTTGACACAATAATCTTTAAAGCGTATCTCTCACAGGAGTATTTTATGAATTTAAGTTCCAAATGATATGAGATTGGCATGTGGAGTCTCTGAGCTGTGTGAATGAGAAATGCCTGTCTGACCTATTTGGGAACACATCAATTGGCATCATCTTCTCCGCCGTTTGACTCTATGGATGTGATAACTATGCCCTGAATTTCATATAAATAATTGCACAGATTGGTATTTACAATACTATTTAAAAAAAATAAAAATCCAGTAGCATGCAAATTGTCTACTATGACATTGTACTTCTGGTTTGGTGGTCTTGGAGAAGCTGTTTGTGGTGAAGTAGTAAATTCTCCAGACACTAATGAACTGTTTGCACAAAATTGTGTGACTCAGGTTTTGCTGCATCAGGTGAAACCAGGCCTGTGGTACTGAGCTCAGGCACTGAAACTGGGCTTTCAGGGGCAAGCGCAGGTGGAAGAGCCTTTCTTGAGACAAAGCATGTCGCACATGTTTTACACATGCTCTCAGTCAGGACTGCACACTTGTTTGCTTTCATCTTTAGCCAAATTCAGTTGTAATAATTATAAGTTGCCTACTTAAATCTCTCTTGCTGTTCAATTAGTTGCTGTATCTTCCTCACATTTATTCTTAAACCACAACTCTGTTCTTTCTTCAACAGCTGTCATGCTTCAACGAATGACAACCTCTTTTGCTTAGTGAGGAGTATGAGTGTGATTGTTTCATACATGCTTTTTATGATCACAGTCACTTGCAAACTGCTTTAGGTTCTATGGGGATAAAAGACTACATAAATCTCTGATTATGGTTATTATGACTATGTTAACAAGAGCTGGCTAGGGAACAAGAAATTCTGTCTTGCAACAGCCTCTAGGTTTTTGAAATTCTCCATTGGAACAAGATCAAACTTTTTACTGTCTGTGAAGTAGAGCTGTTGAAACATCCATTTTAAGATTCCCAAGGTCAGACTTTTTTTATTTAATTTGGAATCTTTATGACTTCACTTAAGATCCCAGATACCTATCTAAATTCAAAATGTTGTTAAATAACATTTTATTTAATGAAAATCATTTTGTCAAAATCATTTTGAGAGGCTATAACATTCATTACCACAGTTTCCATTTGGAGGAGAAAATAACACTGTATATTCTTTTGCTCTACTTCAGCAAATGTGAACTTACTGTATGTTTTTACTTTTAGAGTTTTTGAAACATATCTTTGTCATGAGAATAGTAAACAGTTGAGCAGAGGGCGCATTTTGGGTGCCCACCTTAAAAGAGAGATAGTATGTGACCAGTCCGAATGTGACTCTCCCTTGGCTTTCTTCAGTCGCTCATGTGACACTTGCCAGTCTTCAGTAACCAGAGAAAACAGGTTATTAAAACACATGGGAAGAACTATCAGATAATGACTTCATGCAAAATTCATTGTGTTGAAATGGAGTTATTAAGTGGTCTCTGGGACAGAGGAGGGCAGATAACTATGTGTCTTAAAAATAAATTTTATTTCCACTCCCACAAAAAAGGGATGTGTGAAAGATGTCAAAGGTCTTTTAAGAACTGGAGCTTTCAGATGTGATAAGAAAACAGAGCAGCTGTATGAGTTCTTTGGGGCTGCACACACATAACTGCAATTCAGAGCACAGGCGAGCAGCTCAAGCAATGCTTGGTGAGGTCTTAGGAAGGAAAGGAAATATATTAGTAAATAATTTTGTCACTATTAAACAGACTTGAATCCAGCTTTCATTCTGTGTGTCCTTAAACTCTGCAGAGACACTGTCTCCAAATCTTAGTGCGTTTCAAATGGACTTAATTTTTTTGTTTGTTTGGGTTTTTTCCCCACAAAAGAGGTAACTACACACACCTCAGAGGTGGACAGAGGAAATGAAATCTGACTGTACAATGAGTGCTTGGAGGTTGTCTGTACTTCAGAATGTAAAGCTCCCATCAGTAACATGTGGTCCTATTGACCACTGTGGGTTTTTTTAATTTGTACTCCTAAGCACCACTTAGAAAAATGGATGCATTCCTCCTACCTGACAGAGACTGCGCAATATTGTAGAGGGTCAGTGCTGAAAAAAGATCTGTTTACAGAATTAAAAGATAGACTTTCACCAGTGTCCAGGTGATGATTCTCTTGAGTCTGGTTATACAGGATCTATTTCCCCCCCTTATTCTTCGACTTTCTCATATGAAGAATTCATAGCATTGATTAATTTCCAAATACCTCTTCTGTTTTTGTCATCTAAAATTTCAAATTCTTGCCAGCTCATAACAAGCAAAAATATCAAGTAGGGATTGTCTGAGTTCAACCTCTACTATCTTTTCTGGATAAGGGATATTTTAGGCACTGTTAATCTTTTCCACCAGCCCTTTTTTGGAAGCATGGAGGGCAGAGATAATGGTGGAAGTGAGGAGGAGCAACAAACCTCTTTGAGTATTTGTAATATAGTGATGTGGTAATATCTGGGATGAGTCCATGTGGTCTGGTTGTTTGATGTCAAGCACTCCTGTGTGTTTCAAAGCTGTAACTAAAAATTCCCAGCAGTAAGAGCACAAAGAAACACCCTTCTGCATTTTTTCTCCCCAGTTCTTGTTGTGTTTCTTTCATCCCTTTCTTTTCTCCTGTTAGGACACCAAGCCCCACAAAACAGGTAGAGTGGCAGGAATACTCACATATACAAAATTAACAAAGAAAAAGAGATGGAGGTTTTGGTTTGGGGTGGTGGTCTTTTTTGTTTGTTTTATTGTTTGGGGGTCTTTTTTTTTCTTTTTGTAAAACTAGTTAAAGCATTTCTTGTAACTAGTCTTATCTACTGCTCCTCCTCAGACAGTAGTGTTTTGTTTGTTTTAGCTTGATGGCTAAATCTTTTAAGCCTCCCAGAAGTTTACTCCTGCATTTCAAAGAGCTCTGTGAATACAGACTGAGGACAAATATAAATATGCAGAGTGAACAGTCACCCTAGCATTACTTGCTTTTTACTTACTTACAGTGCATTTGCCTGTAATGATTTGAGTGCCTTTATCTCTGTTCATTTCTGCAGCCTTGGTCTTGCTGTTCTTGGTCTGCTGCTCGTTATTGACATTCCCCTGTTTCTCTATGGTAATTTTTTCAGGATTTCTACAATTGCAAAAGTTGTAAATCTTGCTCTTCTGCTTGGTGTCTCAGTCTCTGTAGCAGCTTGAACCCTCTTAAAGTTTTGTTCTGAAAACGTGTAGTTCTTACTTAAGGACTAAACTGAAGCTTTTCTTGAAAGACTTAGAGCAGAATGGTAGCATGGGTGTACGTCCTTTGCAGCCCAAGAGATGGCTGTGTTGGTCTCAGGGCACTAATGTGGCTTTCCAGCTCTCATCAGCTGCTCAGCTTCGTGAAATATGCTGATTTAGTCACCTTGGGCTCTCCTCTGCTCTCAGGTCTTCATGTCACTGACCAGATAGGCAGGCACCTGATCAGACTGGAGAAATACAGCCTGTAGTATTTCACACAGTCCCATCATGTTCCACTGTTCCTTGACTTCTCTCTCTTTGCTGCCTTCTCTCTGGCTCAGCTCCAGGACCTGGTTCTACTCAAGTCCTTTTGTGTTTTTTTCTAGCATTGACTGATACAAGGAAACGTTATGGAGACACGAGACCCTTGCCGGTGGTGTAGATGGTAAAATGCAATTACTTTTGGTAAAGCACAAAGCAATTACATGGTTAGGCCATAAATCCATAAATGAATATGATCATGTTAGTTAAAGGACTGCAGAGATTGTCTCTGCTGCCACTGAAAGGTCTTGTAACATGTCACTGCAGGAAGTGGCAATGTGTTCATGTAAAATAAATTATATTTAAAGTAGCTACATTACATAGGGAGCTAACTCCAAAGGAGCTGTTTTCATGACTTTAACATTTCCCAAGAAACCCCCTAAGTACTTCCCTCATGTAAGTGCAGCATCTAGTATAGGTCCATGCTGCTACTGCTTTGAGATCTCTTCCTAAATTTTCCTAAAGGTGTGCTTTGGGTTTTGTTTTGGGTTTTTTGTTTGTTGGTTTTGTTCTGTTTTTTTTTTCTCCTAAAGCCCTTTGCATTTAGTTCCCCTGGAGTCAATAAGATACCTAAACTACTTTGGCAAGCCAGAGAGCAGGTGCTTGTCTTGCAGCATCCTCAAGGCCATTTCCCCATGCAGCTGGCCTGACCTTGTTTCTAGCCTGCATGCCACATGCCACAGCCCACATCCAGCCCTCTCATCTTTCCACAATCCAGGCTTAGATAAGAGGGTTTGTATCTTCTGGAAAACCATCTTGTTTGTCCTTCACTGTCTGGATGAAGTGGCAGATTGCCATCAAGGATGTAGGGCCATATCCAGGCTCAGCATGTCGAAACCAGCTCTGACCTGTGGTCTGTGTCGTACCAATGGTCTTAGGCCAGAGCACAGACACATATGAATCTGAAACCATCCTCCTCACCACTGCTGTTCCCACATGCAAGGCTGGAACACACACTGTTAGTGTAGTAAAATACAGTTAATGGGACTAGAAGCATGAGTTACTTGTAGGGTTTGCAGATTGACTCCCCTGGGCTAATCACTCATCAGCTAGGAATCAAGTGAATGCTGTTCCTTGAAATGCACTGTGAAAACAGTAACAAAAAAAATAATTAAACAATCATTATAAGAAGGAAAATAAACATGGAAATAAATCATTACAGATCGAAAAGCAGTAAGTTGCCAGAACATGTTTTTGTTGGTTTTCTGTAGTTCCCACCGAGCTAAGAGAAGAAATTAAAAAGAAAAAAACATAACCAATGTTGAAATCAAATTGCAGCTTTCAAAAGAATGTGATTAGAATACTTGTTTATCCACCCACCTCAAACGCTCTTCTTCTCTTGGGGACACAAATATTACAGTCATAAGAACAATTTTAATTTACTTGGGAAATACATCTTCATTTTGCCCTACTTATAACTTGCTGAAGGGAGATGAGACCCCGTGCCAGCAAGTACCTTTATGGGAATCTTCACTTGATAGATTTGGGGGAGAAACACTGTGATTTGGAGGAAATTGCACTTATATTGCCAGTAGTGGTGTAGTAGCTGTATGGTAAATCCTTATGGCTGTGTTCATATGTATGATGGAAATCTTTGGAGCTACTTGTTCAAATGAAATGAGTGGGATTCTGCCAGTGTTCAACAGCTGTGATTAAGTGGTCCATTTAGGGAAGGTATCACTCATATCAGTTGTCTTAATTTTTCTTGTGCTTCCATTAAAGAACTCTAACATAAAGCAAAACTTTTAAGTCAGATGGAGAAAATAAACTCAGCTGACATGTCATCCTTCTGTTTTACTCAACATTCTTTAGAGCTAATATGAATAAAAATATCACTGTGCTCCTTTTTGCCACTTTTTTCATTACAAAATGTGCATTCATCAAAACCATTTTTAATGAAAAATGAGCCAAACAATGGAATGACAGCTGGAATAGAAGGACTGAAATGTGGAACCAGAATCATTTTTTTCTCAAGATCCTGCTTTGGTTTAGTTTGTGACATTTTCTTTGAGTTGACATGGAAATGAATATAATAAAAAATCTGGTTTAAAATGTCAAGATAGGAAAAAGCATTCCTGGTCAGCAATAAATCATCTCTGCACAAGTACTTTAGACCCTGATGGAAAGTTGCCTGAGCTCACCTGAGAACACACTGTATGAATTCAGGACTTCACCTTTCCCTGTATGTTTACCACAGCATTAGCTGCAGTCCTGTACTGAAAGATGCCAGCTGAGATGAGGCAAGCTGTGTTGTTCCCATTTTCTCAGAGAAAAAGTTTTGATCAACCCTGATATTTGCATGTATCTTACCAGATTTTTATTCTAGGTATTTAATTTGTACATGGGGCAGTACAGTCATGTCTGCAAAGGAGTTCTTGTTTTGAATCTCACCACTTTCCTAGAACACTCAACTTCCCTTGCACTATTTAGAACTTGAAATGCTATTTATTTCTTGAAATAGTTACAGAAAAATGTATATACATTCTGAACAAGTCCACACAGAAATCAAGGACAATTATCCTCTGTATCATTGCTTTTTGCATTAACTGCTAAAGAGTACAAGAAAAAACTTTCAAGACCTGTGTTTGAGTGCAAAGACAGTTCCCTCAATGACTGGTAGCAGAAAATTTATACAATGTTGTTTTACTTCCACTGTAACCAAATCTATTACCCAGAAACGTATTACCCGTTTCTGCTTGAGAGCAATACAGTCATAATAGCAAATATTGTACCATGGTGCTCTTGTAAGGGCGTGTGAGCACTAGGCTTAACACCAGAGAAATCTATATTGAGATTTCTGAGGTATTGGAAATAGCCCGTTTCATCTGAAGATTTAGGTTCACATAATACATAAGTGTAAGCTTTGGTAGAGTGTCTGTTCAGTGTCTGTGTCTGCATTTTGATTGTAAAGACAAGGAATACTAGCCTGAGCAGAATCTGGTCTTTGTCACTTGGTTTAAAGAAATGCAGGGTTCTCTAGCAATGATGACCAATTCTCTTCTTGCACTTTTTTCCAGCTATTATTTTGAGATTTCTGGATTTACTAAGGTCTCACAAAATTTTACCACGTGTCAGAGACCAAATGTTTAAGAAAGCAAAAATTATTTTTTTATTTCATCATGCATCCAGCTTTCTCATATCTGCAGTATACCCCTGTCATCAAAAACCAGGAAATAAACTCTAACCAATTTACTAGGTTAGAAATCTGATGTTACTTTATTAGCAGTTATGAATGCAGGGGGATTAGTCCTCAAAGTATGCATGAGCAGCAACCTAACAGGTTATAGTTGTTAAATTAATACATATTCATTACATTTCTACTACATGTTCATTAGCTTTCCCGAATACATTCATATACATTAATTATTTCAGTGAACTTACTTGGATATGAATAGGGGTGTTTTGAGGGTCTTTGTTGGTTATTTGGGAACATCCCACTCCCCAAAATTCCCTTTTATGGTCCCAAATCTTCTGATGAATCTCCTTTTCTTAAAAGTGACTCAAGTATGTGTTCAAGTCACGATGCACCTCTCTAATCTTTCTTTACTCCAGCACTCTATCTTTGTTCTCAAAACTAAGACATCTACTAGTACAGATTAATCCCTAAGGTAAGTAAATGAGGAAACATTAGCTGGCACAAGAGTTATTAGTCACAAATGCAGGGAGTTAACACCGGGCCACACTTATCTCTGCCATTTGTACTGTGCAGTATATGGTACAAAACCACAAATATAGGGACTATACACTATTGTGCTAAGGTTTTTTTAATTTGCCATCATCTTCCCCCACTGCTGCACAGACTCATTCTTAAAGAAATACAGCCTGATCTGTAACACTTCATTTAACATCATAATTTTGCTCATAACAGAAGAGTCAGATGGAAATTTTAGCTTTTCCATTTTTCTCCCCCCAGTCTTTAAAAAAAAAAAATCATATTTTTCATTGGAGGGGTAAGTTTCTCCCGTTAAATCTTGCTGTTCTCTAGTGACCTTTTGTGCCACAGGTTCTTTCTGTGGGGATGGAGACGGATTTCCTGGTGTTACTGAGTTACATCTAAGAGCCTCCCTCTTGGTTGAGGGCAAGCAGCGACGTCATGGGAACAGGCAGCAGCAGGAGGATGGAAATTTTCCAGATGTGTTAGACTTCCTTTCGGCAGCTGGGGTCTGGTGAGTTTAGCAGCCAAATCGTCAAGTTTTCAAGCTGAAATCTGGATTATCTCTGTACTGGGTAGGAAACCATCTTTGCTTGCTCACACCATATCATATGTGCCCCGGAGCTTCCCCATAAGTGATGGGCTCAGTACCCAAGTCATGGAATAGTATTGACGGTGTGTTGCTGGGGGAGCAGCTAAATCACAATGTGCTTGGCTTGTCCTGGTTTGGAGGTGGCAGCATGGAGATAAACAGTTTTTCAAACTGTAGAAAGCTGCTAAAAATGAGGTGAATAAGTAGTGGGCAGAATGAGAGATGATGGGCTTAGATTGAAACAGGTGGGTGGCAATTTAAGCTTGATTTTAGGCAGCCTTTTGGGTGGCTGGAACAGCAAAGCACTGGATTATTCCCCTGCATCATCTCCACATCTGACCTTTTGCCATTTGTGACAAACAGGGCATTTGCAGCCCTCTGTGATATGACCTCTAAATGTTTCTTCAGGCCCTTTTTTGATTTATTGTTGTCTTGCAACCTGCATATCTATAGGTTCTCACTGGCTGCTACTGTGTACATGAAAGTATTATGCTGTTCTCTGCTCAAGAACAAGCTTGTGCTTTCTCTCTGGAGTTCATGAATTTAATTCTGTTCTTTCCTGTTGATATTGGCAAGTATTTATCAGAGAGAGTACCCTGTGTGTTTTCAATGTGGCCATCTGTCCTGGTATTAGCAAAATGATTGCATAATCCAAACAACACAATCCTTTGAGAGAGGAAGAAAAAGAAAGATACACACAAGTCATGTGGCTGACATGCACCACAGTGATGCAAATAATTGTGGAATTAGAAATAATAATAATGTATTAGATTTCTCAGTGGAAAAATGCTTGGTCTTCTAAGGCACAATTAAAAATACAATATGCAATAAAAGCACCCAACTGTAATACAAATATGTGCCTCAGGCTCTGTGGCATTTATAAACCAAAGTCATCTTGGTGCATGTTAAAACTGAGAAACATAATTAAAATGCCCTCTTGATAAGGAGAGACATTCTTTTCTCATTTGAGTGACTTTCCTATCTGCCCTCTCTCTGCAGAACACACAGGGAGGGCAGGGCCCAGTCCTGCTCTACACCAAGAGGTCAGCGTGGCTTGCAGCTCCTCATTCCTCTTGTGCAGACTGTTCAAAGCAGCACCTGCAAGCAGTGATGTTAAGTGTTCTCTGCTTAGACTGACACAGATGAGAAGTTTGGTTTATTTGTTATAATTATTGAGCTGATGAATCATATATATTGTTTGAAGGAAGATAAAATTTTACCATGATGGAGAGTCTGAGGCAGCACTGAATCTAATTAATGTGCTGGGAAAAGATTGAGACCTGCAAATAAAAGTACAGCTGCTCTGGAAAAACTGTTCTAAAGCAAAACCTGCAGTCATCCTCTTTCCTGTCATCATGGAACACTGTCCATACAAAGTTAATTGATGAAGTGGCTTCAGGTTGCTTTTCTTTCTTACCTGAGCCTAAGTTATACAAGACAGCAGCATCATTTTGAGACCACTCTAGAACTACAGGTGGGGTACAACTGCAAGGACCTTTGAGAAACTCCCAGAATTAAAATAGATTTGTGAGTCTGAATGGGACAAATGCGTGTGATGGTGATGCTTGTGTCATTTTCCTTGCTAAGAAAGTGAAAAATTCTCAAGTTTTTTTTGCAGTGAAGAATACTAAAAAGTTCAGTTTTCTTCCAATTTCTTGGCAGAAACTCTGGTGTATATTATCCCTTTTTTAGAGTAAGAGCCAAGCTCACCTTGACTCTGACTGTCAACAGATTGGCAAAACAATAATTTGTATTAAGGTAGGATGATTTCACATTGACTAATGTTCTCACATGCAGAATGATGATCTCACTGCTTAAAAATGAAATTTTGATAATAGTAATGATTCTTTTTAGCAGCTACAGAGGAGATAAATTTTTTAAAAACATGAATATTGAAAAAAGTTATAGAGATCGTATCATTTTCTTCATCTCTTTTTTTTTAAACTAGCTTTATTTAAGATTTTATCCTATAGTTCATTATTTGAATGCCAAAATATTTGGTTATAGTGATATTTATAGCACAGATAATTTATTATCTTTGGTAAAAAGTGTTTTTTTCAAATGGTTTGTCTAATTCTGTTTGTTTTAACTTTGTAACAGATGGGAGAAGATCAGCTTATTGTCAAAGGCAGAGGCAGAGAAAGAACAGTTTCTGATAACTGCTGCCTTTGATGTTCATATTCCTTGTTGGATGAAGAGCACACAAAGACTATACCTTTGTGCTTTCAGTAATTTACAATAACCAACATAAGGTTCAGTATGCTGGCAAGCAAAATGTAATTTATTTTACTCTCTCTGAGAAAGACTTTCAATGTATGATGTGTTATGGTTACTGGATAAGAGGATCAGTGGTTGGTGTGATTTATATACACTCTCACTAACATTTTGCCATTTTTTTCCCGTATATGGGAACTGTGAGGATAAAGAGGGAAGATTTGAAAACTAAAGAATATACTTTTGATCTCCAGGGAAACGTGCGTTCAGATAAAAGACTGTTTGCTGCCCCTTTTTACCAACACAAGTGAGACTGGTAAAAAAATCTTCTCCCAGAGAAGATGGATGGACCCCATGGCTGCAAAACATTTCATCTTGAGATGATACATCATGCTAACTTTGGTTCTCTGTGAAACAGCAGGGTAATATGCTCTTTACTTTCCTTTTTAGTTAGAGCTGGTGCTTGAGGCAAAAGCCAGCCCTTGCTGTGTGTGGAGCATTGGTGTGAGGGGTCTGACAAGAAGCCAACATCTCCATGTTGCTCCCAGATTGGTAAGGGAGAGAGCGGGCAGGGTAAGCTCTTGTGGGATGGTGAATACTTGGGCCATTTTCTACCTTCTCTTCAAGGTATTCTGCAAAGTTTTGGGAGGAGGAATGCACTATGCCAGTAAGGACAGGGACAGGAAGCCAGTGGTGGCAGGCTTTTCTGCACCAGACTTCTCCACTCTTGCCTAATCTAAAATTACTTTCTGTAAGCCCCGAAGTTCTTTACTATGCTGCTGTTACTCTGTTACTATTGTAATGGTGGGAATGATCACAGTGGTAAGAAGCCTTTGTGGAAAAATAGAACAACTTGCTTCCTTCATCTTTTTGGCCATAAAATCAAGGAAAAATTACAACAGACTGTTGAATCTCAGCTAAAATTTTTCCACTGGGAGCTTTTCCAACAGAGAACACAATAATTTGTAACCAGATAGATTGTCTCACAAGTCCATCCAGCTTGAACTTGGATAACTCAAGACAGCAAAGAGAGAGCCACAGTGCTACAAATGCTACACAAGTTTTGTTCTTTGAAATTGCAGAAGTCCTTGTGCAAACAAAAAATAAGCACAATGGAACTGAATTCAATAAAGACAAACTGTAGTAAGGGTTGTGCCTGGAGCAGGACTCCATAGCTCTACACAGCACACTTTATTAACAGCCAAGAGAGCACAGACAAAACTTTTTTAATGAATGTCTGATGCCTCAGAAGGGCAGTGAGGAACGTTGCTCAGAGTATTGCTCGTATGAAGACTTGCACTTCTGCCTCTCCCTTCCCTGCACTCCCTAGTAACCAGGGGCAGAAACACATATATTCTCTCATTCTGAAGGAAATTAAACCGGACTCTGACTTGGAGGAAATCTTGCAGCTGAGCCAAAAGGACTGCCTTGTCTTTGCTTGTGTTTATGGACTCAAGAGTTTCTCTGAGGTAAAGGGCACATTGGGGGAGGATGGTGGGAACCTTGTATGGTTCTGTTCCTTGTCCTGAGCATGGCAGTGCATTGTGCTGGACACAAATCTAGAGCTTGCTTCGTGCAAAGGAAGCTTACATCATGTTGTGCTTCAGAAATGGGGACACCACCCTGTCCTCTCCTCTCCCCACAACCAGCACAGGATCAAAGCTTGTCCTTAAAAGCAGGATTGTAACACAGCTCTTGTTGCAGACTTTTCTGCTTTTGCTATTTGCTTCTGGCATTCATTCCCTTGGGCTGAAAGGCTGAGAGGTACAACATGTATTTTAACAGTCTCGATTTTTTTCTTTTCACCGCAGTAAGCCTGGAAATGGGCTGCTTCTGTGCGTCCTCTTATGGCCTCATGGGGTGGTTCTTTTCTGTGCTCTGATGATTGTATTTCTTCCTACATTGGTTATCAGGACTGCATTTTGGCTTCACTCACACAACACGCATTTGTCATTGGTTTCAGTGACATAAAGATATGGTAACAAGAATGAGGCCCTTCAATATGAAGGAGGAGGTGATGACTTAGTGTAATGACTTCAACTTTAGCAGACTGGGCTTCAGGGGTGAATCTTTACTAGAATAAGAGAATAAATGGAGCACTGGTGTAATCAAAATATCCTCACCTTCTTTCAGTAGGATTTAACCTTTCAGGACCAGTTTAGCCTAATGCTGAAGTGATGCTGATCTGTATGCTTGATCTACAACCAAAGAACTTGCTGTCCTCAGCACCAGAAAAGAGAGACTAATCGCGTGTGGCTGCTGACCTTGTCATCTCTCTCAGAAGTTAACTGTGAGCTTGAGAGTGATGTATTTCTCTCTACCCTTAAAAGCCAAATGGCTACAAGATTAATTTTTTTTCTTACATTTCTGAATGTGGATAAAAGCCTGAAACTTTGACCTCAGTGTACACAAGAGATCTGAAATTACAAAGGCATGAAGCAATACCCACCAGTATTTAATTTTATCTCTTTTACCTGGCCCTTTGTCTTTTTGGGGAAGTGGAATTTATGTGGGACATTTTTCAGTATTTGAGTTTGACAACAGTGAATTTTACAGATCCCTGGAGTAATTACACCACTCCTCTTACAGATATTTGTTGAGCAATGAAACACTTGGTGTGGATAATTATTAGAGAAGCAGAACTGGACAGTTAAAGTGTTATTGCTCCGAGCTCTTTGGCAACTCGAGTAGGCATTACTGCATAGGTTATATTTGATTCACCTTTTGAAGGTTACCTTCACATCCTATGAGTATCAGAGACCTTTCTCCCCTGATTTTGTTTTATAAAAGGATTTAAAAAAAAACCAACAAAAAAACCCAAAACCACTCAGGAACTTCAAAGTTGAAGTGAGGGTTCTGGGGTATTTGTTTGTTTGTTTTTGGGGTTTTTTTCCCAAAGAAATCCTTCCCTTACAGAGAAACTGTTCTCAATATGTAACACATTCAGTATCCTACTGAACAAAAGCAGGTAACATACCACAATAATCTGGTTTTTTTCAGTCATGAATCTGTCAATAGCTAAAAAATTATGGACTGATGACCTCACATGCCCTCCTTTGAAATGCCATGGAACAACAGAAATAGTAAACTGCCTGCATATTTAACAATAGCTTTTTAACTGGAGGCTACACACTTCAAATCTAGCACACTGTCTCTCTTTTCTGTTGCTCACGTCTCATGGCAGTAACTCCTTTTTAACATCAGTAGAGGGCAAGAGGAAGGGAGGGGCAAGCATTTCAGCAGCAGGATGTGTTTCTGCGTTGAGTCCTGTGATCTCTGGGCTGTTCGCTCGTGTGAGCAAGGAGATCAGCTTTGCTGACGGACTGAGGGTTGCTCTGGCCGCTATCTGTTTGCATCCTGGGTGAGCCATTTGGAAAGTGTTGCTATGCAGAACACCCTGGAGTCGGGTCTTTGCATCCAGATGACAGGTGGTAAAAGAGCTATTTGGGTTTGCTGCTTCTGTTGTACTTAGGTGAAATCAGTCCCAAGGACTTGCTTGTGCTACCACTACTTGTTTGTTCTGAGGCAAAATGAACCATTAGAAAAATGCTTTTGTATGGCTCAATCTGTGCTCTGGGCTTTTTACTGACAAAGCTCTGTATCAGGGCAAACCAATGTCTATACGGGGCACAGGTAGAGTAGAAAAAGTACCACAGCCTGCAGAAGAGAAGTGTATGAATTTGTATCTCTCACCTGTCAGTAAGGTCCTGTCACGCGCAGAGCTGGTCATTGACTGCTTTAATTTGAAATCAGGACTTGTCTATTATGGATGTCAATATGAGAATTGGCTGAGCATTCCACAAACATATTTCTGAGAGGAAATGACATGAGTGTTGTGTTTTGGAAACAAAACCCAGAGTATCTTTTGAAATGTTTGCAGGTTTATTTATCTAAAGGGAAACAAAATAGATCAAGAAATATCTTAGTTGTTCCATGTCCCTTTCTACTTGTTAAGGGACAGTAATAATAATAACATTAATCACAGGAAAATCTCAAATGCAGATATTAAAAACAATAAGCACTGTTTCAAATGTCTGAAGGATTTTTCAATGAGCATGATTGACTTTTCCCGGCTGAGTTATTTTTTTCCTTTTCTGAGGTGACTGGAGCACAGTCCCTCTTGTGCAGAGTCTGTCCCTTCCAGGCAGATGTGCTGTGAACACTTTGGGTTTGTCACCTCTGAGTCCACAGCAGTGGCACTTCAGTCATGGGTGCTTCCCTGTGTGTTGCAGTGCTGATGTAGCACTTGGTTTCCCTGCAAACCAGCCATGGAAGGACCTCCCAAACACACAGACAGCTCAGGCTGAGCAGGAAAACTGGGTTATGCAGATCCTTCTACCTCAATGTCCACACAAGAGCAAACAGCCTCGGAATGCCAGGGAATTTGGGCCCCACTTCAACCTGTGGATCCACAACCTCTCAACTGTTCTTCACATCTGGACCCAGTCAGGGCTTATACACATCTGTGGGGTGGTTCCTGCACCAAGAAGGGTAGAGGTGCTCACGCTGTGGATGTTAAGTTGACAAGAGCCAGAACAGGATTAAAGATGTTTATTTTCTTTTTTTCTACTCAAGTTAAGGAGCTGTGGCTTTGAACTCTTTAAATAATCGGTGCTATTGTATGAAAAGACCTTTTGCACAGAGTGCAACATCAGGTACTGAGTCTTCTTTGACGATTGCTACTGGCTGTCCTAATCATGGTTTCTAAGGGCAGCCAGCCACAGCCTTGCCCAGTATTTCTCTCTGAGTCACCACAGAATAAGAACCCAAGGGAAGCAATTGGATGTTTAAAAATGGCATCAATGTGGAGGAGAGCATCACCTCTCATATAAATTGTCATCTGTCTACTCAGTGTTTCAGCAGCTGAGGGAATGAACAGTATGTTTTACGCTGAACACTGAGGGATCAAGTGTGGCTGAAAGCCATGACCTCTCCTGCTATCTATTTTTTTTCAAAGGCTCTTACTTTTCCCTGATGTCATTAGTGTTGCTATGGAGTTTCACCGTGCTCCACTTGGAGCCTGTTCATGCATTTACTTATAAACACTCTTAAATGACTTAATAAAATGTATACAAACTTTTATTGAGATGATCTCTGATTTACTGATTGTCTACAGTCTGCTTGGTAAGTTATAAACATTGGGGAAGACTTGGTTTCTGTCACTTGAGAATTATAATCAGATTGAGCAGAACAAATCCTACAAACTGTAGGTTGCAAGAACTTAGGCTTTAAAAAAACAACAAAAAAAATGGAACCATCTTGGTCTGATGATTAAATAGGACTTGAGTGATGGAAAATGGAATATGTACTTCAGGCAGTGTCAGTACGTGCTAATGCTGGGGTTTTTTGTTTCTGTGTCAGGTTTGAGAAGAAGGGAGATCAGTATTCCCTTCCCCTGACTGCTCTGCAGGGGCTTGGGTCACTTTTGTTTAACAAGTTACAACACAATAAGTTACCTGTGAACCCTTACCTAGTTCACAGCAAGCCAATTCCAGCTACAGTAAGAGATGTTAAAACTATTGTCTCAAGCCAAAGCAAGCTCACAGGCAGCTACTAGGGCTCACCTGGTACCCACTGATTTCTGATTTATGAATCTGAAGTTTGGCCTTCATCTACAGCTCTGTTGGGATCAGTCTCTGCTTAAGAGATTTGCCAGCATAGTTATGCTAACAAAACAGTCCTTGTGTAGACTCTTCTTTTACTGAAGGAAAAGTGCATTTGCTAATAAAGTTTACCAGCTCTGTGGAGTGATATAAGCCAGATCAGCAAAAGGACTTTGAAATTCTGTATTTTTGGGCTTTGTTTTCCAAAGAATGTCAGTTATACCTAATGAGTCTGCCTAAACCAGAAAGGGATCATACTGCAGAGTTGGCCTTATTTTCCTTCAGATTCTTGTAATTGTTCCACTTGACATTGAACCTCTGAATGGAAGACAGTGAAGATGGAGACATTCACAGAGTGTGAACCACAGTCCTGCCATCCATAGTGTTTCATACTGTGCTACCAGTGAGAAAACAGAGCTCAGGTTCAGTTTTGGCTACATTAAAGGCAAATACCCTCCATGTGCAAGGAATACTGTGATATAATGTAATTCTGTCCATCATATATGCTGATGACAGATTTCAGTGCTTAATCAAAACCTTGTAAGACATCATTCATCATTATATAGATCTTTAAGCTTAGATTATAGATCTTTAGGCCATTAAATATTACATATAATTTACTGAGAAGGTCAGTGCTGTGTTCGGTGATCTCTAACGTCAATATTTTCTGTAGCACCTATTACGGCTCATTAGGCCTAGAACAAACATTAACTGGGGATCTATCTCTTAGATTTATTATTGCTCTGATCCCAATTCCCTTCATTACTAGTCTGAGTGCTGCAGAATCCCTCAAAGATGTCATAAGTGCAAGGAAGCTCTGACACTGATGACTTTCCTGGAATACATAATAGATTGTAAGGAAAGACTGTCTGCCTAGGTGTGGCTCCAGTCACATTGCCATGAGGATGGAGCAGCCCAACAAAGCATTCTGGGGAATCTTTGTCATGTTCTTTTGCTACCAAGGCTACACATCCTACAGTGAGGCAAAGGCTGCTTTTGCTCACACCCAGGTGGCCTGGCCATCTTCACAAGAGGCTGGATTGTAAAGCCAGAGTGCGTTTAGAGGAGCAAGAGCTGAGTGTGCCCAAGGAAGCACCAACTGTGCAGCTTAGGGTGCACCAACAGAAAAGCACCCTTGAAGTTTTGGAGTGTTGTTAATAAAAGCAGCTAAGCTTATAAATACTGTGTTGGCTGCCTGCTGTGATGTTGTGCTGTATTTATTTGGGGTTCACGTTTTGCCCCTGTTCTTGGATCTCTCCGCTGAGATTTTGTTAGGATATTTACTGCTCAGAAGTTTAGAAAAGCTTGTCACAAATTCTGGCCCTACATGCTGTCATGAAGGTTCAGATGGAAGAGAAGACTAAAGCCTGGCATCACACCCTGCTCTGCCTTTCATTCTGTTGATGATGAAGTTATTCATGCCATGGTAAATACTTTATGGGTTTAAAATATTAATATATATACCTATGACTAAGCAATAATGCTCAGTAGAGATTTATTAATTTAATAGACTGAGATGGTCCACTTGTAATATGACTGGTTTTTTTAATTGCTAGCATTAACCTGAAGTTTAAAGCTAGCCAAAAATGTAGCAATCAGAGTCTGAAAAATAAGAATACATTTCCACGCACTCTGCTTTTCCCTGCATTAACAAATGTGCATGTGCTCTAACAGTAGTGTCAGGCCAGGAAAACAGAACTGGATTTTCCTCTTTGGTTGTTTCAAAGTCTTCCTGACCTGCACCGTTAGAAAGTAGGGTGAATTGGAGAGGTGCAGAGGAAACATGAATGGCTTGTGTGAATTTCTGGTGTTTGTTTGAGAAACATAATTTCAAAAGTAACCAAAGATGAACACAGATCCTCAAGTCTGGTCTCCATCCTGGACTTCAGAAAATCTGCTGTTGGTTTGGGCTCCTGCAAATCTCAGCTAATTGCAATGGTAACACTATGCTGAAAGTTGCCTCCTAGCACCTGCTGTCCTGGTCCACAGAGGCAATGAAGGCTGTAATGCTCTCATTAACTTCCTTTTATTCTCTTTTCTTTCCATTTATGCTTTAAATTAAGTAGTGGTCTGGCTTTTGGTCAGCTGAAATGAAGGATTCCCCACGCTGATAAAATAAAAGTCCTTTCACAGTCAAAGGATAAAAGGGAAGGGCTGAGAAGAAACGGCCAGGGATGTACAGCCCCGGGAACTCCCACCCCTCAGTGGGATCACACTGAGCTTCCCAGCTGAGTGGTGTAATGTGTGGAGCTCTGTTTGCATTTTGTTTGATGTCCTCTTCATTTCCTGTTTGTTTAGTGATCTGAAAGTAAAACAACCAGCCGACCAACCAAGGAAAAAAATCCTTTCATAATTATAAATGGGGCCCAGCTGTGTAAGCTGGGCTGCACAGATTGCCAAGAGGGCCCATGTGTCTCGTATCCTTCACTCAGTGGGCGCTCAGCCTTTGCAGGGTGATAGCTCTCTCCTTCCTCTGAATGTCTGCCCTCTTTTGAAAGCACCTCTAGCAAGACACTCAGGTGCATTAACTCCTGAGCACAGTCTCTTTTTCATGTCAGTGTCTACCGGAACTAATGTCACTGGGGATAAGAGAGGGCAAACGAGGGTACTGGAAGCACAGATGGGAATGTCACATCACTCATCTGTACAAGTGTAATGTCAGCAGTCAAAGGAAAAGGATTTGTGGGAAAGATTTCCCAAAGCACCTTTTGATATTAGTACTGGAGGGTAAATGACCTCCAGGGACATGACCTGACTGCAGTCACAGTGTGACTTGTAATGGGTGTGTTATAGCTTAATAAATTGCACAGAGTATGTCAGTAGTGACCTGTGAATGACACCAAAAAAAACCCAACCCAAAACTTCTTCACCTTGCCTGTTGCTACAGGAATGAAAGTTATAAAAGATATTGTCCTGAAAGTATTTGCTTTGCTTGGGAGGAGAGAAAAAAGCAGGAGAAGGAACTCAAATGAGGAATCTATGTGCACTGCTGCAACCAATATAGAAGTTAGACTACACAAAACTAGGTGCCTGCAGACAAGAGGTAGGTAAATAACCATGTACCTCAGCTCAAGGAGGAACGATACCGCTTAATTCCAAATAAAATCTATTACAGTCTGAACCTGTAGTGTATTGACAAAGGCTTCAGTCTTTTCAATAGCCTCAATAGCACTGAGTAAAGAGGGGGAAAAAATCCCAAACATCTCTGTGCGTTCGAACTTTTTCTCAAAGAAAACAGCAGGAGAAATTCATTGAACTGATCTTTCTCAGCATAACTTTATGAAGGGCAGCACAGGAAAGGAAAAATATGTTTTTCTTTCTAAAAGAAAAATGTCACCCCTCACCTACCATTCATAATCTCCTAAGCACTTGATTGCTGTGTCTATAGATAGAAGGTTTGAGCACACAGAGTCATTTCCAAACTGATCCTCTTCAGTGACTTCTATAAAGTCACTTCATTTTTTGCTTCACCTTTGCCATCTGCAGAAGATTTTCTGTCAGAGAACACCATTTAAGAGCTATTTTCTGCATTTACTTGCCGAAGCTGTTCCAGGCAGCAGATGGCATTGTCCCTTCCTGACCCTCAGCTCGGCAGGGTGCAGGATGGAGCTCAGGCACAGGCAGTGGCCCCAAACATGAGTGGGGGACACCTCTTGCTGGGGGGACACTCAGTCACTGAGGGCCCAGCTGCTTCTCCTGGGCTGGCAGGCTCTCAGAAGAGAACATGGAGGGAGCTTTGAACCTCCTGTATATTTTATATGGAGGGAGAGGCAATGCAGGGGGAACTAGAGCAGGCTCTTCAGGCTGTTTGGGGGCCAGTCAGTGGGGAAAGGAGAGAAGCTGAAGGCATTCACTGCCACAACCCCTTGGCAAGAGATGTCAGCCAGGGGCAATACTGACTTGGGCCAGCTCTGCAGTGTGTCCAGCCAAGGGGAACCTGCCCGTGCTGAGGCACTGACAAAATGGGTGCCAGCACCTCTCCTCCTGGGCCTGACTTCCCCCAGCTCCAGTGGGACCTGGTTTTCTGTGCCAGCCAGGCAGTCAGGGCACTTAGCCAGGCTTGGGACTGCTGGGGTGACCAGTCTGGGGAGCTGCCACACAGCTCCCAGCCCTCTGCCTGGCAGCCACCACAGAGGAGCTGATGCCACTGGTGCAAGGCAAGGGGACTGAGCCACCCCACACCTCTATCCCAGCAAGGTTTTACTAGACCCTCATGGAGAATCTGGCAGAGGATGTGGCCCTGGGTGCAGATGGGGAGCTCTGACTGGGCAGAGGTGGACAGGCATGCAGGAGAGCTATCCAGCTGGGGGACAGCCTCGCAGGCAGCTCTGCTAGTTCTCTTCTCCACCCCACTCTCCATGTTGGTAAGCACACTGGCTGTGCCATTGTGTGCAGGACAGTGTGCATGGAGCTGCACAGGGGCAGGGATCCAGCCCTGGCAGCCAGCACCTGCAGTCGGAGAATCACACAGGAATATCTCTCCTTTGCTCCTCCCAGTCTTCCATCACTCATGACTCAGGGACTTCTGGCATTTCTACTGTTCCCTCTGTGAGCAGTGACCTAGGACTAGGATTGAGCATCCATTGATTGCTGGCCCCACTGAATGTTATTACAGGTTAGAATACAGAGACTCGATCCTGTGACTCAGCTCCTGAATTTCACGTTCTCTCTCCTTAATTCCCACAGGAAACTGACATAATGGCAGGAGAAGAATATTTGTATTTAATTCCTCCTGAAGCTTGCTTTCTGCTTAAAAATATGCCATTAACTGCTTCATTTTGTTCATGTGTTCTCTCTTAGGAGAGTCCATGAACTTGGGCAAGGTATACTTTTTTAGCAGAGAGTGTATTTTTGGCTTCCACACATCTTTCTCGGAATCCTTCACAACAGTACAGCTTTAGCACTGGATGTTTGTGTATCTTTCTCAGCTTCCTTCCCCTCCTCATTTTTTATTTAAAATTATTAAACTAATTCCAGGAAATCCAGATGAGATGAAAGCTTTCAGCTCTAATATTCTAAATGCAAATCTTATTAAATTCCAAACCCCAAATGAAGCAACACTGAACACGGGGACTAAAACTGAAATGAAGATGATCAATCACTCTCAAGTCAGTCTAGCAGCTCATACAGACACATTCTCTGTGGTCTCATCACATTCATATTAATGGACAAATTTGCCTCTTGCATTACATTCCATATATTACACTATGTAATTAGAAGCTAATTGGAAGCAGTAGGCAGCATGCCAATATTTGTAGTGTTCAGAAATCATTCAGAGCTCCAGTATTTGAGGAAAAATTTGATTATTTGTCAGAGGCACTTCCAACTGTGTCTACAAAGAAAACATGCTTTTGGAGTCTCCCTCCTCTAGACTTCTAAGTTCTGGGAAGCTGAGCTACTTGCAGGTGCAGTGCTAGGGGTTTACATTTGTAATTAAAGGAAATCCTTAAGGGTCACAAATCTAACCAGAAAGGTGATTGTTAGGCCTGCCACCTGCCCCAGGCTAATCTCAGCCATAGGAAACTGTGAATGTGTTATCCTAGCCTTGAGGAAAGGCTTAAGGATGGTACTTGGAAAAGACAGGTCGGAGAGAAAGCGCGTGCCTGCAATACTTCTCCAAGCCCAAACTGCATGTGCCTAGTCACAGATACAGGGAGCAACCTGTACCAGTTAACAGGTTGTATTAAAGACTTAAAGTCTGAATGAGAGAGCTGAATGCGGTGTTTTGCTAAAGTAAAACCAGTGGCACAACTCTTACATCCCTTCAGAGGAGTAAGCATTCACAGGAGTAGCCAATGGAGAATGTGTGCCCTGCACTAAAACCCCCCAGGAAGCCATTCCCAGCTAACTATGCCCTCAGTTGTGTTTATTACTTACAGGGCTTTTGAATTGCAATGATTCTCCATGTAAAGGAAAACCTCATCCTAAAATAGAAATCTGTTCTCTCCAGGCATGGCCTGCTTTATATTCTTGGCTATAGCTGTGAGACATAGGCACTTTCTAGAGAACAAAGCTTGGAGCCCTTTTGTGGGGTGGAGTGTTCGAAAATTTGGTCACCTGCCTGCAAATATCTGCCTGTACAGTAGCACTTTGTCAAGGAGCAGGTGAAACTCAACAGTCATTTTTATGAACTCTGTATCTTTTTAGCTCCTTTTTCATTTAGCACATTTTCCAGATCTCACCCCCTTGTTTTCTGGGTGTACCTGTCCATATTGCTGCTCAAAGGCTTTGTGGCTATGTATTCCTGTTTTGATTGATCAGTAACTGTTAATCACTTGTGGTGGTCCCTCACTTCTTGTTCCCTGAGTTATTGTTTCCACTCCTCATGGGAATTATGGAAGCTCTGTATGGAGGAGAATAAATTATAATGGTTTTTAGCTGCAAATTTTCTCCCAAATAATTCCCCAGGTAGAGGGTTTTGTAAAAACTGTCTGAATATTTGTGACTGGCAATTGTTACCGTACCAGAAATTTGCCTATCAAATTAAATCTTCTTGCCTGCGAATAAGAATGCTTACTTCAGCCAGGTTCCAAATAGATTCATGGAGATACAGACAATGGAGAAAAGCTAGAGAAAAGTACGTATTCTAGCCTGTAAGCCAACCTCCCTTTATCAAAATCCTAAGGCAGGAGAAAGAAAGGAAAAGGAGATACTTATTTAGAACTCTTCCAGAAGTAGTGAAGACTTGTCCCTTTTTAACCATTGGATTATATTTATTGGCTTAATAAACTTTAAGTATTGGAGACAATGGAAGTCTAGACTTTTTGTCCTAAGGTCAGTAGTTCAAATAGACTGATTTTCCTCCTGACATCTGACTTAGTTTTCTCCCTGCTTTTGGCCAACTAAGAAAAGCTGCCAAATTTTATTGGCCAGATTGGCTCATTTAGCCAGAAGTGAATATCTCACCCACACACTAAACCACTGGGATTTCCTCTAATGCAGTACATGTCAGCTATAACAAGTCTCTGTTAATAATTAATTGAGTTCCTATTGGGACTGCCTGAACAATTTTCTTTGTTTCTTGTAAAGCACCAGCAATGTGCAGCAGCCTAATTTAGTCTCACTGACTGTGTCATGGGCAAATGCATCCACCCTCTATGACCTGACTACACTTTCTCCATTTCCTCTATGACATAGTTTGAAGCCTTTGAGAACAGCCCATAAGTGCAGATTCGTCATGGTGCCTTGAAATCATGAAGGCTTAACCATTGTGGTGGCATGACAGGCATGCATGTTCTGGCTAATACAAGGTAGTTTACTATCTCTGATGACCTTGCTCTGGTAGCACACCTTCTTTCAGCTGAGAGTGCTACAGCCTTGTGTTTTCTCTAGGGCTCAGGACTTAGGGTGATGGATTGTACCAGAGAGTAAATCAGATTGATTAGGCTGTGTGGTGTTTCTTCTACCCTTGCTCCTTAAATGCTCAGGCCAGGACAAGTGGTATTTCTGTGCCATGTTACATACTCAGGGCACTGTGCTCATCCCTCAGCACTGCTCAGTGGCTCTTGGTATGGGCAGTTACACACATGCCTTTGTCACCGACCCCATTGGGTGCTCTTTCTGGAGGGTTTTGTGGTGAGAGACAGCAAGAGTGGATGCTTCTGTTACAGCTCTGAGTTTGGAAGCTGAGGCTCTTTGTGGTTTCCCATCTAGATTGAGATGAACTTGACACAGTGTATTTAGACCAAGGGGACCCCTGGTCCTTGGCTGGCTTCTGGCACTCCAGATTGCTCCAGGACACTGTTTATGGCCGCTGTCTCAGCCGGGGACCAGGCATGCTTGGGCTGACAGCACTACTGGCAAGAACCAAGACATTCCAAGTCTTAGACTTAGCTGGAGGGGTTTTATCAACATAAACATGGCAAATCCTAACAGAGTCCAGCACTTGCCCCTGTCAACCCTGTTAAAAATAATGGTGTGTTAGGCTGGTCGAGTAAGTGGGCTACTCACAGTCAATCAGTGTGGAAATTTTGATATGACTCATTTCTTACACTTGCTCTTAGTTACAGCTGTACTAAATCCCAGCTGTGTAAAAGAGACCTAAATCAGTTTCAAAATGAGCGGAGGAGGAAAGTGTTTCATTCTCATATCATCCCTCTGTTTCCAACCACTATTTTCTTCTGTTCACAGATACACTGGAAACAATATTCTGTAAAAAAAAATTGCAAAAAATTACAGAGGGTCATTATTATTATTTAGTTTATTCAGTATATGCCACTAATGTAGAGCAAGATTTATTTTTTTGTTTGGGTTTCAAAGGACAAAGGTCATTTGTTTTGCCTGAAGGCTTTAGTCATCAGTGAAGTTATTTTCCTGGTTTCAGCCCTGTTCTTTCCAGGACATGTGTCCTGCTATTTGAACTATCCTTTGAGTTGAATAGATTTAGCTAAGCTGGAGTTCATGTCCTGACCTGCACCGAAAATCGCATGAGACTGTGTGTTAAAAAACAAAGCCTTGAGGATTCAAACAGCTTTAGTCTCCTTGAAGAGATAAGGAATACATAGAATTTCTGAATCTGCATACTTTATTCCTTGACCTGAATAGGTTTTTCCTTTTCATGCTGCTGGGATAGGAAACTTGTACTGTCTCAGTATTTCCCAGTTCATGAGGGATCTCAGCTACTGCAAAGCCCCTGCACATCAACAACTACCTGAAATTCTTCAGAGAAAGATTCTGCTTGGTCTAAAAGTGCTGGATCTGTCAGGACAGCAGGCTGGAGCTGACAGGGCTCACACAGTCCTGCTTTGCTGAGAAAAACTGCTAATTTTTCTGAGGTACCTTAAGGTAATTTCCCTTCAGATGGGAGTATCCACTAAACATACTCCCTTTTGCCTAGGTTGGACCATAAACATCACCTTTATAGAATCATAGAATCACAGAATGATTTGATTGGAAGGGACCTTAAAAATCATCTATTTCCACACCCCCTGCCATGGGCAGGGATGCCATTCACTAGGTCAGGTTACTCAGAGCCTCAGCCAACTTAGCACTGAACACTTCCAGGATGGGAACTTCTCTGGGCAATCTGTTCCAGCGCCTTGCCACCCTCTAAGCAAAGAATTTCTTCCAAACACATTAACTAAACCTGCCCTTAAATTTCAATTTAAAATCATTACCCCTGGTCCTGTCACTATTGGCCCATATAAAGAGTCACTTTCTCTCCTTTTTAATAGCCCATTTAATATCACAGAGATTATCACAGAATATTCTGAGTTGGAAGGAACCCACAAGGATGATCAAGTCCAGCTCTTAAGTGAATGACCCACACAGGGACCAAACCCACAACCTTGGCATTATTAATGCACCATGCACTTACCAACTGAGCTCATCTCAGAGGCATGGTACATTAAAAAAACCCACACTGTGTTGTTTGTTTGTTTGGCTATCTTACGTGTCTTTATAATGTGTAAGTTATTTTAGAAATCTCTTGTTTCAAATCCTAAAACTTTGCCATGTGGCTGCTTAGTGCTAAGGCTTTATCACAGTTTGTTTTCCCTGTGTGAATGAGCTGTGTATTTCAATCCAGCATTTGACTGCAGAGCTCGGCTGTGCTGTTACTGTAGTGCCTTCGTAGTTTCAGGCTCTGCTGGAAATTGCTTCTCAGCTTTTGAAATGTCTACTCAAATTTTGTGGGGAAGAGGGTCTTGAATGGAGATACTGGTTTCGAAGATGGGGTTGTGGTTTAGTTCTCTCTTTTACTTCCAAGGTGAGCAACACATTTCAATAACTTTGTATTTTGATACTTGATTGACATCACAAAATCTCATATTGAAGTGGGTCAGCAAGCCTAGAGCAGCATTTTTTTTAAAAAAAGATGCTTCCTGAGGCCTGTGTCTATAGACATGTGCCTCAAGGTCCAGCTTGAAAAAGAGCTGAGCACTTTCAACTTGCCATAATCTGAAGAAAAAAACTATTCCAGAGACTAAAGCCTTAAAGTAGCTGTTACCTCATAGAGGAACGTATCAGTGGCCTCTGTAGGTGAGGGTGAAGACTGGCAGTCATTGCCAATCTCTCTGTTGGTGTTCTGAGGAAAAAGCATGTTTTCATGTTGCTTGCCTGTATATGTGATAGGTGGTGATCACGAGGGTGGGTAGGACACAACCCCATCAGCTGTGTCAGGGTGCCTGGTACAGCTGTAGGGCTGTTGAGGCCCTAAAATGGGAGGACTGTGTCATATATAGGGTTGAGCCCTCAGCTTTCCGATAGACTCTCTGACAGACCTTGAACACCTCCCTGTCCAGATCTGTGGAGGCAAGGAGGGCAGGGTCTTGTTACTGCTGCCATGTGCAAGGCTGAGTACTCCCCCATGCAAGGCAGTACAAAAGCTGACTTCCACTTCTAGTGGGAATGACTACCGGAGGACCAGCGTAAGCAGCTTCTTCTTCCAGAGTGAGAATCACCCACTTCAGGCATTAATTATTCAAAGCTGATATTTCTGCACCATTTAGAATATGGTGGCCCAAATGGCTCTGAGAATAGCTTCCCTTTGTTATTTTTTAATGTGAACATTTTAGTTTGCTTCATCATCCAGGGATGTTCCTGCTAAAACAATAGACACATCACCCTGCTGAAAGCACATGAAGCATTAAGCATCTCAGCCCACTGTTTTTACCTGAATGCTCAGGGTTTGACAGAAAGCAGTTTTTAAGGTCGTAGTATATCTAGCTGTGTATATCCCTAGAGATACAGGCACAGGATTGTGAGACTTTGATGTTGTTTTTGTAAACAAGTGACTTGCAAGCTGCCTGATCCACTGCAAGAGTTGCATGTTTGTGGAATGCAAGCCTCCCTGTCAGGTAGGAGAGGCTGCAGCTGCTGCAGGTTCTCACTGTGTTACGGAGACCCACCACCAGCAGCTTTGTTTCTATCTGCGAGTGTTTCCTTGGGGTCGTTGCAACAGCTCTATCAACCAAATAAGCAAACCTCTGCAGTGGCATCATTTGTCTGTCCTATTTAATTTCTTTAAACATTGCTGCTGCCAGTGTAAGAAGAAAAAATGGGACTGCTGGTCCTTTCACCTTCACTATCCCAGAATGACTACATGGGTAAAGTAACCCTTTTTCAGCCTGTTTGCTTTTTACAATGGATTGTGGTCTGAGAACAATTTGCTGCACACTTTCCTCTGGATAGTTGTTCTAATTACATATTGTTATTAAATGTTTTTATCATGTTGATGGCCCAGCTGGAGCCCAGCCTGAGGCAAGCAAACCAATATATCGTGGAAGATGATGGTTGCTCCCTACGCGGTCTCAGAACCATGTAGGAAACAGCAGGTGGCCACGCTGAGCTGAGCACTAGGTGAGAGAGCTGTGTTTAGTGTAAAAAGCATTAGCCACAGGACAGCAGCTCACAAGCCATTTGTAAGAGATGCTGTGAGAAGTTTTAGTTTTACCTTAAGAGGAAATCTGTTAGCCTTTCACACAACCAAATCAGGTGGTGGACTCACAGACAGATACATATTGACTGAAATAATATGAAGACATTTCTTGCTTTCAAGCTGCCCTTGAATGCCAAAAATCTGGGCCTAAACCTAAACTAATAGATAAAGTATTTGGGAGTATTATAATAGAAAGCCATAAGTAGCTTGCAAATGCTTCAGCATCCAGTCCTATGCCCTACCAGGCCTGTCCACCCTGGGAAAAGTTTCCTCTATGGGCAGCTTCCACTAGGCTGCTAAGAAAGTACTGGTACTGCCAGGTGGCTCAGGACAGAAGACCATAGGAGAGCATGGGAGATAAAAGATATGTCTGCCCAGGCCTTTGAAGATCCTGTGGTGAAGGTGTTTGTCTCTCTCCTGCTCATTCCCATCCCCTCCTGCTCCACTCCAACCACGTCCCCCACTGCTTTGCCTCCGGCTCCTTCGGTGCTCACAGGACCCACATAGGAACTGATTGAAATGACTGACTAGAAAGCCTTCAATGCCAGTGAAACTGCAAGCACAGTCTGAGCAGAAAGGCTGATCCAGGACAGAGCCTTGGATTCTGGAGGGTTTGGTGCTAATGGAATGCAAGACATTCAAATCATACACTCCACAAAGATAGAAAACTCTACATGTGTTTAGTGTAAAAAGCATTAGCTACATGTTACCACAAATCAACCTCAAATGTGTAGGATCATTTATTTCTCTGTAGACAAATTAAAAGCAGAAGGTAGTCTCCTCAAGACGTTTTTAAGATGATAATGAGCTACCAAATGTTGCTTGGTTACAGTTCCACACATCTGTGGAACAGACATTCTATTTATGTTTTAGAAGAGAGGTAAACATCTCCCTGTGTAATATTTGATGTATTAGAATGTACATGATACTAATTTCTTTGGCTTTCCCAGGCAAATGATTGGCTGGCTGATTTTGTCTGCCCACAACTACAGGCCAGGATAGTTATGTTTAGATAATGCATGTTGATTTATTTTATGTTTTATGAATACAGAAATGTTGGACAATATTTATTGAATTAGTTTTCTTGTGAACCTGAAAAGTTATCATTTTGTGTGAAGCTACAAAATGTGGACCTTTGCAAAAACGATAAGCAAACAAAAGCATCTAATTAATATTTTCAAGTACCATGACTGAGTTTATATTTCTGACGGCATGACGTTTGCTCACCAATGTGCTTTCCCTTCCAGTGATGTGAGACATCAGCCTTTATCTAAGCAGCAGTCTTGGTGGCGTCAGTGGGAATTTCGTCTGGTTTAGAGGATCTTTGCAGAAGCTCTTCAACCTATTTTTGAATGTTATGGCTTACCAGGACTGTGTTAAGATTCTGATATACTGACTGCTGTCTTTCACAGTCATGACTTTCTGAAACATCTTTCTCCAAGTCTTCAGTATCTGCCTGTAGTGTGTAGAAATGAAGAGAGAGGGGAGAAGATGGGAAAAAAGAAAAAGAGAGAGAGAGAAAGAAAAGCTTTACCATTGTGGGTCTTTGGTGGGTCTTTCCATGGTTGTTTTTTTTTCAAATGAGATATAATTGGATGTTTTGTTTTCTCATCCCTGCAGGACCTAATGGCTCAAAACCAGAGCAGGGAGAAACCTGGAGATGTTTGCAAGGCCACACTGTTTTCTTTTATGAAGTATTAAATCTTACTGGCAGAAGAATGAATTTAACCTTACAGGAACTCAGCAGTGCTTTTGGCACTGTCTTCCCTGAGGTCTTTCAGTTACCAAATAAATCAGTGCACACAACAGCAAAAAAGCAAAGTGAAACTTAATCCCTACCTGCGTGTTCAAGCAGCCGGAGGCTCTGCTGATTAGTTTCAGCCCCGCAGTCACGTCCGCCAGGGCTAAGAGCAGATAACACATGTTTATTTGATAGCTGAACCACATTATGCTCTCATTAGCTGGGAATGATTCATGAGGTTTGAGAAGACTTTTCCAACTCTTTATAGTAGCTAAACCCATGCCTGAAATATATGTGAACCCTGGACTCATCTTAAAAACAATCTTTCCTGTTCCACACCCTGTGCCTCTTCTTGCTAGAATTGCATTCACTATTTTCAGTCTTTCCCAGCACTGCAAGTGGGGCCTGTCACAGTAAGGACAAGCCATAGGAAAGAATTCAAGGGCTATGGAAGACATAGTGCTTCACACTGGCAAGACACTGGTGTGCCCAGCACAGGACTGGACAGCAAAACAGGAAGATGCTGAGTGGATAGGAAGGTGCTCCTGGGGAATCACCATAACCCCTGAGTTCTCAGCCCATGGTTCCTTTCTAGATCCTGCTTTATCGAAAATTCCAAGGAGGGAATGCAGCAATGGACCAGGAAGCCCAATGCTCCTCCTGCAAAGGTGTCACCATCCTGCAAAGGTGTCACCATCCTGCTGCCCCATGAGCCTTGCCCTTCACCATGCACAGCAGGAAAACTTCAGCAGGAATGCTGTGCAAGAGCTGCTCATCAAAAACACATTTTGTTTTCTAGAAATGAGTGTGTACATTTTCTGTGATCTCTTAAGATTCTCATTCCTAGTTTTTTCTTCAACAAGAACAACCTGCAAAATAGTAAAAGGAAAAAAAAAGTTAAAATGATATGTTTTAGCAATCAATAGAGTAATTTCATATTTTTAATCTCAAATAGGTAAGAGAATATCAAGGCTCTTTATAAAATTTCTAATAATTAACCATACTACATTTCCAGACTTAAAAATTGTATATGGACTCTAATTTTTTAAAGCATTGTGGAATTACAAGTTACTAAAGCTACAAAGCACTTTGCAGAGTTTAATAAATACATGTAATTACTCCAGGAACATGGAATTACTGTTATAAAAAGACCTTGAAAAGCTATTAATATAAACATAGGTCTCAGTTTGCATTCTACAATAAGCCACAATTCAGATAGCAGTTCATCTTTAATGCTTGCATGTCAATAAGGAGCAAACATTAAAAGGCTTATAATAATATTTTTCCTTTAGTATGGAAACTTTCAGAAGTCAGCAATAACTTGAATCTGATATTACCTGAACTTTAAAACCATCCTTATTGGAAAAAACCAAACTGTTGAAGACTTGCTCTTTTCTGGAGGTAGGTAGAATATAAAGCAGTGGACAAACTTTATAATGTTTGTCTTTTGCTAAAACATATCAAATGTTTGGTTCCCTCCCTTGATACAATGGTAGACAGAGGGCATTCCTCACACAGAGGAAGTAAATGAAGAAAGTTAAAATGAGGTTGAACGTTGCCCAAAACTATACAAGAAGACTATAATTAACTGGAATGAGGGAAATCAGTGTACCTGTAAATGCTGTTGGACAGAAAGTTAGGAAGATGTTATCAGTGTTTCTATGTTGGAATAACAGTTTGGTAAAAATGGGAACTGTAGTGACAGGTTACGAAAAGCAATCAATGAGTTAGGGAGGAAGTGATCAAGTTGCAGCAGTAAAACTGAGGAAAAGAGAGACAATTTCATAACAATGTTCAGTTGTGTTAGTCTCTGCAGAAAAAACCGAAAAAGGTAATTTGGAGGTTATTGAATGGTTGGAGAGTTGTTTTCCACTGAATGTATATGCCTTTTCTACCCACTGATGTCTCAGAATCCAAAATGCTGGATAGTTATATGCGCTCCTAGGGCAGATAAAATAAATAACGTTCCTGAACTACTGGTTGTCACCTCTGGAAATCACGGAGAATATGAATATGCAAGGTGTATTTGGCACTGTTCTGTATAAAAGGAGATAGGGGCTTCCTGGTTATGTATTTCAGGGTTTAAGCAGATCATCAACCACAGCTCGGAAGAGCATCGTCAGTCCTCACCTGCTGCGAGCACCACACGCTGTTTCCCTGCGCGCTCTCCACACGGCTGTGCATCCCCTCATTTACCAGGGGCTGATCCAGGATGGTTGTGATGCAGGTCCAGACGGGAGCAGCGCATTCCTACGGAGGTACCTGCAGCTTTCCACGTGGAGCCTCACTGCTCCCAGGGGTCATCAGCGACTCTAGCCCACCTCGGACCCCCTCGGCCACAAACACCAGATGCTGTGGAGCCACAGCTGAGCGAGGGCTCCTGCCCCGGCTGGAGCTGGGGTGATCTGAAGCGTGTGATCGTGTTGACCTCTAGTGGCTGGAGCGGAGACCTTGGGGTGGGTGCAGCCGGAGCTGGTGGAGCTCCCCCAGCCAACCTGCCCCGACCCCAAACCTGCCGATGGCAGCACAGCTGCACTCTCAATACATTACTCACTACTTTCTGTAGGATAATACCGGGATGCAAGAAAGCATTTTGCATTTAATGTTGACGGTTTATGGGGACTGTCTCCAGAATGTATTTGTTTTCCAAATGAAATGTTGCAGCTGTCTGTCCAGGGCAAAGTACTATAAAAACTGTAATTCCTGTCTGTATGTTCTCCTTGCCTTCCATGAACTTGCTTTTGTGGTAGCGCATGATACTCTTTGGCCATTTCACATCCATGAGGAACAGTCTTCTATCACCAGGAGTATCTTGACTGACGCTGCTCAGGAAGGGGAACAGCTAAGTTCTCACCAACCATTAGAAACAGGAATGTGACAATTTGCAATGTATGTTTTAGATGTGCACTTCTCTTTCTGTCAAGGCATTGAAATTTTTGTTGAGATAGGACAAATTTCTGACCATCTCAAATGTTTCCATAAAATAGCCCATTATTAAAAATTTTCCCTCTTCATGAGAATCATGCAGGGCTTACTGGTGTTGCTGACACTACAGACAGAATAAAAGGATCTTTTGTGATCCTGTCTGGAAGTGACCTCTATTCTACACAGTGTGGCCCCAAGGCAACCCTCATCATGGTGTTGCTAGGTTGAAGCTGAAGGTTGCCCTCTTCTTGTGCCATACAAGCAGACATTGAGCCTCACCAGAGTCGGTGAAGACTGTCAGAGGGTGGCAACATTTATCCCTAACCTTATCTCATAATTTAGCTGTAATTGAATCCAGTCCTGAGAGCCTCGGTTTGGAAAATTAGAAATGGGCTGTCTCTCACATCTCTAACCAAAAGTGAGCATAAATAATTGATAATAGAGCAAATCTGCTGAAATATATAAAGGATGTCATCTGTCTTCTTGCCAGTTGCTATGCTGAATAACCAAGAGGTTTTAGTAGAGACAGATGACAACATTTAACATCAGTCACTTGGTGCACATTGTTCTTATCATTGTTTGTAATTTGAAAACTGTGCTGGGGGCTAAAAGGGGTGAGCAATAGGAAAATGAGTACCGGGGAAACCAATATAGCTCTCTGAAATGGAAGAAGATAGAATAATGTGTCTAGCACATGTCACAATAGCCCTGGGGCAGCTTGTCCTCCAGCTGGGAGCTTGCCACTGCTTGTGCAGGGTCTAGCAGAGACTGCAAGGCTGCTGAGCTCTGGTGCATGCCTCAGCCATGTCTGAGTTCCTCTTGTAGAGAAATTGCAATTTTGAAGGAAAGGTAGCTTTTCACTAGCCTCCAGATGCCTAAGGCTGCAAAATAGCTGAACTAGAGATGATACGCCTGATAACTTGCATTTTTTTCAGCTATACCACTTGGCTTAAATAAAAGATTCCCTCTTCTCGAACTTAAGAAGGAAAGAGCGAGGTGTGAAGGACAATGGCTACAGCTTGGATAGGGGTATGAGTGTGACACCACTTAATGTCAATGAAGTGATGAGGCAATTTCCTCTCTTCTTGTCAGCCTTTTCCTGTAATTAGAAGCTATTTTGTAACTTGTTTTCCTTGTGGTTTGGGTGCTCATGATCTTTAGATGATAGGAATCTGACATTGTCCACAAGCATTATTTGAGTATATTGGATCTCATTCTCAAATTAATAACCTACATTTAGCTTTCCTGATTTAAATCTTATTTAATACAACTTTGAACAAAGAGCTGCTAATTTTGGGTGTTTGATTATGGTGGTCAGCATCACAGCAGCATCTTCTGCTTTCACCTTATGATTTAATAAATGAGCTCCATGGGTGAAATCTTGACTCTTGAAATATTTTTCTTCGGATATGAGTCCCTTTTGCATTAGTGGATTGGATTTCAGCCTTTGGCTTTAACAGCTGCTGTAATATGTTTTATGATACATTTAACCCTTCCATCCCCTGCCATTAGACCTCTGAATTGGAAGAGTTGAGCAGGTTTGGTAATTGATAAGCAGATTGTTAAAAGTGAATTTAAAAACAGATACAAGATGGTGATTGGAAATTCATCCAGCCAAAAAAAAAGCACATCTTAAAGATGGGGCTAGTTTTGTTTAAGCAGGAGACTTGCAACTTGTTCTTCCATCATCAATGATATGATGTTCTTGTTGCCTTCTACTGTTTTGCTTTAATAAATATCAGAGTTTGTGTTCACATTTAAGAAGGAAAAAAAAAAAGAAGTGTGATTTTTATTGCTAAAGCTCTTTCTGTGGTCTGACTTTGGCAGGCTGCCTTCCTAGTATGCAATCTCTGTCGAAACTAAAAGCCTTGAACAATGTAAAACAGTTGTTGACTTCTGCTTCCAGTGCTCTTATTGCTTCTTTAACAGGTGTGCAGTCAAATGGAAACAATAACGTAAATTCAAAGCCACAGCTGCTGTTTTCAAGAGAAAACTAAAAGATAGTTGTAGAGAAACCCGTATTTTGTGTCTATTATTAACAAAGTCACAGTTCTGGAAAGCTTTGTGGAACTTGTGTTGAATTTAATCTTGCTTCTGAAGCTGTCTTCCTGGAATATGTAATTATGTAAATCCAGGAAACTGAGAAAGAGGAGAGGGGAATGGACCAAAGTCAAAGGAATTTGCGTTTATTCTTGGAGTTCTATTGCTTGAGATGCTCTGATCAGAGAAACAGGGTACAGAAATGCCAAGACACTTGTAAATCAGAGATGTACAAGTACTGCTACTGCCTCTTATCTCTCCACTCCCGTGTTTCATGACCAGTATTGCAAAGCACATCTTTAACTAGGAGGAAGCTGTATTCATCCTTTTGCAAACAGCAACATGACTATCAACCCCTTATTGTGTATTTGAAACTTGCATAATGATTGGTTTTTATGCTGAAAATAATTATTTCCTAAATTAGATCAAAAATCTCTTTTGCTCTTTCGAGCTTTGGGATGTTTTATGGGGGATCTGAAATCTCCCAAAATCATGGAAATAATCACTGTGTAAGGTTAAGCTACACTCCTTCATAATGTAACCATTTAGGGTGGCTTTAAGGTGGTTTAAGGCATTATTCAAAAGTCTACGTTCTCTTTACTTTTCATTCTAAAGTAACAGTCTTGGCATCCTAATCAGTGGCTACTAGTATGCTTTGTGCATAACAGTCCTTTATGCATTATTATATTGAGGTAGAGCTGAACTTAGGGTTCAGCTCTAGCCTGTAAAAATTGTTCATATTTATTCAGAGCAGCAAAAACCACGTACTGCTCTTGAACATCACTGAACACATCTCTGTTGGCCTCAGCTTGACTTAGCTTATCTTCCTTTAAAAAAAAATAAAAATTGTTCTATAGCCTTTTTCTATCCTGGGCTGCTAAATAATAGTTTAATATGAGAAAAAGTTGTGCCAAATGATTACTTAATTTCTCAAACAAACAAACAAAAACTCTGCTGATTCCTTGCCTGGCCTGTTATGTTATATTACAGGGAAGCATTTGTTTCCTCACTTTATTGTCTTTTTCTGAATTTTGTGAGCAAAGTCTGGAAGAAGTCATATCTCTGAGAGTGGTGCAATACACATCCAAGGCAATATTCCCGCACACTTAATAGAAACAGCCAGATGCTTAAATGTCTGCTTCACTGAGATGGGAACACTGAGGTTCACTCCTTGTCCTTGGAGGGGAAACATTTAGGGAGGAATCCAAAATTAGATGAATTAAACAGCAAATCTCCCATGGAGAGCCTGTTGCTGTTTAAAGGTGGAATTCCACTGACAGTAACAAAATAATGGGTGGGATTTTTTTGTTTTTCTTTTCTTTTAACAACGAAGTTTCACATTTAATTGGTTCCTTTGCCAGGTAGAGTTCAATTGCAGTGAGATATTTTGCTAATGCAGATGTTGTTGTATGTGTTTTGTATATCCATGTCCTTGAAGTGTGGTTGTTATAGCAACAGGCTTAACTATTAAACAGGTTTTAGTCTTATATCTGCTTCACAGTAATAAGGTAATTAGGTTTTTGTGGTGTCTTTAAATATCATACTAGGTAGTAAAGGAGATGAGTATCGCTTATCTCCCTCAGTAAATTAGCTATAGGGTATTATTTTTTCCCCAAAGGCATCATCTCTAAAATGTGTGCATTATTAGTCTGCCTAATTTCTTTCTGCCTGAGAGAGATTGTGGGGAAAAAGATACTTAATCTACATAAGCAGTGTTAAAATGTGCAAAAACTGTTACATTTCAAAGAGCTTACAACCCTGATGACTCCAAGAACCAGATTCCAACTGCTGCCTTTTAGCACTTGAAAGTCTTAGCCAAACTTTGCATCTGCACTTCATTGTTCCCTGCTCAGTGCTAGCCATCACTGCCATCACATTGCTCCGAGCCTGTTCTGCAGAGTGTGTTCCCAGCAAGGACAGAGTTAGACAAAGAGTCGGGTGAAAGGAGTACTTTTAAGATGCTGTTTTGGATCTGCCTTTCACTTAAAATTTTCTTGGAATCAAACTCTTCACTGATGTGTGAGCTTTCACCTCAAAATTTACCTATTAAGAGAATTCTCTGTGTTAGGATCTGGTGGTTGGAGTAATCTATAAAATCAGTTTTCCCTCTCAAGCATCAGCATAGAGGAAAGGGAAGGTGGGGGAGTGAAGGGAGAAACCTTCAATGTCTGTTTTTATCAACAGATGTTCCCCAGACAGGAATAATGCAGCTGAGGAAAGCTTTTTACCAGAGGTTGCTTGGTGCCCGTGGCGGTGCCGAGCTCCCCTTGCTTCATCTGTGCGGGAGCTCAGATGGGGCTGGGCACCCCTGTAGGGTTGGGGCACAGGTACCCCTGTGGGAGATCAAGCCCCATCCCTCTGCTACAGCTCCAGGGAGGACAGCCTAAAGAAGGCTTTCCCAGGCACTGCATCCTTGCTCCCAAGCTGGTCCAACATGTCGGTGATCCAGGCACAGGGATGGAGAGCTGAGCCATGCTGAAATGCAATGTTCCACTGCCAGGAAATGGGCACAATGAGGTGCTGAAGTTCTCTCTACAGGCAGCAGCTCCTTAGATACAGCAGCCTTCAGGGCTTCCAGCTGATGTCCACCTTTCAGATACCCAGGCTTTCTTCTGGGCTCTGCAGTTTTGGATTTTGGTTTTTGGTTTTGGCATTTTTTTTATTACTTCTTCCTTTGAGACCTCTGAAAAAGGAAAATGCTGTTCAATGTGAAATAATTACTTGCAGGAGGAACTCAGCTTGTACTGCAGTGTGTACAACAGCTTATATTATAGGGTCTTTTGAGGCAGCTTTGCTGTTATTCTATCTCTGTAAGTGAGGCATTTAACTTCCCCAGCTACTTGTTATTGCAACCTCTCAATACCAAGTCTTGTGACTAAGGGTTTGTCTCTTGAATTTCAGGTCCAAAGTCTGACAAATGCAGTGAGAGAAGCCCTTTGCAGTCCTGGGCAGAGCAGGGGGGAGATGGAGGGCAGCACACAGGCAGAGGGAGTGGGACAGATTTTGGGAGTACCACTTTTTAAATCAAGAAGCCTGAGGTCTAATCATTACAATTACTATTATCATGATCAGATCAACAAGCTTAGAAAAAGTACCTTTGCATTACAATTCAATAACTGCCAATTCAAACAGAGTAGCAAGAGTTATAGCAGTGTGGGCATTTCAGCACCTTATTTGCCCCTGGCACCGTGGTAACTGAGCTTACACAAATGATCAGAAAGTAAATTTGTGTATTTGTGCACAAACTAAATGGGTGGGTTTTTATAGTGCATATGGCCCAGAACTCCACCAGATATTGAGATAGTCTTGTATTAGGTAGTATTGATCTACAAGAAAAATGAATGCTATTTATGAATTTTAATTAACACTTTTTAATAAGTGAACTTTTCTTTGGTAAATTACTCTGTTAAGAGGTAGTAATAGGGGATCTATGTGATGCTTGCAGGACTATATGTTTCTTCTTGTGGCACAGTGCCTGCAATAAATCTTAGTAATAAGGTTCCAAAATTAACCATTTTGCAGGATTTGAGTGGCTATAACTCATTTATTGCCGTATCTACACCCATATCTGTCTGGGGTTAAGCTACTAAAACTGCAGTTCAGCTTTTAATAGTAAGAGGACAATCAATCTTCTGAGACAATGTGTTTGGTTTGAGGGGAAAATAAATCTAGGTTGGAAGCAACAGCTTTTCTTCTTTTTGTCTTTCCATTTTACTTGTGTTAAAAATAGATGGGAAATCTCAGTCATGCCTTTAATGACTGTCTGCAAATTGACACCATAAGTTTGTAAATAGTGTTCTGCCAGTTTAAAAGGCAGCCATTGCAGAACTCATATGATACCCTTGCACAATATGACCTTTTCCTTTTAAAAAGGTAGTTTTCAATTCAGCCTCAAGGCTCTGGAGCTTCAGGTTTCAGAAACGTGTAAGATTTGTTTTGCAAATCCTTCTGCTGTTGTTTTGACCCAGTACTTCCCTGTAGCCTGTTCTACAGATGGGTGTGGTAGCTGGATATGTCTTTCTACTTTTTCTACCCCTAGAAATCAGGCTGGTGGTCCCTGAGCTCTCCTGCCTGCCGGGGTCAGCAGCACGGGCGTTGTCCTGTGTCACCTCCACCCTTCACTGGTGCCGTGCTGCACATCCTTTTGCCGGAGCAGCCTTGAAACTACATATTGTAATGGCAGCTCACGTTGTCTGAAGGGCATCCTGCCCTTAGGCTGTCCCGAGGAGCAGCCTTTGCCTCACCAACCTGGAGATGTAGGAGCCCACTCTGGACCATCTCCCTCTCCCTGCCTCCTCAAGGCACTGCCTATGAATTCTGCCCCTCTCCCACCTTCAGCAAAGATCCATCTCTCACCGCTTGTGACGGTGATTCAGCAGCAGCTCGGGTGACTCATTTAGCTGCCGAGGAGATTAAAATCAATTCCTGCCTCGGAGAACGACAAACTGCCCTTTCGTGCCGAAGTAATCTACAGCCGGGGCTGGTGCGATAAAAAATAGCCCAGAATTTTTAACGCGGCCACGAGAGGGAGCTCACAAATCCCAGGAATGCCACAAGACTATGGAACTGGACCAGCACAAGTATTTTAAATTCAGTTCTTAGAAAGAGGGTGATTGTTTCTCAATTCAAAACAGCTTCTTTTGCCCTTTCTTAAGTTTGGGGGTTTTTTTCCCTGGAGTTTTCTGAAGATGTTGGTAGATTTAAGAGACAACTTGAGGCAACCGTATTCAGGCTTCATTCATGATTATTCTGTTTATTGTATTTTGGTTAAAATTTAACCAAATTCTGCTCTTAGGGGAAAAAAAATCCTGAAAAATACTGAAACACCAAACATGACCTATAATTGAGCTTTGACTCACTTAGCATAAGCATGTAACCTGTATTTTCCTATAATTAGACTATACAGATATATATAGTGTATGCAAAGCTACATCCATTCCCTTTAAACTCATACGGAGCTCCAGAGGAAGGACAAAACTCAAAAGGCTCCTAGTCTTTGTCTTTTTGTAATGCACTGCAAAACAACTATTTGGAGGGCATCAGAAGGTTCTTACCAGCAAAACCAGCCACTGACTGGTGAACAACAAAGGGATTTTATCCCAGGCCAGCAGGTATCTCCAAGCTGCCCATGGGGAGGTGATAGACTGGCCTCGGGTCTATGCGACATCAAAAGTAGGACACGGCAGCAATGCAGAGTGTAACCCATGTTTCATCACTCAAAGGAACTCCAGGCTAACATATTTTCTGTAAATTATAGCCAATATTTGATCACACTGTGCGGGGGAAAAAAACCAAAACCAAAACCAAAATTTTCCAAATAGTAGAGAGAGAGAGACTGCTGAAGGGAATGACTTCTGGTAATTAATCAGGAGCTTAAAACTGGGGGGATTTTTTGTTTGTTTGTGTGGATTTTTTCCTTCCTCTTTTTACTTTTTTTCATGTGCATGTCAGCTGAATGTTTTCCCAATACCACATACATTTCTTGGGGGATCTTAGAAACGAAAAATATTCTTCAAGGAAAAGAGTACAGTAGTCGTAAACATTTCATGTAGACATGAAACTCTGGAGTGTTTTCAAAGGCTCACTTTTTTCAGTTTAAGTCTCTAAAAGTCTCTAGTCGGCTTCACCTTGAGATTATTCTCATCTCTGAGCCTGATATATTTCCCTCCCTGGCATTCCCAGTTTGCTCCTTGTTTGCAGTGCAGCTGAGGAGCTGGCTGACTTATGTGTGATTCCCAGCATGATGATGTTACTCTAATGTCCTGTAAAAAGGAACCCTCTCGGTGGTATGGGTCTGTTTATTGAACAATCAGGAAGATACCTTAAAAGCCTTTATTCCCTCTGGCTGCAGTTTCCATACAACTCAGTAAACTCATTAAATAACCATTTGAATGATATACACTTAGAGGTGTATTCCCCCATATCCTGCCAAGCCGAAAAGACTCAATGTGCTTCAGTGACTGGTCGTTTAGCTACATACCTGAATTGCTCCCCTCCACTAAGCAGATCCCCATACAGTTTTTGCAGTCAGATCTCAGGCCTGGACAGGTTATGTTGGATTTCCCTTCTGCTGTATAACCTGTACTCTCCTTTGCATGGACATTCTAATGCGACAGGATGACATGGTGTAAAGGATCTAGGCTGTTGGTTTTGTCATTCAGAATTGACTTCTGCTGATTAATGCCTGAGAAATTACATGAACTTTTTTTTGCAAAGAAAAATGTGTCATATTGATGGAATTTTCAATCTTGTTCAAATGTCAGGCAATCTGCTTGCAGAAATTAGCATTCTCATCTCTTGACTCCTCAACCTTAATAACCAACATAAATATTGAACCAACCTTTTAAATCTGAGATTACTCATTTAAATCCAATTGGAAAAGATGGTTATGGTAAGGACAAAAAATGTCAAAGAATTTGGGAAGCTGAGTTATATTTGTCAGACACGTTAGGCTTTTAAATTTGGTCATTTCCTGTCAATACAAGTTTGGAGCTGTTTGTGGAGATCAGTTGTGTTGGCCTAGGTGTTATAGGTTGATGCAAGCTTTTGTAGTTCCTTGCAAAATGTGCTGTTAGCAGGGAACATCTTATGCTCCTCTGTTTCTGGTTGCTATGTATCCAACTCCTCACAGTTGTACCTTGAGGTAGAAACTTAATAACCCTGTCATGTTTGCTTTCCTACAGAGAAACAGCATTTCTAGTAATAGGAAGGAATATGTATCTTTATGGTCAAACTGTGCTTTAGTCATTTGGATAGAGGCATATTAAGGATAGGTTTCTTAGCTGGTCTGGAATTATATGTAGGTGTTAAAATGAACTAATGTTGGCCAGTTAAAGTGTTGTTCTAATATTAATGTGACCCCTTGGGAAATGCACTTTTGTAGACAAATAGTATATTAGAAAGATAGAACGACAGAGAAAGAAAAAGAATTGTTTTAATTCTAAATCACTACTTTTCCTGGACTAATAGCTAATATCTCTGAAGATAACTTGCCTTTAAGCTTAAGACTTGGACAAATATCAGTGCTGTTATGCAGTAATAGTGTAAAACAAAGTCATCTTTCTGAAAGAAAAAGTCATACTATTCCTGTTGCAATGAATATAAGGGATCCATGCTTTTGGATCTGAGGAAAGCCTAAAAGCCAGCTACAATTAACGTTCTGTTTCCTGTTATTAAGAGCTCCAATTCTGTTGACCACAGCTGTGGTGTTGTGGAATTTAACACTTCTGCGTTGGTAGGGATTTGGCACATCAGAGCGGAAGGTATCTGCCAGTTTGCTTTCTCAGATACCTAGGGAGATACAGAGAACATCTGTGTGGCAGACAAAACAGAAGCATGTCATATAAGGTTCCTATTTGTTCCTTTGTCCTGCCTAATAAGATGTCAACTTTGATACCTTTACCCACCCGTGGCAAAGAACTAGATAATTTATAAGGTTCCTTCCAACTGAAATCATTCTATGATTCTATGATTTCTTGGCTAGAGGTTTATAAAAGGTTTGCCTCTCCTCTGAACCTTCGTGCCTTGCCCTTGTGTTTCTAGTGAACTTAGCCAAGAATTCTACTTCCAGAACTGTCTGAAATCTGGACATATGCACGTCTACAGCTGTCCAAGGACATTCTAGTTTAAGCCTATCTTTCCTTATACTCTCATGTGTGAAAAAGGCGCAGTTTATTTCTCTCCCACATATTTGCAGGAATGGCTGTTATTAGTTTTCCAAGTAAAATTAAATTAGAACAAGTTTGCACATTTTGCTTTGCCTCAAAATCTGCATGACAAAATAGCTCCCTAGAGGAAAAAAGAGGGGTTTATTGCTTTGTTTCTCAAGATGAAGCAAAGGCACAAAGGGCCATCTTGCAATGCAGGGATCTGCAACAGAGGAAGCCCACATTGCCAGAAGGAGGAGAGTGCAGTGCTCCAAAGGGAGTGAGACAATTGTTCTTGATGAGCTGTGCATTGAACATGACTGTCTCCAAGCAGAGTCAGAAACTGCGTGTTATATTTGAATTTCAGTAGAGTAATCTCCATTGTTTTCCTGTGTGTTTCATTTTTCCTCTCAGAATCTCTTCTCTCTTCTGTAGGGTTTGGGATTTTTTAAGAAATCCAACGAGTTCCTGTTCCAGTTTATTATTGAACACCTCAGAATTATGGGCAACTACACAGGAGCACTGTGTTCCTTCCCTTTGTGTGGGTAATTAACTACCTCAGCTGTTTGGACTTCTTTCGAACTGCAGAATTATTTAAGATGATAGATGATCAGATATTTTCAGGGAAAGATTAGTAGTGGTGTACATCTACCGGTAGCAACTAAATTCTTAATTTCCTGGCTGGGTTTGTTCCAGTGTAGGAGCATAATTTTGCTATTCAAAGTAGGATATTGTGGTAGGCATGCATTGTGTGGTCAGCCCTCCATGAAGGGGCTGTGCCCAACACTCAATATATTTTCTAAGAACCCCATCCTAGGGAACACTGTCAGGGCTGTCCAGTGTCTCAGAGGACAGGAAATCCATCGTGTCTTTCTTCTCACTGAACAAGTCATTAATCTTGGGAAATCTTTGTAAGATTTTATGATAACTTGAAATTGTTCTGCTTAGGGTGATTTGGTAAGATATTTTATATCTCAGAATAGGTTGAGCACTTCCTTTCCTCTGAAACAGTGTCTAAGCCTTAGCTGGAGATTAGATAATAATTAAGGTGATCTTTCCCACTCCAGCAATCAAAGCAGCTTTCCAAGCCCCTTTTTAAAGTACTGTCTCTATAGCACTTAAAAGCTCATAAACACGGCAAAGAGTTAAAAATAACTACTGTTGTTTCCTTACTGATTTTTTTCCCCCCAATGCCTTGAACTGCATCTTGTAATCTCCTGAATCTCTGATCGTAAGCCCTTCCCAGAAATGTCCCTTGGACTCTGTAAAAACAGAGTCTACTGCTTTACTATCATAACCTCACAGCTTGCTGTATATTAGCTCATCTTCATTGCAATATCTTTAACTGGAATTTGCAGCTGATCTTTCAGGCTTCCTGGTGGAATCAAAGGCTTTTTCCTATCAAAATGAATTGTTTCCCAAAAGCTTCCTTCCCTTACTCTGAATTCAGTGACACCATAGTGAAACTGATTTATTCATTCATTTCTTCGCTATTTTGTTGGGGGTTATTTTCAGGGTGATCTGTGTTGCTTAACTTAAAGAGGCAAGCAGGGTGGACCTATGCCTTGTTTATTCTGTGGGTGTGTACCTCTGCTGCTGGGAGAATGAGCAGATGCAGATGTATAGCTCCTGAGAATCTTATGTTACTTTAGGCCATACCTTATTTTCAGCATAGGCTTGGACCAGGGGTTGACCTGTAGGTTAGAAACATGGAGTCCTGAGGAAAATGCACATTGCACTGGGAAGAAGGGAGAAGCCATTTCAGCTGAATAGCTCTTTCATCTGCTCTATTTTTACCTAACTGTTGTGCAAAAGCCAGGCAAATATACCATCTAATCCTCTCTTGAGAGAGATGCACAGAATAAAGATGGGTGTTAGGCTGCAAAGAAAAAGAACAGTGACTTGGATCAATCCAGAAGTATTTACCCACTCTGAACAGCAGAGATAAGCACAAAAGTGATAAAGAAACCTAAATCCCACATCAACAGCACAATATTAGAAGGGTGATTAAGATTACGGACCTAAGGGAATGTGTACATTGCAATAATGAAGGTGGTGTACCTAAGTTTTAGGCTACCTAGGAAAACTGGCAGGTTTGACTGATCTCTGCAGGCACTGATGAAACAAAGGACTGCAGACTGGTAGCCATCAGTGCTGGGATGCAGCGCAGGTGCCTTGTCTTGCCTTGCTCTGGCAGGCACCACTTTGCTTGACAGGTAATGGGGCAGCCCCGTGACAAGCAACCAAGTGGCAGCAGCAAAAGGACATGCTTTGGAGCCAAGTAAATTTGGAGTTCAATTTTGACACTTGGTTGCAAAATGTGCTCTTTGTGGCCAACAGCCCTTGAATTAATGGAAGTCCACGTTTGTCTTTTCCCCTAAATTCTACCCTAAATCTGCAGAAAACTTTGCGTTTAATGGACCTGTGCAAATTCCAGTGCCTTTACTATTCATCAATTACAGTACCATTTACCTTCTTGGATCCTGTGTACAAACGTACACATGCTGTACCCTGGTCAGCTCTGTTGATGACTGAATACTGCTGCTTTGTACTTAAATGCTCAGATATGGTAGCCAAGTGCAATTAGCTAATTCATTAATTAACCTGGGAATTTTTACCTCTGGTGTCACACTTTAGCTTTGCTGTTCAAAGGTGGAGCAATAAGAAACTGTTTAAATTTCTGAGGAGGCTGACGTAAAACTGTTTTGTAAATCTAATTTCCAGCATTTACTATACACTTGAAGGATGAATTAAGGCCAGTTGGCAGGCTTTTCTCCAAAGAGATGACAAAACTGATAATATTTTATAAGCTCCCACTCCATATTTCCATTTCTTGTGAGTATTCTTAGAATGCAGAGTTTTTATGGGTGCTAATTATACTACTAAAATGTCAACTACTTGTGCCTTCTCTGAGGAAAATGCTGTCATACACACACTCTCACTAGCACTTCTTTGGATCCCAATGATGTGCTGGTGGGTAGGTGTGACCCACAGTGAGCGAACATTTGCAAATCTATCTAAATTAAGGAGAGCAGACTAAAGAAAAGATGATGTAAGAAACATGTCACACTTTCTCCCTCCTCTGACTGGCCTTTCAGTGTCAGTGTCATGCCCAAGAGCATGTTCCCTGAATACCCAGTCACGTCCTGTCATGGAAAGATTAGAGGTCTCTTGTGCTACGGAGCATGTGTACATGTCAGGGCCACAGCTTAAGTGAGTATACTGGGGCTTGTGCTTTCCTCTGTTCTGGATGAAATTATGCAAACAGGTTTCTTGTTCCTTGCAGCACCTCTAAAATCTGGTGCAAAATAGCTTCCCATTATCATCAAAAAGGTAGGATGCACTTTTAATTCTTAGGATTGTCTCAAATAAGGCTTGACATTTGATGTGACTAACCAAAATGGTGTTAGGTCCTGAATTAGAGTCAGCTTGTAGTTGCCTACTCTTCAGTCCCTGACTTACCCTTGACTGTTACAAATTAAAGACTTTTCTACAGACATGTCAAGTAAAATGGTCATGAAACAATGTCAGATAAATACCTTAGTGTGAGCCTGAGGTATTTCATCTCTTTTGGTAGGTTTATGACTGAAGCTATGATTTACAGCCCCGTTTGCGACACAGAAATCCCCTTCAGTTCCGGTTTTTCTGTTTCCTATGTAGCCCTGTTCTTACTACCTCTGCAGACTTCTTGAAAGCATGAAGTATGAAAAATAACAATTTGTTCTATTAGACATGTTTACATAATGGTTACATATACTTAATGAGCTTCCAGCTCTTCCTACTTCAGACCAAGAACAAGCTGCTTGTCACTGGCTGGTTTGGAGAGGGATGGAGGAGGAAAAGTGTGCAGCCTTTTGTTGTGCCACAGTGAGCCAGGCTGCCCTGTGTCTGTCTGCTGTTTCAGCAGCCATCCTACCCTCCCAAGCCTGGTGCTGGTTTACATCTAGCCTTCTTTGTGGTTCCTGCTGCACACGGTGTCTTGTGTCAGGCACAGAGCAAAGCATCTGCTATGAGAGAAACATCGAGAAAGAACAGCATTTTGAAACTCTGAGCTGTTAAAAACTGTTCAGCTGCTGTCTAAAAAGGTGCAAAGGGACTCTGTCCTTTAGGATGGAAAGCACAAGGCAACACAAAGCACAAGGGCAGCCTGGAGAGGAGAAATATTGTCTTTCATTGACGTTTCTGGGTGAGTCATTCCCCCTCGGTCTGACTCAGCACTGAGCGCTGCCGCACTCCCCAGAACATCTCCCAGCTGGCACCAGCTGCTGCCCAAGACAGAACATGCTCGGTCTGCAGGGCACCCTGATGGCTCAGTGTGGTGACTTTAGCCAGGCAGCTGTGCTGGGGAGTGCGGGGACAGTGGGTCTGACCCTGACCTCCTTCTACATCCGAGCACCTGGCAAAGTCTTGCTGACATCTGGCTAAAGCCAGTGTAAGTACCCTGGTGTCTCATGGCCTACTTTCCTAAGGAAGAGCGGAAACAGATTTCTAAAACCTTCTAATACAAAATCAAAGCCTAATTCAACCCATTACCTGGCTTTTCTAGAGTTTACCTGAAAAGCTTAGCAGCTAAAAGCCTAAACAAGACAGGAAAATCTTGTTGTGATGCATAAACAGGTTGCTGCTCATTCCAAGCACCAATCTAGATCTCTCCAATTTGCTGAGAGAGGTTTTGCACTGTGCTGCAAACCACTGTCTGGGGAGGCTGTGCTGGCTGCCCATCTCCCTTACGGCAGGAGAGGCTCTGGTGCTTCAGTAGTGCCGTTGCCATGGCTTTGCCCTGGTGTAAATGAGATCAGAAGCTGGCTCCCTGCCACTGTATATGGTTTCTTTGTGAGAACTGAACTGAATTATGCTTGTCATTGTTTACTTGGGGTTTTCTTACCAGCAAGATTAGCAATAGCACTGCTCACAAAATCCTCACCTTGACAAAGATGTGATGTTGATGTTTCCTTTAAAAGGGAAAACGAAAAGAACTGAAATAAATTAGAGAAGCAAACAGTCCCTAAATTTACACACTGCATCTCAGGGTGTGTTTTCAGTGCTTTTGTCTTCAGTGGTATGTGTAATGACTTCTGTTAGCACTTGGCTAAACAAAGGGCTGGGAGGCAGGAGGGCCAGGATCAGCTCTCCAGGTCTGCCAGGGGGATTCTGGATAGATGAGGGTAAATGGCTGAATCTTTTGGTGGTGATGCCCCCCATGGAAACAAATGAAAAACCAAAACAAACCAAAACAAACAAAAAACCCCTCCAAACCCAAAGAAAAACAACAACTGTATACAACTTTTATGTTTTGGCTTTTCAGATGGCAGTGATGCCCTGGTATGGCTCTGCAACAGCGCTCTGTCCAGAGTATCTTGGGTAACAGTCTGTCTGATTTTTAAAGTGGTGTGTGAGTGGAAGTAGGTGATGTAGGTGTAGGTACAGTAACAAGGAGACAGGTTTGATATGCAAAAAAGTTTTTCTTATCCCCTTGTCTTGTGTGTCTGGGAATATTTTTTAGAACATTAATTTTTCTTTCCATTATGGTTCGTATAGCATTTAAATATTGAATGCAGCTGCATATCATGTGTGTACAACATTCAGAATTTGTGTGCTGTAACTAAATAATTGGGCTATCTGAACAAAAGCTACTTCTTTTTAAATGTTTCTGAAAAAGTTAAAATTCCAATACATTCATAAATGTTGTACTGTTAGCATTCTTTATGTGAGGACATGTCTTCCTGTAACAGAGTTATTTCTTATTTTCACTATCCTTTTATAGAGGCTTAAATTTTCTTGAGTTATTCGATAAAACCCACAAAATTGCTCTTTACGCAATTACTCAGAGAGAGTGTTCCATTATGTGACAGTCACACAGCCACATAATATTGCTTTCAGCTATAACTTTCTGTTAGTTTTTCCCACTAAGTCTCTGAGAAGGTAAGGCAAGTTTAAAATATTCCAATAGACTCATGCTCGTCTGGGCGCTGCTGATGCCAAGGGAGAGAGTCTGGAGATTTCTGCGTGGTCCAGAGAGTCCTAGTTGTTAGGATAAATAATGTGGATGTGCCTCGTTGTCTTAAGCAAGATTCTCTGACTTGATTTGCTTTCATATTTTTAGCGAATCTGATTTGTTTTCTATCCTGAGCATTGACTTTCTGGTGTGTGATTTTTCCAACAGTCTGATATGAAAAAGGTGGGATGATGATGCCAAGCATTTGAGACAAATTTTTGCCTAAAGACTAGGTCGATTTTGAAGAACACTTAGAGGCTGAGTGTCTCAAGTTTGGACTCTGGTCCTTATGGGTGCTGTATTCTTTGATGGATCAAACTCTTTGGTGTCTCTATGTCTCAGTTTCTAGTCTATAAAAGGAAGAAAACCCTACATTTCTCCACCTCTGTGGGGCACTATAATATATTGAGCATAATATATATGAGCATAAATATATTAAAAATCATGAAGCACTCCAATACTATGGTATTGTAGGCTATATAACAACGATGGGCAGATGGCCTAGAAAGCTTGTTACATGTTTCAACTTAGATTTTGGAAGGTAATGAAACTGAGACAAGTCCTTGATGGTATAAATCAGAAGTTTCACTGATTCATTGAGAATCAAGCTGGTAGAAAATTTTGCAGATATTTCTATGATTAGAGCTTCCTAGACTTACAGATGCATGCGAAGAAGACTTTTGCTGTGTGACTCTGTGAATAGTGCTCCAGCAGTCACAGGACTTGAGAGTTGGTCTTCTCATCCTGGATTTCAGCAAGACACTCCAATATATGCACCTGCTGTGCCTGGTCAATAAGAGCTCATAGATTTATTAACTCTTGAAAAGCCCACAGGAAGGAAAAAGGGTTTAATATGTAACTACCCCTGAAAATATGTTATTTTAAGATACATCAAAGTTCTCTTCATGAAAGATTATGTTTTTACTTTTTATGTTTTCAGGCTGAATTCCTTTTAGGTTAAGATCCATTAAAGAGCTTGTTATGTGGTTCAATGAATAGTTTAATGATAAACAATCAAACAAAGCAAGAAAACATGAAAAGCTTCAGGTGCTGGTCCTCCAGAAGGGCTTTTTGAAGTCAGACTCAATTTTGAAATACTCTTTAGGTTTCACTTGCACCTTCCAGCAAGCCTTCTGGCTAGCCAGGAACATTTTGTTTCTCAGAGCTGCCTGCAGCCTGGTGAAGGAGGCCTGGCAGGTGGGTGACAAGACGATCTGCTCTTTTTTATTGCTCTGGGAAGGCTGGATAAGAGCTGTGTCTCAGCTCTTAAGCGGAACTCCAGGGCATTTTGGAGTAGTGTGGCTCTTGAAGTTTTTCCTATCTTTATTACAGCTTCTGAAAATAATGAGATATGAAAATTTGTTCTTCCTGGTGTACTTAATGGATCCATTTCATTTTAGGGAAGTTTTGGTCTTTGTTTGATGCTTCCAAAGCAAACTGCTCAATTTAACTGCCTGATCAACCACTCCTTACAATACAGAGGCTTGAGGCTGTGCCTACTACCTTTCTTCTTGCGAACCTGTGCCCTTCCAGAATGCTGCAGAAGATTATGGACTTTGCTGAATGTGCTGAGCAGCAGCAGACTGGACTGAGCTGGTATGGAGCAAGTAATTCTTGCAGAAAGAACAGACTCCTTTCCGGGCCCATCTACTGATGCCATGGCACATGGGCCCCAGCTGCTTTGCTACTCTGCTTCTTGCAGATGCAACAACTACTGGTGTTTAAATAAAATGGTACTTGAAAAAAAGTGAGGGATAGGCATGCAGAGGGCAGGAAGAAGTCAAGCAGACAACCGTATATATTTTTTGTTTAGTGGTGTGATTTTCTAGTTATCAAAATCTCCAAGTAGTGAGATTCCCATTTATCACTGGTGTGCATACAAGGGACACTGCAAGCACCATCCAGCATGAGATGTGCTCCAGTCATGGTATAGCCCCACCAGTGCAAACATGAATCAAGTTGTGATTTCCATCTCTCTTTTCCAAAGGGTTAAAACTGAGAGATAAATAGGGGTAAGTCAATGAACCTCATTTTCTTTCTACTTCCTTTCTGCTACTTAGGTTTCTGCTGGAATCCTAGATAAACTGTTTATTTGGTGCTCAGACTGGGGAGAAAGTGTGAACCACGTGCAGGGAAGCTGCAGGTTGCTGTGAATTTTCCCAGCCCTCCAAATGGAAATCAGTGCTTGAAGACAGTTGTTAAACTTAATTTGGTTTCATGATTTTGGCAGAAAATAATGTGTTAAGAGAGCCAAGGTGATCTTACTTTTTGATTAAAAAGTGTGTGAGGCCTGAAGAGGCAGTGGGGGATCTCTCCTGTCTTGCATGGAGACTTTCAGCCATCTGCTTGCAAGAGTTTGTCCTCTGCAGCGCTCCAACAGGGCACCTGAAAGACAAAGGGGAAAGGAGGAAAATGCACCTTGTTCCCCTTCCCCTGTGAAGATACAGCTCCTTATGGCTGCCGTACTGAAGGAGAAATGCCATTGTCGATACCCTGGGTGCCTGTAAGCTCAGAGAAATCAGTAGTGATGGAAATGGAAAAAAGAAGACAACAGGAAAAGTTCGAACTCATAGAGGAGGAGATTTTGTCCTGACAATTTATATACAAACCAGGAATTATTCCTTCTTTGAACCAAAACCAAAAAGAAAAAAAGTTGCAATTGTGCTTTTCCTTTATCAGAATTAAAATAGTAGAAATTATTTCCAAATGCACTTATAAAAATGACACTTTCTTTCTTTTGTTTATGTCTCTTGGTGGAAAAAAAGCCCAAACCCAAACTTTTTCAGGAGGCTGATCAGAATAAAGCACTAAGGATAAACATTATGCTGGATCATACTTCCAGGTTTTTTCATTCTGTAGATAAGCCAGGTCTTTGGAGTAAGTTTTCCTGTCTGCAGGAAACAAAGCTCTCTGCTGTCTGTCCCTCATGCTGCCTTTGCCTGGCTCCCTGCAAGAGTGAGTGCTGGCATTGGCACACGTGGCTCTGCAGAGCTCCTTTCTTCTGCAGAAACCAATGTTTGTTGGGATAACCTGCCCTGCACGTGGAGACCCAGGGAGTAAACCTGACTTGCAGCCAGTTCCATTTTCTTGAATTACTTGTACCTGAATGCAGCTTCTTGAGCACGTGCCAGAAACCAATTCCTGGGAATTAGGCACTGCCCAGCCTTGGCACCTTATCGTTATTTAGGTGGTGGCTTGCTTCTTAGGAACAATGTTAGCTTTTGACTTTGTATTAAGAATATTCTAAGTCTTGAAACTTTATCTCTTTGACGGTGAAAGCTACATTACAGTTAATCTTTAGCATGTTTGATTTTTCCATGAACATTTTATGTGTAATTACTGATAGCTCTGTGAGAATACTTACGTGTAATAAAAGCCATGAGATTAATTTCTTTAATTCAGTAAGCATTTATCTAAAAATTTAGATTTGTGTCTTTATATTATGAGAAACAGACTTTATAAATAGCAGCCTTTGATACAATCAAGTTTTCAAATGTCTTTGAGATCAAACGTATCAAATAAACAAGTCAAGCCTGTAGTTCTCCAGTTGGGTTTTGAATGAATGTGCTAAATCTAAACCCTCTCAGGACCAGAATTTTGGTCAGGGACATAAACAAATGCTTCCTCATCTAAGACCAGAATTGTTTATCACTGGATAAAAGTTAGAAAACATTAAAACATGAAACCAAACTAGCAAACAAAAAATAACACAAAAGTGTTTTCCTGTATATGTAATAAAAGCTCTGCAGATTCTGTGAGCCGTAATGAGAAAAGCATTTGCTCCCACTGCATAGGACAAGCAGAATGAATTGTTTGTTCCATATTCTCTACAAGGCAGGCTTGTGAATTCAGGTCAGCTGCCTGCAGTTAATTGCGTCCTATGCTGACAGGTGAGCAGGGGAGGGGGGTTTTGAGGTGCAGACCACCCAACCTCTCCCCGGAGATGATTGTCCCATGGGCAGCAGAGCAGATAATGAAAAACCTGGCAGGGAGGATTAGAAGTGAGAGCAGTGCAGGTTTACCAGTGAGTCATGGTGTAATGCTGGTAGCAGCAGGGTGCTTGCGTGGTGTCTTTGTGACAGGATGAGTCAGAGAATGGAAGGATAAAGGTACAGGTTCCTGAGACTGCAAGTGGTGGTTAGTACCCGTATCAATACTTGAGTCTTGTCCTTGTGCTGGCTCTTCAGAGAGGATGCACATGGGGAAGATTTTGTTAGGACACTTGGCCTCCAAGGTGGCTGGACACAAGCAGGCTCCAAAAGGTAAATGGGTATCAATGGCTTTAGCTCGACTCTGGACCTGTGCTGAGATGTTTCCCCTCGGTGAGACATTTCCTTTTCAGACCTGCTTTGCAGCACAGACAGCTGAATTGCCCCTGTCTGCAGAGCAGCCGCTATTTCCCTAAGAGAAGTGGAAAATTCAGAGAAACACACATTCCTCTTTATCTGCCTGCCAAAATAAAGCTATTGGGAACAGAAAGGCACAGGCCTGGAGGAAGGATGATATTGAAGCAGTAACAATGCTGTCCCTGATCCTTCACCACTTCTTTTACAACCTAGATGCTTCTTGCTTAGGGGTTTGAAGCACCAGCTTTTTTTGCTTACCTTTCTGTGTGCCATCTGCCTGTGATGGTGCAGGGCTGAAGAACTGACCCTTTACTCATGCAGCTACTGATTTACTTTTACAGCGTCCTTCCCATCAGAGAGGCAAATACTGATTTATTTATCCAGCAAAAGAAATAGCAGTTAAGTCAAGATAAAGTAGAAATGGGTGGCAGGAAAAACACTAGAGCATCTGAGCATCACTCAGAGAGCAGCACTGCCCCTGGGCTTTAGATACACCAGGAAACATTGCCCGCTGGCCAGTGAGGATCACAAATGATGGTGCAAGAGGGCATGTGCTCAGGGTATTCTTATTCCATGAAGCTCATGGTGCTGTTTTCGGTAGCCTGAGCCATTCTACTTGTTTCTGTCTCACTTTGGGAGGGTGGCTCCTGAGCCCACATTGAGATGTTCCCACTCTAATCCCCTCCCACTTTCCTCCTGACTTCCTTTGACAGCCCCTGTACTCATGGCCACAAAACATCAGAAATCATCCTTTGCATACCAGTGCTGTACAGATGCAAACCATTCCCCTTGAATGAGCGGAGTCACAAACCAGGCCAAGAGAACTTAATGAGAAGGTAATTTTTAAGTGGTCCCAAACAGTTTTCCAGCCCCACATCTTGATTCTGCTGGAAATGGTAATCTGGGGAGGCAGGACAAAAGGCACAGTGCCACACAGAGAGCCCAGGACTGCCTCATGAATGTCCCTGGCTGCTGCTCTGCCTCTCTGTTGCTAAGGAAGGTTTCTATGCAAAGGCCCACTAAGAAAGTGAGAATTAGAGAGAGTTAATGTTCAAAACAGATGAACTTGATATTGTCGGCAGCTGGCTTCTACAGGGGAAATAATCTGCTGGAAAGAAACGCTGGCCATCGTGGTTGCCGTGCAGAGTGGGAGGTGCAGCTGGCATGTTTGTCATGTTTTAATGTTGGTAGTGTGGGGTAAATGCAAACTGTTAAATTAAATGTTGGTTGTGAGATATTCTTACTATAGGTGTGCTTTGGTAGGATGATGAGCTTCAAGCTTCAGTCACACCTCAAAAACTCTTGCTGTCCTGTAGGCATATCTCCATCAACTGGAGTAGAGAACGGGGAGGCAACTGTGACTCGAATTGCTGAGTAAAAATACACTGGTCAAAGTGGACCCCTGACTATACACAAGGTATCCAAAATCTTGGCATCCCTCAGACCTGCCAATACCTAAAACCTGTGGAGCATCTTCCTTGACAGCCTGGAATAGTCCTGTGGTGGAGCTGGTCTATTTTCTGTGTGTGCTGCAGAAACCCAGACATACTTACTTCTCATCTCCAGTGCTCTGAGGTACTGGTGGTACCATCAGTGATGTTTTTGGGAGTGCCAGTCTGCTGTTTGGAACGCTCTCCAAAGGAGAGTGACTCTCCTATACCTGCACAGGTTTGAACACTGAGTATCTCCTCTCAAGAAAGCATTTCATCCTTGTTCCAGTTGCAGGTAACGTGGGAGGCACAGAGATCCTGCATGAAGGACCACGTGCTGTCAGCAGGTCACCAGAAAAAGACAACAGAGAGCAAAAGGACATCTGAAGTGGCTGCTTGGGACAGCAAGGAACCAGGCTCAGTGCAGGAGGGATCTTCCACCTTGCTTGTGGTGCACGGATGGTGGTTGGCCTTAATGCAGCTGAATAGAAGAAAGAGGTTAGAGAAAAAGGCTGCATGAAGGTCACCTGCTATTTTTGGTCTGTGTGATGAGGAAAATACTGGCTTGGCCACTGTACCTGCCCTCAGCTGGAGGATGGAGGGAGGTAGGGGCAAACAGAGACACAGTGCTTTTGCCACCCTCCACTGGAGCCTGCAAGTCCAACACACTCTCTGTGATGAGAAGTATCCCTGTAGCTGAGCCCCTGGTCCCCCTCTACTGCTCAGGTATATCTGCCTTATGGTGCCAGATCACACATTTGGGTTTGGAAGCCTGAGTCCCTCCAGTGCCTGACTCCAGTGATCTCACACCTGACTGTAGGCCCAGCTCAGATCTCACACTGCTGTGCTGAAGAAGCTTCTCCTTCCCACCACCTTTCAGCTAGCTCTCTCTTGTGAGGCTTGTTGTGTCTGCAGTGAGCAGATGGCCAGAGGCTGTTTCTGCCTTGTGCCCAGGGAGTTTCCATGCTCCCTGACCTCACAGGGGGAGAGATGCTGTACCAGCACAAACTTGGACAAAAGAATGCACCCTGTTCTGCTCTTACTGAAATTTATGGCTATATATGTCACAACTTTCATACTGGCTTTAGCACTGTAAAAGCTGTTTGCACTTTAACTTGAAAGCTAAATACAATTTAAAGTGAAACTAGCCGGCTTTAGGTAAATTTTCACATATTCCATTTCTGCCTAGTCTTTCTTTCACACACCTCTTGCACTGCTGCAGAAATAACCACACAGACATGAGCATGGTTTCAGGGACACAGACCAAGGGTTTCTCCTTTGCTGTGGGGAGAGAAAAGAGCTGTCATGCTCATCTGGTATTGCTTCAAAGTAAATTACCTTGCTACAAGATAAGCAAATCTTTGCTTAGCGGAAATAATTTTCTCAAAGTTGCAAAAAGACTGCCTTGAAATGCACATCCTACTGATTTCTCATGCTCTCCGGTGCTCAGACTTGGAAGGGGCTTAAATCAAATCCTAAGTGAAAAGATTGCTAGTGGGAAGCACTTTGTAGCCTGTTTGGTTTAAGAGGTGCAATAAAGTATTATAATGGTGTGTTGATCCTATGAACTGTTCCATGGGATGAAGACAGATACTGCATTCATGATCTGGGCTCTAATCATTCTGACATCTTACCCAGAGATGTTTACCACAACTAAGTTGTAGGATTTTTTAATAGGTATTATTCATAATTTCAAGATGTAGCCTAAAGACATCACAGAATGCTGCCAGCATTGTGATGTATGATTTGCAGAGGTTTGCTCCCCATTAAATATTACTGTAGAAATGACTTATAACCCCTCCCTTGGTTAAACAATACTCTAAATGTCATCACTGTTTACAGTATTAGCAGAGCCTTCAGTAGCAATGATCTGTGCTCTGACAGCCCATGAGCCTCTACAAGCAGCTGGCAGATTCACACTTTGCTGAAAACTGGCTCATTATCTCCAGCAGCAAATTCCTTGTGTGCTCAAGCTGCAAATGGACTTTACATATACTGCAGTGAAATCTATTTCCTAAATACTCTCCTAAGTGTTTTAACACTCCGATTCTTCCTCCTCCCCAAAGCTGGGTGTACGCAGGTACAAGTTGCTGCCAGAGACACTGGAGGAGAGCTGGGATGGGTTCATGGCCACTCTTGTGCTCACAGGTATAATGGCAATATAATAGGGAAAAGAGCAGAGTGTTGCCACAGCAAAGCAAGCTGACGGTCCATCCGGTCAAATGGATCTTCAGCAAACAGGGCACCCCAGGCACCTTCCAGCAGGCCTGGGCAGCATTGCTCTCAGCTGTTATGACCAGCATGTGTTTCTAACAGTGTTTCTCCTAATGCTGACTGGCTTAAACTGGATGCCGTGTTACATTATCTCCACACAAGACTGTTAGCTATTAAAACTGTTATTCCTGTTACACAGATAATCGTTCAAATATTGTTATGTCCTTACCCTGGGTGCCCATCCACAGTACTGAGTTCTTTTGTCTAATTATGTGTCAGTTGAAACAGTCCTTTCTTCCATCAGCTCTGTGTCTGCTGTTTTTGACTCCTCATGTGCTCTGAGATGGGAAGGACAGGAGATCCTGATCTGCCTTCTCTCTGTTCTTCCAGATCTGATGTGCTTCAGGCTTGTTCCTTCTCTGTTGTTGTTTGTCTCTTTTCTCTTTTCTTTTTTTTTTTTTTTAATTCCTGGGCTGGAAACAAAAGCAGGCAGCAGAAAATGAAAAGCAGGAAGAGCTAAAGCCTGTCTAGCATCAACCACAGTGGTGGTTTCTTGTGTAATTGAGGTAAACACAATTCAGTCAGTAGGATTTTTTCTTGTGAGAGCCATAGCTTCTGGTTAGGCCTGGCCTCTTCCAGTCCCCAAATACTGAAACACCATCCATTTCCTTCTCCAGTTGTGGAGGTTGGGGATCTGCTGCCATTCCTTCTGCCAGGGACAAGACGGTGGCAGAAATCACTTGTGGCAGTGTGGCTGGCTGGACTCAGCAGGAGCAGTCCATGAGACAGCCTGGAGAGACAGGGATGTGCTGGGCACTATGGACATGATAAGCCCTTTCTCGTGCCCTTGTTTCCAAGCATTGCTAGATATCACACTGCCTCTTCCCAGCCCGGAACTCTGTTGATGTTCCTCCATCTCTGGTGCCAGGGAAAATACTTGGTTTCTATTAGGGTGCTCAGGGCTCCTGATAATGGGTTTCTGTGTGGAGGAGAAGGCACAGGACCCAGTGATCAGGCACAGCTGAGTACCACAGTCAGTCCCAACATCTCTCAGAGAGCCCCAGGCTGGGAAAACTATTGCCCAAGGAATTCAGAGAGTGGTATGAGTAGCAATAGGAAAACAGGTCTAAAAGTCTGAGGGAAGCTAGAAATACCTCTGTCTTTCGATTAATGCCATGGAACAGTTGTACAGTTTGAGTGTGTTACAAATGAAGCTCATCTTTGGCTGGTGTGCTGTGCTGGTGAGAGCTGTGACCTCTAGCTCACCTTCCCGAAACAAAGCAGTGCTGCACTGTGTGTGATCAAAAACTTCTGACTACAGAAGTCCTTTTTTCTGTATTCGTGTGAGTGTATAGAACCAGAACCTTACAGCAGGTATCATCCATTTACTGGCAAGTAGGTGCTGATAGGACCAGGATAGATGGAGCAATGTTGGAAACTTACAGAGGGGGGATGGCCCTCGGCTCTGTTGTTTTTAACACCATTTACATTCAACAAAGAAGGCACAAACCAGTTAAACTTCAACTAATCTTGCTAATCTTCTTTTAATGAATCTGTTTCAATGGAATTTCATTTCCACTCACACAATCAGCCTGGGAAAGGCAGATAGTCCTGCAGAAAGAAATAAGCCCTGCAGAAAAATCCCTCTTGAGATCAGGCCTGGGAGACATGAGACAAGCAAGCAAACCAAACATAGAGAGATAATAAAACAAGAAACTAAAGAACAGTTTATGCTGCTGTCTGTCCTAAGTTCCCCAAGCCGTTCTGCGTCTGCCTGCGTGAATGACTAATGTTGCAGAGGCAGCTGCTGCTGCCAACAGGAGCCAACATCTCATCAGGACTGGTGCAGTACCAGTCTGCCTCTGCACATGCTGGAAAACATCATAACAAGAAAATGGCTGCTGGGAGTCCCTGGAGGTGACCACACAGGCCTGGTGCTTTCAGTTCTGCTGCTTTCCAATGAGGCTCCTTTAGGCTGTACCTCCCCAGACGCAGGTGGAGAGATTCCCAGGATCCAGTCCTGGGCCTGTCTGTGTCATCTGAACAACTCCCACTTGGTAGCTGTAAGTGTCCTGTTACAGCTATGTTGTTTTTACTAACAGCTTGAGCAATTTTTCTATTTTAAATATAGTAACGTAATGAAATCCTTTCTAGATCTGTGGAAAGGCTTTGGAACTTCATGCCCAGTTAAGACAAATTTTAACACAAGATTTAAAAGCTTAGAAACAGGATTAGAAACTGGAGGGAGCTTTAGAGCTTTGCCTTAAAGTCAGGACATATTTCATAGATGTGGTCTGTAAAGACCAGTACCAAGCCTGGGAAATACTGGTGGTGATGGTGGATCTCCACTGATCTCAGTGCAATGGGATTTTTGCCATAAATTCTCTGTAGACTTTTATTAGCAGAGTGTAGCTGGCACATGATAATGGACTCTGTTACAGCTCTGCAGAGGGTGAAACCAGAATGTAAGAAAATTAAGTGTTTTTCCAATAACAGCAAATACTCTGACTTGTGGAGTTGCTTTAGATATCACAGAAACACTTGGTAACAAATTGGCCAGAGTACTTGTGCGTGCTTCTAGTATTTTCGCTCCAAGAATCTGAACTGAAAAGGCCGACGTTGATGCAGTCATAATCCCATTTCTGTAGTAACTGTGTTGTATGACTTCAACCAAGAGCCTATCAGCTTATTTCTGCCTGTGTGTATGTTGTGTAGCATCATCTCTCACTCAGTGTGTGGTCTCTTAGACATTTCCTGCTGCCAGTATGGACGCTGTATGGACAGCAGTGCTGTCTGTTCAGGCTGACCAGCTATGGACCTGTTTCCCTCCTGGACTACTGTGGATCCTTTGCAGCAGCCCACAGATTCCCAGGCGCCACTTTGTAATTGCCAGCAGAGCCAGATGTGGTGGTGGCATGGCTAGTGCAGGTGGGATGTACAGGAAGCCCATGCTGAAGTGGGGGAGCAGCACTTGGGGGTGCTGAGTCATGGGCAAGAACAGCTTGCATTCCTGGGGAACATGGTGAGGAAGGGCTGGGAAAGCTTTCATTGTGATGCAGAAAGCTGAATCCATGGGTTTGGTTTCATCCTAGGTGTTGCAAAAGAAACAGCAGTGGAAAAACCTCCAGATTTTTCTGGAAAACTTCCAGCTTTCTGTCTTTAAAGATAAGACAGCCTGTTTTGTCTTTGCTGGCTCATGTTTGCTACATTGAAGACTTGGCTTTCTAAAGGAACATCGACACCACTAACTGGGCCAGTCTGTCAGAACAGGAATAGATGGACAAGCTTCCCAAATCAGGATCTCTGTGGTAACATAGGTACACTTGGCATTTGCCACACCAAACTGCTGTGTTGCCTGCTCCAGTGAGATGGCATTCAGGTCTGAGCTTGGAGGGGTTGATGAAGTGCCCAGGAAGGGGTGAACTCACCTAAAGGGGCCTTTAACAGGGGCAGAGAAGGGGAGGGATGTGTCCCAGTTTGGTGGACCCAAAGCTGTGGCTGGTTGCATGAGCAGGAGTTGTGCCTCCTGCACAGCCCTTGCCCTCTGGCCCTGGGAGCACACAGAGAGTCCCTTGGCAATTGCTTCATCTGACAGATACATACACACATACAGAGATCTCCTGCTGTAACAGCAGGTTAGACTCAAGAACACTCTTTGTAAATGCAGTAACCTGACTCTGTGATTCATTTATCTCATGACTCGGTGTTAGCATAAGAGCTACAGCAATTTCAGGTTTAAGGAAGAACCACCTCATAAAAAAAAGAATGACTTGCATTTAAGTAGCTAATTGTCATGTCAACACTTTAATACACTCATTTACAATTGCCTTTTGTGTTAGGGTCTTATGTGGGGTCACTAGTGCTGCTTTCTGCCTTCCTCTTCTCTTTGTGCTTTCTGCAATGGGCCAAAAATCATGCTGCCATCAGAGAGCTGGGCTCTGCAAATTACTTGCTAAATTGAACTGGATTCCTGAAATTAACTTTAAAAGTCAGGTGAACTGCTATCCCAGCATTCAAAGTTGAAAATTATATCAAATTTCAAATTGCAGGTGAAAAAAGCGAACTGACTAGTTCCAGGGAACAGAACAGCAATATGCTCTTATCAGTAATGGTGCCTGCCAGACTTTTCTGGAATCACAATAATTTCCTGGATAGGAGGATACTTTATTTTTGTTGCATAATATTTTGCATTGGGCTGTAGTTCTGTCTCAACACATTTATATGATATTTAATCTTCACTAATTCTCTTGCAAGAAGGAATGCAGAAAACCTGTTACAGATGCTGTCAGTCACAGAAACACTGGAAAGAAGATGCTATTTTCTGCTTTCTAGGTTAAAAGAGGAGGATGATATTTTCTTTTCTTGAAACAAGATAATATTTTTACTAAAAATGACAGTCCCATTTGAGTAAAGCAGTCTGCAGATCCCTGAAAAAGTAAAAAACCTTCAGAAGCTAAACAGAAAGGAAATTCTCAGAAAAGAATATTGTTCAGGTTATGTTCACATGGTTCATATCTTCAGCTTGTACTTCATTTTATAGAAGAGCTTTAAAAACAACTTCAAGAGCTGTATAAAAATTTTTGTTGTGTGAAATGAAGCGTTTGGAGTTTGTTAATGTTTTGATTCATAAAAGTGTTGAAGAAAATGTAACATGGATAGACTATAAGCATATCTGTCCTTAAATGGCCCCAGCCACTACCTTCTGTGTTGCGCAGGCTTGGGCAGTCAGGAAGCTGAAGTAGAAAACCTGCCCAAAGGCAGTGCCTCATGTCAGGGAAGGGCAGGGGCAGCTTTTCACACCAGAGCTGGGAGCAGCTCCTGTCCCCTGGGAGGGCTCCCCACCTGCACTGTCCCCAAGGGTGAGGTTCCCCAGCTGAGGCCCCAGGCTTGCCCCAAGGTATCCCAGCTCCTCTCGGCTGCAGTGGGAACGGCACAGGCCCCACAGGAGACTGGAGAGCTGCGCCCTACCCATTCACAGAAGGTGTATAAACACTTGGTGAGTGGGTTCCAAGGAAACACATGAAAGTGTTCCTTAGCGTGCCCCCGTGAAAGAATGTTCCATCTGTGTTTACAAAGAGACTTCAGAGATTTTCTCCTTTGACTCTTCTCTTTCTTGTGTCAGGGAAGGTGATCCTGCCACAGCCACGTTCCCATTCCATGGCACTCTACTGCCTGCTGCTCACTGGGGCACAGGGAGGAGGTGAGCAGTCCTGGGCAGGGACTGATGCTAATCAGAGATGCTGGATGCACGTGCAACTGTCACACACCCAAACACGACACAGAACGGGAGATGATTTGGCTCCGTATAATCCTTTGTCGAGATGGCCAAACCCTCTGTACCCAGTGAAGTCAGCAGAGCTGCAGTAAGTTACCCCAGTACACAATGCATCTATTCATAAGGAAAAGCAAAACCCAACATTTTCAATGTTTTCTTAGCTTTGCCAAAGCATAGAAACTTTGAAAGACAAGATGGCCTAATGCAGATGCCCAGTTTTAGGCAGCCAAATTATTTCTCAATTCCAAAGGTCATATATTTTTAGGAGAATAACATCCTTGGCTAAAGTTTCTTCCACCAGAAACCTGGATAAGTAGCAGAAACACTGATTAGCCAAGGCTGCTGCCATCCCTGTGAGAAAGTCAAGCTGCAGACCCATCTCCTGCTGCCCAAGTCAGATCTGGTAGCAGAAAAGGTCCCCCACATCTCATTCCTAACTTATGAATGTCAATCAGGGGCTTGCTTGCTCACTTTCCATCTTTTTTGTCCTGTCTGTAGCAACAGCTGAACTAAAGCACCTGCTGCTTTGTACATCCCAATAGACTTTGTTATAAGAGGGGTATATCACTACAATTCCTGTGCTCACCCACGAGGTCTTAATACGGTAGTGCATTCCTTGTTCCTTGGCTTTTGAAAGATGTAAAGTAAAAAGGGCAAGCTATAAATCCAACTTTGTACTCATAGGATATGCAGGAGGACAAATAAGCATATCTTGTCAGGCAAATGAGTTTAAGTTATTTCCATCTCCACACATAGAAAGCCACAGCTACTGAAATGTACAGCTCAATAGGTAAAATATGCATCTAGTCTAGATTTACAGTACATCTATTTTCAGGTGCCACAAAACACGTGTTCTTCAAGAAGACTATTAAAAAAGTCATTTCCTAAGGACATCAGCATTAGGCTAGCGAGGAGATCAAGTACTGGATAATGAATTTCACAGACAGAAAAATGTGCATTATAAAAGGTGAACTATAAGGCAAAGTCATTTCCTTAGGAAAAAGGCAAATGTCTCAATGGCCTTGGCATAGGATAACTAAATTCTACTTTATCTTTACAGTTTGATATTTAAAGTATGTACCTTTAAAAGGTCACATCCTTTTCATATTTATAAAACAGAATGCTGCTGCAGCATTTGGCTGCTTCTCTGGAAAGGTGCTGTAGGGCAGGAGTTAATTTAAAAAAATACCCACAAGCCAAAGGTGAAGTACCACCTCCTTTTCCACACTGGATATTTTAGCTATAGAAGCTGGTCAGCAAGAACTTTATCAGCAATGAAATAGATTCAGGATTTATAATGAAGATGATTAAGCCAGGCTTACTGACTCATGCACTGAGCTAAGTCAGGAGGATGGTAAATGGAAGAAAAGGAAATTACACAACCTGATTCACAAATGAGTTAGCCAAGAAAGTAACCACTGAGGTGTCAGCTCAAAGATAGAAGGCTTCCAATGCCTGAGGTTGCCCAGGGGAATGCTGATCTGCAGGCAATCACCAGACCCGTTTTCCCCAGACAGCTCCATCAGTCTGAGGCATGGCCAGGCTCCCAATTACCATTTATCTTTTCCATGGTACGTGGTGGTAGCAGAGTGACAGGGATGGGAGGCCTCCCCAGCCTCATTCATCACCTGGCTTTGGAAAGCACTTCAGTGAGCATCCAGTATTAAGTTAAAAATGTAAATGTTGACTTTAGCAGGGTTAATGAAATAAAGATAATCTGATTTTCTGACTGCCTACTTGTGGATTGGATGGATGGGAAAAGGTGTTTGAGCATAGTATTGATTTTACTGATTGTACCTTAGAATTTTCTTGGAAGATTTTCATCAAAATATTGTTCCTCAGGGACTTGACCTGCCTGCCACGATTTATCTTAGTGTATTTTTAATGTCCAAACTACTTAATGTTCTCTTTGTTCTCATCTCTGTGCCTGAACAGGGTTTAGTACTTTCAGAGTTGATACTTCAGCCAGCTTGGAAGGCAGGTGCGGAGGACTGAGGGAGATCTATAAATAACATCTTAGTTTGGAGCCAAGAGATTTGGAGTCTGATTTGGCCATCAATGCATGAAGCAGTGATCAGCTCCACAGAGGGCATATTGCATTAACCTGAAAGAAAGAAAACCAGACTTGCTCTGTGGCTCCCCATGCAAAGTGGTTTAACTACATAGTAAACTATTTGTTTTAGCTATACATTTGTCACTGTGTCTCAAAGTATTTATACCAGTGTCCCTGACTTTCCCCACACTAAGGAGGAGATGGGGCTGTCAAGGTGGCACTGGTCAAGCATTGGTCTATCCATGGTGCAGGACAGATTTCTGATCCCTGTACTCTATCTTCTCTATACTGGGGTTAAGTTACAGCTTAAATACAGCCTTGTTGCATGGGATATCACAAAATTTAATGGCATGGAAACAAGCAGCACCATACAGCACAGAGTTTTGTGAAGTTGTTAGATTCAGCTGCACTGTATCAGATATAAGTAAGACTGATGTAAAAGGTGTTGCCAAAAAGGGGAAGCCAACAGTAGCTTTGAACTCTTGTGCAGCATCAGCAAAGCACAGTGTGCTGACTCTAAAAGGAGTAAAGGAGAAATGGCATAAAATAAAACAAAATCAGTACTTTTGTAACAAGAAAGAAACTAACAAGAAAGTTCGAGGATTTAATAACTTTCCTCTTTTTTTTCAGTTTTTCATAGTTGCGTCATTTTCAACAGTAATTTTTCTTCTAGACTAGAAATGTCCATGAGCTTTTCCCAGCAGATAAAGATCCTATGGATGAAATAGCTTCTTTGTCATGAAGAGAAGACTTAGGACTGCAGAATACAGAACCTCATGGCATTAAAGCGGCCACTGTGCCTCAGCCATCCCTAAAGGTTCATGTGTCCAGTTGCACCACCTTCAGACCATGCACTCTGGTGAGGAGAGGATCAAGGGGCTGATGTGTTTTTAAATAGAAATTAGAAAGCCAAAAATACATGTAAACAAATTTCAACCTGACTATTGTTTCTATTAAAGCAAAGTCCAGGGCCATGGCTGAGACTAAAGGGCTTGTGAGTTTGCACAGTAACATTTCTGTCATCTAAATTAATTGGTGAGATATGGTGGCAGTTGCAGACTTACATATGGAATGAAATGTTCTGACTTTTTTCTCTAGCCTGTTTTAGTGTGCTAGTCATTAGCAGAAAGTTTCCACCTTGTTGCATTCATGTTTGTAAGAAAAAAATTAATTGATAGCGTATTGGTCCTGAGCAAATTTAACCTTGAGGAAACAGTTTTCCTGTCAGACTACATTTACATCCCAAAACTTACCAGCAGGGATTTAATACATCTCCTGTGGTTATGCCACATATGTAACAAACAAGGAATTTTGGGTTTATGCCCCCTAATGAGTTATCTTTATTTTTATTTTTATCTTTTTCAGCATCTGTACATGCTGTTCCTGGTCTGGCTCTTACATTGTTAATGCCCGAGTACAAGTGCTGGTAGTGTGTAAATGGTTTGTTGTGCTGCTATGACTTTTATTAGCAGGTGGCAAAACCTGCAGCCATGGTAGAAAAAGTGCTCCTTGCAGAAATTATATGTTGCATCTCATCCAAGCAGTCTCACACCTCCGCTTAGGTCAAAGAGAGAGGAAAATGGGGATGGGAAGTTTCTTTTCACATTCAGGGTCAACAGATTTACAATGTGAAACTAAATGGGATCTAAAATTTGAGGTAGGAAAAAGGATCCAGTTTAAGGAAATATGGGTTTAGAAAGAGTTTTAATAGGCAATAAAGAATAACCATATGTTTCACCTGGAGATCTCAAAAGACAGATGCAGCATCCCTCCTTTCTGTATGTTGGCATGAACTTAGGGCAAGAGGAAAACAAAGCAAAAAGTTTTTACCAAGGGAGAAATAACATTGGTATAAAGCTCATTATTTCTTTTAGATTCTGTCTTGGATCCTGCTCATCCAGCCCAGAGGACCAGGGCGCCCCATGAGAGGTTGGTTTCTCTGCCAGGAAAACGCATGGGGGCTCTGTATTTAGGCAGATGCCAGGAAAGTTTTTGGGAAGCATATCACAGAGCAGCAATTGCAGGAGTTGGGGAAGTGCCAGACAACCACTTCTTATGCCCTCCTTCCCGAGGTGTGTAGGACCTTCCTGGCTTATTGTCTTCAGGTTTTTGTCTGAGCAGAGGAAGGCAGAGCTCTCCGTGTTGGACAGCATCATTACACAGCAGATCTGCTGAATGGCTGTGGGGAAATTAAAATAATTGTGCTGTAGTTATTCACCAGGGTACATTAGGTTTTGAATCAGAGGTCACTTTCCTTTCTTTACAAGGGAAAACATTGTGAGTGAACCTGTAATTTTGAGTACACTAATTCCAAGACATTTTCAGATACCAAGTGGTTTCCTGGAATAACAGCTTCTCTCAAGAGAAACGTCAAATGCATTTAATCAGCCACATTTAGAGCTCTGCTACATCTGCAAATGAATTATTAATGATCTCAAATGTTTTTGAATGATCCAAAAGTCAGGAATAACATGGCTCTTTAGCTAATCAGCTCTGATTCAGGGCTTCTCCTTTCCACTTTACACACTAGAGGCCCTGCACCTGCCTGCTGCTTCTAACTGGAGCTCCTGTAGCTCAGATTAACCTCTCTGGAGGCACTTAGATAGCTGAACAAATGCAAAGTGCAGGTGGCATCCAACTGTGTCTGTATAGATTTATGCATCATGTAGTAAATAGCCACTGATCAGTGTTGTGCATCTTGGGGTGCCCGTACAGGATGCTCCAGGGAACATTCCCATACGTCAGTCATCATTGCACATTGCCTGTCCACAGAAATCCTCCACTCACGTGGTGCCGTGTTTGATCTGAACTCATGGAAGATGGGGCTGTGTCTGGAGAGGCAGGTTTGAATTGTGAGTCTTCTCAGTAGTTAGCAATAGCAAGAATGGCACGATAAAGCTGTGAGACAAAGCACGGCTCAGGGCATCTGTGCTCCAGCATTGGCTCCTCCTTTGGCATGTTAAGAAGGTCATAGATAGCTTATGTCTCTTCTCCTACAAAACGAGGTGTCTTGTAAAGTGCTTTAGGAAACACTAGCTATTGTCATATTACATGCAATTCAAACCCCTTCACTGCAATGTGGAAATACCCTTTTAGAAGAAAATAATTGCAACAGTCTCATTTCTCCAGATGAGGCAATTTGGTTACATTAATTTTTGAATCAACAAGTGTTCTCATTTAAGAGCTCTGGCTGGCAAAATAATGGAGCCATTAAGATGCAGATGTAAACAAAGCACTTGCAGTAGCATATGAATCAGTGGAAAAACAAAAAGGTATTAACTCTTATGGGTACCAATACAATGAACTCTAATGTACTTACAAAGAAGAACTACCTCAGGCCTTGAGGGAGGTGTTCAATAGCTTGCTGTATTCAGACAAAATGCAGAATTTCTGTTCAATCTGTGTGTTCAGGAGGACCTTAAATATGATGACACAATAAAGTTTAGTGCAAGTTTTAAGAGGAATATGTGAGCAGAAACATGTTCTTTGCTGGACAGAAGCCACTATTAGAGAGAGAGTACAAACCAGCTGCATCTGTGATACTGTCAAATCATAACACAAAAGAGGAATTAAAAATCTGGTCCTTGCTTTGCCTGAGAAAAAATTGCAGGGTGATCACTTTATTTTGTATATAATTATAATAATAAGCTTGATAGTGTATCTGTTATGGATTATGCATTCTGTGTGCATTATTAACAACATGACTGTTTGTCCCTCTACGCCCATAAGGAAAACACAGTCAAATGAAGGCAGAAGCGGCAGTGGCTATTATGGGCAATTAGGCACTACAGAATCTCTCTGCAGGGGGTGGCTATGGGGTGGTTTAATGAAGCAGATCTCATGATAGGATGTACATTTGGGTAATGCTGTCTTCTGTGGGAGCTTTGGTTGCATAGCAAGAGGCAGCTACAGTTATCAAGAGGATCCTGCCTATTTAATATTTGCTCATTTCATTTAATTTCAATGTGGAGTTGGAAATTAGTTTGTTAGAAATTAAGTACTTCTACTTTCTGTGGTTTGAAGAGGAAAGGGTATTGATGTCACTTTTTAGCCTGAAATCAACTTGAAGCTTCCATGTAGTTCTGTTATTCATTGTGTAATTCTGTTATTTCAAGCATAACACCCCTTTTCTTGTTTACGAAGATGAACCACAAACAAAAAAGTCCCTAATGGCTTGCACACACTGTGAATGAGGTGGTCTTCTAAAAAGTGGTGTAGTTACTCATGCCAAGATTTGAATTTGCCAAAGTTTATTACCCCTTCTACAGTGTCTGACAGAATCCAAAATCATTCTACCATCCAAAACTTTCATAGAGCTGTCCCTGAATAAGAGCCTGGAGGCATCCAAACAGCTCCCTAGGGTTTTGGCCAGCTCAGGAGCCTGGGTGGTCCAGGAGAAGGGAGTGCTACAGGCTGTGGCAGGAAGGGAATGAAGCTAAGAAAATTAAAACTACCACCAGTTATGCTTCACCATGTGTGGCATCATTTAAGTCTCAGTACTCCTGGTTTTGCTACTTGTCCTCAGTTTTACATATTACATATTTAAGTATTAAATGTTACTGATTTGACTGAAAGAAATTTTTCTAGAATATAGGTATTGTGAGAGTAGTATTGGGAATATTGAGACTAAGACTATTAGGAATCAAGGTGATAAAAATATTATTTGTTAAAAACACCATTTTGTTTAGAATAAAATACAGTGATTCCAAGTTCCCTCTGTCACAAGCAAGTGCATCTCAAAAGATACCAGGTTTGTCTTTCTTTAGAAAACAGACATGAAATTAACTCTGGTATTTTTTCAATTTAATGCTTTGATTCATTCAAGTAACAGGAAACTGAAGGATTTTGGTGTGGCCCAGAGCAAAAGCTCTGACTGATCTGACTGTCAGCTGAGATTGCTCAGGGTAATGGTGACACTGAAGATGTTTTATTTCTGCAGCCTTTGTACTGTGCTTGATTAGACGTTGCTCCGCCAAAAATCATCCCCACCCCATTTAGCAGAGATGAGCTGCTGAAGAATACCACAGGGAAAACCACTTTTAAACTATAATCCTGGAAATGAGCTGTCCTACTGAAAACCATGTCTGACTCACAGAGTTACACAAGCACATTTCCTACTGTAAAAGAGCCAGAACCTTTCCAGACCATCTCCTGCAGGTCATAACAGGAGCTCAACAGACATTTCAAGTGTCCAAAGTAATGTACTGAACAATAATGGTTGTATACTGAGGTATACATGTAATAGTCATTTCATGAAACGGGAAATAATATTTTTTCTTTGTGGTCACCATCCTGACAGGTTGAGAGGAATCCACATGCAGAGCTTCCCAGTTCCTGCATCAGAGCTCCCCAGAGTTGCTGCTACTCACGTAGAAAGGTTCAATTTTGTGTTTTTTTAGAGTTTCATCACAGAGTCAGTCTTAGCTGGACAAATTATGTTCTTTCTCCTACCAAGACATACTGATGTATCTCTCTTTTAACTGTGCAGGGCCCAGTTATCATGGGTAGGTAATGCAGTTACTGCCCTGGTTGACTTCAGCAAACTCTTCAGGTACCCACTGCCCTTAAAGATAATGTCAATTGGAGTTCTTACAGCCCAAAAAACCCCCAGGAGTTTATACTACCAACTTATTCTATGGGAAAAATAATATATTTCAGAAGAGTCATCGGTAGAAACGAAAGTATGTTTCCAACCAGTATGACTTTATCAACTGCCACAAAGAAACACAGTCGATTGTCCAGAAATAATTTATTCATCAACAATAAAACACTGAATAGAAAAAGCCTTGTAAATAAAACTATATATATATAATGCTTTATTTTTTATTCGATACTCCACAAAAAACACTACAGACAGTAACAAAATAATCCAATTAATCTTAAAAATTTCAAATTATAACTGTCACTCTTCATTTATCATGGTTTATTAACAATGCAAAGTTCATCTGTTTACATATTATGGTTTTACTTGATATCATTATTTTTTTTCTTAAAACACTTGAAGCAATTGGTTGGTTGCCCCATAATTTATAACATGTAAGTATATCAATAAACAATATAACAGCTCTGAGAAAGATATGCAGACTGTTCAGTGGTAAGGAGTCTACCATAGGTCGTTTAGTGGGAGAGCAGGAATAAATCACAACTGAATTGGGATAGAAGTCAACACATTGAAGAGAAATAGTATTTGAGGAACAATTACATGTTTTCCATTGCTCGCTTAGTAATGTGATCTCTTTCAAGCTCTGATTTCTCCTGTTTTAGATACTCTAGCACCTTTGCTAGCATATCCTCATCCAGATACTGCCTGTTTTGTGTGTCATCAGGTTCCCCAGCCATGGAAAGCCTTTTGCTGAGTGAAGCCAACTTCGCAGTCTCCTGTGGCCCCAGCTGATTTAGGTGCTCTCTGATGGTCTGTTCCAGGTGATCATCTTCCTGCAGGTTGCTTTCAGAAGCTGGAGCTGGAACTCGTTTCATCTGATTCGTATTGATTACTTCAGGATATTTTGCCAACAACTTTGCTAAGTAATCAGCCAGTTCTTCATCCTTCTCGTTCAGTTTCTCATACTCCATTTGTCGCCTATCCAAATCATTCATCCAGGCAGCTTTAGGAAACAGGTGCCCTTTCAATCTTCTGGGAATGTAAGACAGTCTTGGCAAATCATTTTCTTGATTAAGATGATTTAGTAAGTAGGAGGGATTGTGATTAGCTAAATTGTCATTTCCCAGAAGACTGACAATATCTTCAATATTGAGGTCCTCAGGTAGATTTTCTGGAATAAGAGGCTGCCTCATGTACCCATTTTTAGAGTTGAGATTATTTTTAAATATATCGCTCTGTCCTAGATTGGTTTCAGCTATCTCATCGAGGTCTTCTGGGAATTCTACTTCCTGCTCACCTTCCAACCTTTCACCCTGAAGTTGCTTTTTTTCTCCAGTTTTCAACATGTCTATTAAATCCTCAGGAGGAATTTGTAAATTCCTTGAGATTTCTATCAGCTGAGCAATAGACTGGGGATCGAGTTGTTTGTCCAAAAACGTTGATGCTCTTTTTTCCTCAAGTTCTCCTCCAGTCCTTAGTCTCCTATTCCCAGCACTGCTCATCAGCCTCTTCAGGTAATAATTCATTAGCTTTGAAACATCCTCGGACGTTTGATCTTTATTGTCTCTTCTTATTTCATCCTCAAGGAAGCTGAGTTTTCCAGACCTTTTCATTTCATCGTCAATCTCCTCTTCATGTTTATCAATTTCCTCTTTGCTATCTTTTATCTCTTCCTGGGTTTGGCTTTCCACTTTTTCTTCTATGGGATTCCAGTCTTCTCCTCCAACCACATCTTCATAGGCAATGTTATTCACTTTATATATATCATCTTCATCATCTGTATACAATTTCTGGTCCTCATCCAACCTTTCTTTCTTGTGGTTACTAGGTCCTGCCATCTTCCCCAGCTCCTGAAACACAGACTCCAGTGTAGCAAGGCTTTGGGGGGTGTATTGCTCTTCCACAATTTCATTAGTTCGCTTGAAAGGGCTGTCTCTAGAACTGTCTTCGTAGTGCCCAAGTGGCATTTTGAGATACTTTTGCCACCTCTCAGGCCACTTGTAAGCCTCATAATCATCAGTTACTCCAGCTGGAAAGCTGTTATCTGAACTCAGACCATAAGGCTTATTCTCCTTTGGGCCAGCTTTTGACTCTTTCTCAGCTTGCTGCAAGGCTTCCAACATTACCTTAACCCATTGGGACTCATCTTCAGTCAAAGAATCCCTTACATTGTCTGGTAGGTGAATCTGATCCTTGCTTTCCTTCTGTTGCAAGAGATATGGGACACTTTGATAAGAGTTGTAATCAGGGCTGCTTTCTCCCTTGTTAGTTTGCTTGCGAAGGTCTTCTATGTATTCCAATGCTTTGATCATATCAGGATTTGGGAGTCTTTGTAAGTTTTTCATTACATAGTCTGGATCTTTCTGAAGCAGCTGATGCTGCTGGAAGGAAGCTGCATCAACCCAACAGATTAGGACAAAGAAAAAGGTGAGAGTGCAGGCTGCTCCAGGCTGGAAGGTTTTACTTTCTGCCATATTTTAAATATTTCCTTTAAATAAAGAAGAAAAAGAAAAAAAGAAGCAGTTAACACATGAAGACAGACTTTGGAAACTGAGCTATGCTAGAAATTTCTTATCTCTATGCTCCACGTACTTTATGGAAATTAATTTTCCAATGGCAGCACAAAAGTACAAAATACTGTTGCCACATAGCTCATTGAATGCCCATAGAGGAACCTAGATGTCATTTTGATTATGAAAATGAAACTCCTAAATTACAAAGTCAGTGTATCCATATATTTAAATGTTGATCAAAATATTAATATTAAAACTTCAGACAGAATTATTTTGTGAGATTGCTCCATAAGGCATCTAATTTCATGCCAGGATAATAATGCAGAATGGTGCTAGACTGTAATATAATTAATGTAATGAAATGGAGAACATGGCATATAAAATTACTTGCAAGTTTATTTCTGTCATTACCGATAGTGCTATTTCTTCCTTTTTTGCTATTTCATTTAAAAAAATCCCATTATTTGTATTACAGGTGAATTTTAGTCAATGACTCCACGAGTCATTTTCCTATGGGTAATGATCCCCTATATGAGTAACAAACTATAATTTATCCTAAAGGTACAATGTAACTTCAGTGAATCCTCTAAAACCATCTTGGAAATGAGCTTGAGTAGGTAGGTCCTGAGTGGTGATTTCATTCATTTGCTCATTCATTCACTTCAGCAGAAATTGAATCAGGTCCCAGGACAGGCAGAAACACAACCACTGGCAAATTCAGTTAGAATAGATCAGCAGAAGCTCATGTCTGCCCAGCTTACGCCAGTCAGCAATAAACTCTGGAGAAGAATTGGGATAAATATGTCTCCAACTGAATTAAAATGATTACAGCACCTCTGTGTATGAGGACACAGTGCACAAGTCCAGCCTCATGGGGAGCTGGGCACCTTCCACACAACGCAGATCAAAACTGCCATCAGTCATTTCCTAGGAGATGCTCTGGCGCTGATACGCTTGGACCATGAGACAAATTAGACTTTTTTCTGATCCAGTTCCATTAACAAATAAAGTAAAATAAAGAGAAAGGAATGATAAAGATAGAAATTGCTTTGACTAATTGACCTATTTTGGTTCTTTTGGTTTTCACCTTGGTAAAAGCATACTGTTGAGACATTGGTGGTTCATGACAGACTGATTGAGCTATGTATACTACTATTTACCCACTGCTGGAAGTAAAAAGTGAGCATGAATATGCTGATTTCAGCTCACTTGTACGTTTTTTTCCTCAGTTTTTGTTCTTAACATAATGTGACTTAATTAAATAGCTAAAGCACTATCAGGTCAGGGAGCTGCTTTTTTCCCCCCCTCAGTATGCCTGGGCAAACAATTTCCCTCAACATTTCTGACTTCAAGCCTGGATACATTCAAGAATTGATTTCACAAAGGATTAGTTTAACAGCTGATTAGAAAGTCCCACCCTTCAGATCCAAATTTGCTGTGAAACAAGGCCAACACATTGCTTCATTTTCTGTCACAGAAAACACACTAGCCCTGTGCATAAATGCTTATCTCCATGAAAAAAAAAAAGGCACAATTTGCTTCTTTTTCTATCAAATAAAGACCTTTTTCAGCAAAAAGACTGGTTATTAACAGAGTTAGTTCAATTAGCACATGAGAAACTGTCCTTTCTGAAGGGTGTGGAAAGGGAGATTCATTCCGTAATCACTTACCAAGCACCTCCCACTCACAAAGACCAGGAACTCACCCTCCTTCACTGCACACAATTTGGATTGTTACAGCCTTTGCAAGAGCAGTCTGCATCCATTAAAATCAAAATGCGTGCAGCCAGGCAAAGTTTAGTTTAGTGTTCCACAAGGAGGTTGCTCAACTGGATATTTCCTTTGCAAGAATTATAAATCACTGGCTCCTTTCACCATATTTTGTGCACATTTGCCTCTAGGTCAATTTTCAATTCTAATTCATTGGTAGATAATATTTGAAAGACTTATCAAATGAATTTGGGAATGACTTATTGTAAAAGCTTTGAGTTCTCATCATAAATCTTGTCATTAAATATAACTTAAGATAAGAAGATTCCTCCCCAGCCTTTCAGACTTTAATTTCTTTTTTTTTTTTTAAACAAAGGACATTTTATACTTCTTTAGGATCTATAGTAAACATTCTCTGCTCTGCCTCTCAAAGGACAATATACTAAAACAGTTCTTTTGTCTCCAGATAGGTAATTGTGAAGCTAGTCTAGATGGAGAGCACATTTTCTCCTCTATTAGCACCCAACAAACAGGAAAATCATCTTTTAGCCAACAAATGAAGATGAAGTTCCTCTTTACAAAATGAGGCAATCACATTCACAATTTAAAATGTACAAAGGCAATGCAGACTGACAAAAGTTGCCTATAAAACAGACACAGAAAATAATATCCTTTCTGGAATGTTTCCATGGTAGCAGTAATTTTTTTCTCTCAATCTCTCTCAGCAGTTGTCTCTGGTGTGACTCTAATGTTTCCAGTGAAATTTTGCTATTAAAACTCACAGGTTTTTCTGTAGATGTGTCCCTGCCCTGAGAGTCTGAGGCAAAATCTAACAGCAGCTTTCCATAAGGAAAATAAATACGTCATGCACCCTTCCTCCCATTTCCCCCCCGTAAATAACACGACTGTACTAAATTTGCCTTGTTTAAAAGCGTCTCTAACCCTTTACCCCGTGTAAGGGACTGAAAACACGAACAAAACAATGAGGTGAGCAGAAGGGTAAACCCCCAAATCCCCAGCAGTTCTGAGCAATATAACGCTTGTCGGCACACGGACACATCTGGCAAAGCGAGTCGGGGGGTGTTTGCATCCGAGGGAACCTCTCTGCCTGTGCCCTGAGCGCCTGAAGTGCCATGTCGGTGACCCGGCATGACTGAACGCCATCGCCCAACAGGAGCGCTCTGCTTCCCGTCTTCAGCCACGAGCGACACTGAGAATACGCATATCATGTTTATAATTACGGGATTATAATCTATAGAGATATTTTTCATCACTCTGCCGCTCGCTTAGTGTGGATTCCCCGCCAGTGCCCGCCGAGCCCCGCGGGCAGTGCAGCGACAGCGGTCCGGGGCTCCCCGACCCCCGCCCGGGGCATCCCCGCCCGGAGCATCCCCGCCCGGAGCATCCCCGCAAGGAGCATCCC
>WBMV01003298.1:10020-63151 GCA_013396655.1 Campylorhamphus procurvoides | reverse complement strand
CGGAGCATCCCCGCCCGGAGCATCCCCGCAAGGAGCATCCCCGCACGGAGCATCCCGGCCCGGAGCATCCCTCACCTGCCGCTCCCGCCGCTGCCGCCGCTCCCGCCGCTCCCGTCGCCTTCAGCACCCGGACAGCGCCCGCTTATACCGCCCTCGACCGCACGTCACGGCCCCGCCCCGACCCGCCCGGGCCGCCCAAAGGGATGGGCAGCCACCGCGGCGAGTAAAGCCGGGAGCGCCAACAAAGTGGGTTGGGTGAGAATGGGGGGGAAAAAAAAGAAAAAAGTAAAAACGAAAGAGAGAAAAATAGACCGAGAAAAAAGACGAGAAGGGTAAAGGGAGGCGCGGGAAAAAGAAGGGGAAAAAGGGATTAAAAAGAAAAAGGCACATGGTACAGCCTTTCCTTCTGCTTCTCAGCTCCCACGGACTGGGAGGGGGGACTTGATGAGCGCGACCTACACCTCGGGGGGTGGGATGAAGATGACCGTCACCTCGGATGGGTGAAAGAAGCCGATCCACCCCTTGGAAGGGTGGGTGAAACAGATCCATGCCTCGGGGGGTGGGTGCCGGCCAAGCCAGCAGCAGGGACACATGCCTGGGGCTGTGGGACAGGGACGCAGGTGGGAACACACAGGGGCTGGAGGTGGATGTGAGCCCAAGAGTGAGGAAGACCCTGTGCACAAGGGTCAGTGTGAGAGTGTGCACACTCAGCCATCGCCTGTGCTCATGCCTCAGCAAGAGCCAGCCTTTCAACAGCTATGGCTAGCCAGGGTTTTTAATTTATTTTCTTGAGTTCATTGACTATGCCATCATAGCACAGTTGTACCTTTGTCATAGAGCAGGGATAAGTCATGACATCTGTGGCCTTGTCATCAGGTGTGGGAGGTCCAGGAGTTCTGGACCAACTACAGAAGGATGCTCCTGGGGGAGGGGGCTGAGGGAGGGAATGACACCCCTCCATTGTGTGCCTGAGATAGACGGAAAAACTGAAGCATGTTGGGGAAAGATAAGGGAGAAGGTTCCCCCCACACCAGTAGCTCCATGCCCTGGCCTGTGGTGCATGAGAAGGAAAGCCCCTCATTCCTGCAGGGCTCTGCCTCTGCCAGTGGCTGTGGCATGGGACTGAGACCAGGCTGGCACTCCCCCAGATGGGGATGGAGCCAGAGAGGGACTATCCATCTTTGGTAGCAGTGCCAGGCACTGCTGGAAGTGCCCTCACAGTTTTAAGTCCATTCTCAGTGCTCCAAGTGCAAAAAAGATAGCACTTGCATGCCTGGATCACTAGAGTGACTAAATACCATCATGCCATAAATCACAAAGCATGAGATGTAACACCTTGCTTCAGCTGATGCTCTGGGGTTTAGCTTGTTCCTTATGCTTCCTTTCTATTCCAGAAAGGTTGTTTTACTTTGGCTTTTAAATAAGGATACCTTTTATCCAAAAATAAATCTTTCCTGACAGTTTTGACCTTTTACAGCACAAAATGCAAAAAAAAAAACCCCAAAAACCCCCTAGGATGAATGTATCTTCCAAACCAATAAATGTTACCAAACTAAATTGTTGTAAGAACAGTAAGGTAGAAATAATTGTAGCCATGAACACAGGCAAAAAGACTATCCTGGATGCATTTGCTGTACTTGACATGGAGATCTGCAAATAAAGGTCTTCTTTCACCTCACGCAGTTTTAGGAGTAAAATATAGTGTCAGTTTTTGCGCTGAAACTCTTCAGCAGCAGCTTTATTCAGGTCCCAGATACCACTCAACTCACTTTCATCACCAGACCCAGGAAGAAAAGGGCCAAACAAAATGTTGCACGAGGGCCCATGATAGCACCTGTGAAGAAGGGAAACAGAAAGGCATCTGCTGCAGTAAGCAGAAGGCAAGGTCCAGGTGCCCCCTGAGCAGCTGGGAACTGCATGGCTGAACACCACGTCCCCTTCAGCAAGGCTCTGAATGCCCACAAAACACAGCACTGCAGACATTGCTATTGCTAATACTCAATGTGATCAACACAAACAAAAAAGCCATAACAAAAAACACCAGAAGAAAATTACTCAATTCAGATTTTCAGGAATTTTATTGTGCCTCTGCAGGTATTTCCAACAGACTCTTGTTCATTCTGCCATCAAATGGCTAACACATCTAGCAAATTCTTTCCCATGAAATCATCCTGCTGAGTCCCATCCATCTATCCCTCCTCTTCAGTATTAGTGTGCATTTCAGACAACAACTGGCACATCAGCAAGATTCCATCCTCCTTAACCACCCACCTGAGATTTACAGCACTGAAAGTGAGCAGAGACTTGACTTAGGCCTCTGCTGTGGCTATCCTGGGTTCAGTGGATAAAATTTTCCAAAGGCTATCTACAATGGGGCTGTCAATTTTACTCCATATCAAAAAATGTTGCCTGGACTTTGCGCTTATGACTGATTGCATCCACACAGCCCTATGAGGAGTGCCTTACTGAATGTACTTTTTTTGGTCATATTGAATGGAAGGCATTCTTTTCCTTAGAATGAGTCATGCAGCAGAAAATTTGATCTTTTTTGTCATCAGAACTTCCATGGCATTTTATACAAGAGTAAGTTACATCACAACATCTCTGAATTTTAGGAAATTGCATTAGAACTAGCTCAGTATCAACAGCTTAAGCAAAGATGCTCAGTGATCTTGTTTATCTGAGTGCGTTTTGACCATGTTGCATCTTTTTGTAGATCCTGGGAACAGACTAGCTATACAGGCAAGGATTTTTCTGACCAGCTTGTCTTGTCACATGCTCTACCTTACCTAGACATGCATCATGACAAGCAGCTTGCTTCAAAGAGCTTCTATTTCATTTCATGTAAGAAAGAGGGCATGGGGTAGGGGGTGGGAGGGTCCTTCACTGCAGCAAACAGGCAAGAGGACTCCAGCTCACCCTGTTATGCCATACCCAGCTGGAAGATCATCATTGCCAAAGTTAATGGAGAAAAGAAAGTCAAACAACTTGTCTGCAGGAGGAAAAAAGGTCTGGCATGGTCACTGGTGTCACTGTCCTTGTGCCCAGGCCCCAGGACAGCACCAGCACCAGTGGGGTGATGAACAACAGCCAGAACCACCATTGTCCATGGACTGCAGCCTCCTGTTGAGACCTGCCTTCCACCACACCCACCCAGCTCTCAGGAGAGGATGGGACAGTGTTCTTGCTGGTATGACCATCCCAACAGCAATGTGCAGGCAGCATATTTATCTGGCTGTAGCCCTTTTCTAAACACCAAAATAGTTTGCAGTTTGTGTACTTCACTTCAGCTCTAGCTCTCTCCTCCTCTAATTGGAGTCACCAAAGATCAGCACTGCTTAAAATAAAGCAGGGTTGTGTCAATACTGATTATCCCCCCCACTCCACCCTGTTTCCAGTAGCAACTAAAAATAATTTACAATTCATTACAGACATGGCATTTCCTGCAGAATAAGTGTCATTGTCACATTTAAAATTCAGTCCATATCTGACTTGAATATCTGACTTTAGTCTGCATATAATGAGAAAGAAGAGGTTTTCTTTCCTCACAAAAACCTCATCTACTATCATAGATATAGATTCTTTTGAATTCTTTTAATTTTAAAATACTTCAACTCTGCTTATGTCCAACATCAGGCTTCTTATTTTCTGCTCATTTTGCATGCTTGAAAGATCATATTTGTATGCAAATATTTTTGGCCTTCCTAAATTTAGTGCATAAAAATGGCTCAAATTTCGTTACCAAAGCCATAAGGGAAGGGATAAATACAGCATTGTAAGGAAAAGTAAGGGCTTTGTACTTTCTAACCACAGCCCTTTAAAAGCAGGGATGTCAAGGCAAGGGCCTGCTGGCTCTAGATCACTGGGCTTTATTTCATGCTGCAATGAGATTAAGTAGTTTTAACATCAGCCTGACCAAAAGGGACATTTCAAGAGCAGGTTTTTACCAAGGAAAAAAAAAAAACCAAAGAAACTCAATCTTGACTTTTACCCAACATTTACATGTTCTGGACTTCTGGCTGCCTGCTTATAAAAAAAATTAACTAGAAAAAGGGACCCTAGGCTAGGCTTGAGACATGGGTGTGTGCCCAGCTCTATAGCATTGACACATCAACCACCCTGCCAGTGTTGCTGTTCCAGCACCAACCCCTTTTGCCACGAGTGGGGTTTCCATACCCGTATGCCTGAGGTTTATTCGGTGCCCCGAGAGCCTGTGCAGGTGCCCACAGGAGGTGGTGGCAAGACAAGTGACAGCTTGGCTGAGGGCACCTGGAAGGCTCTCGCTCTATGCATGCACGGCAGCCTGGACAGCAGACCCCCTGACCCAGCTCCCCAGCCTGCAGCACAACCACTATGGCAGAGTTAAACTGGTGGTGCCCTGTAATGGGAACCACTGTTCTGCAATGGGAATCACTGTTCCACAGTTGGAATCACTGCTCCACAATGGGAATCACTGCTCTGCAGTGGGAACCAGTGCTCTGCAACGGGAACCAGTTCTCTGTAATGGGAACCAGTGCTCTGCAATGGGAATCACTGCTCTGCACCTACTGCAGCTCAGCCCTCCTGTACCAGGAGGTCACCCGAAGCTCAGCTGTGCTGCACCTGCTTAGAGTCCTTCCCCAGGACTTTGTCACGTCTCAAGTGCCTCTCGTTTTCACCAGTGACTTCTGGAGCAGCCCAGCTATGCTGCCTCACTGCTCCTACCTCCATGCCCAGTGACCTACACTCAATGCCTCAAGCTTGGGATAATTGGGGTCCACCTGATAGCAGAGATCCCCTGCTCAAAGCAGGAGAATGGGATCTATCAGCTCAGCCAGGGCCAGAGGGGCAGGGAAAACTGCACTGGAAGGAGCCACAAAAATGGTAGATGAATCAACAGGGCAAGAGTTTACTGCTATACTTGTTCCAGTGCAGCCTCCAGTTTGAGTACAATGCACAGGAATAGCGGAACACCAACGGATTAGGGAATATATGTCTTCTCATATAAACACCAAATTATTTTTAACACCAGGCTTCCCACACACACATACTCACATATTTTCTTCCGTGGAGTTTCAAGGCTTTTCACAAGCCTTTGACATCTGCTTACCAACATTTGGTGTAAAAATATCGGTATCTGCTCTGCACGGCTGCTCTGAGTGCTACATTTACCAGCCAGTAAAGATCAAGAGCCTCCTGGGAGCTGGCTGGATCAAACTGTCATGATTTCAGCACTGCTTTGCGTCAGACGGCAGAATTTAAAGTCAAAACACAGATAGTTTTGGGAGGAAGACAATGCAAAACCCTGAGTCATACCCTGCTGAGGGTGAAGAGAACAGATTAATAGACAGCAAACATGAATGAAACTGAAGGGCTCATTTTAGTCATGCGATTGATTCGGAAACCCAAAATAGGATTTATTTTTAGTTATTGAGCATGAAAAGAGGATTTCTTTGTACCTTGCCAAGGAGAAGTTGAGAAAAGAGTTTTAATTAGTGTGGGGGAGGCTCCCCTTTCCCTTGACACTCCAAGGAGCTCAGATGTAGGGCTTGCTGAGCTCAGGAAGGGTTTGCTGCTCACAGGCTGCTCTAATGATGTGTCACCCACAGGACACTGCACAACCCAGCAACTTTTTAGCATTGTTTGGATACAAAAGCCTCAGCCAACTTTTCTTTGCTAATGTTGAGTCAAAAAAGTCTGCTGATAACCAGGCTGTTTCTTTGTGAGGAGCTGTGCCACTCCCCACTGCTGGCTCGTGGAGGAAGGAGAGAAAGCAATCATCACTTGGAAGCTGGAGAAAGTGCACAGGTTCACCCGAAATCATTGGAGACTACATAGCTGAAACCTCAAGTCTTTCAGAGAAGCTGTGGCAACAACCAGCAGCAGCAGACAGCAAAACCAGTTTTCCTCTGCCCTCCTGGGGTGTGCCACCTGCCTGTGTCCAGCTCCTCAGCTGGTGTGAGGGTTCAGCCTGGGGTCTTGGCCACTTTGGGGTATTTGGGTCAGCCAACATTGCCTTCAGTGATGTTTTTTCATGAGAGAATACAAAGGTTTTACAAGGGAGAGAAAAAAGTTGACACAACAGTGATCTGTATGCACATTTATGTGATTTTTTATTTTAAATAAAAAGAGAGAAGTGCTTCCACAGCTGTGCATAAGTTATTTAGTCCTCTGCTAAATCATTCAGTAATTCTGCTCTGCACAAACTTCATGATCTTGGGGCTAAGCCATTTCTATCTCTTACTTACATTAAAGCCTCATTAATTTTCACATTAATCACTCATAAACATGAAGAAGCTCAGTGATTTTGGATCTCCCTGTCCCCAGCAGAAACATTTCCATTTTGTTATCAGCTGCCTTGTCTGACAACACAGGATAGGACTCAAAGTAGCAAAAAGTAAAATTGCCACTTCAAAATTAATACTTTTTTTTTCTTTTTTTTTGAGAATCCAACCATTCTCAAAGCATGGATTAGCATGCTGGCATTACTGAATGTGGGCAAATGTTCCTCCATTCCCAAGGCATTAGGGCAACAGGTGCTTTAGCAATGCAGCATGTGAGAAATTATGTGCTAAAGCTGGGAGGGCAAAAAGCCATGCTCTGTTTCTGTGGCATTATGACAATTGCCTCTTGCATTGTCCTTTTTGCTGTCATTAGTTTCACTGGTATCATTACAGCCTTTTTTGTGACCATAGGTTCGTCCTTTGCTTAGTATGCATTGTAATTTATACAGATCTGGGTCAAAATAAAATCTAGTATTTGGTCAAGAATGTGACAAAAATAGAAAAAAGAGACTCAGTACAAGGCATGGCACAGAGACAGGGTCACAGAATTTCCTCCTGGAGACAACTTCCACAAGAAGAAATCAAACTATTGGATTTGGTAGCTCATGTGGGCAAAGAAGAACCACTTCATGTCATGCCCTTTTTAGAAACTGTATATTAAATTAAAAGTTTATTCAACATAATATTGAGTGATTGCGTCAAAGAGAGAGCACAATTTCATATCATCCCATGTGCTGCATTTATTTGCATTTATCACATTAGCATCAAAGCAGAAATCTTGTAGTTTTAGGGTTGAGCTGTACTGACTTTGAATTTCAGGGTATAGAGTCAAGGAGAGTTGTCTGGATTCAATGGCAGCTTCACTAGTTTAGTGGTTGTAGGATCAAGGTAAGTCCAGAATCTTATTGCAAAAAGCAGAAGCGATGCAGGTTAATAATTTACCCCCCACACTTGCACCAGCCGCTCTGCAGGCAGCAGTCAGGCGTGAGAGCAGAACCAGCACTGCCCACTGACACACTGACAGAGGCACCCGTGGGTGGTGAGTGTTCAATGCCATTGCCCAGTATGCAGAAGGCATATTCTGAACAGCAGGAGACTGGGAAATCAAGCAGTGTGGTCTGGGAGCTGCTCACTTCCACAATGTGCAGATATACACAGAAAGCCACCGCCTTCCATCCAGCGGGGATGGAGTAGGAGCCAGAGGTACAGCTGGGTACATGGCACAACATGGCATCCATCCACTGGAAAGATTAAGAGCTCTGCTAACACCTATAATTTGCTTTTCCTTATCCGTCAGTCATGAAAAGGTCTCTTGGGGCAGGAAAAAAGTGACAGGCAGGCTGCTCTTTTCTCTACCAAAAGTCAAAATACAAGCAGTGACATTGTTTCCCCAAACAGGCTCCAATCTGCTGGACAACTCCTAACTTCTGCAAGCTGGGAAGAACATTTGCTTGAATGTCCAAACTGCTTTAGATAGCAGCCTTGCATCTCTCTCAGCTATCAGAATCTTGACTGGCAAGTAAAATCCATATAAGTAAGAGAAAATGCTGCAATTTTCCCCTAAGGCAAACACTTTCTGTGTGACACACCTTACTGGTAAGCGACTGAGATGGGCTGAGTGCCCTTCCCAGCCCTGAGGCTCCTGCTTGCCTGGATATATTTTGCACCAGACTTGCAGCAGGTGACTTTATTTTGCAGCAGTCCTGCCACTGTTCTGCAAACCATCTCCCGGGGTCCATCCTGCCAGCAGTAGGGCTGCACACACCAAAATGCACAGCCCAGGAGCTGCTCACCAATGCAACCTGCATCCCCCCATGGACTCAGTGACCATTTTCCAAGAAATGCCAGATAACCTGTCAACAGTATCTACTGCATTTGGCATGATGCTGTATCTCACAGAAGTGTTCTTCTCCTCCAAAATAAATTGTTTGAAATTCAAGGCAAAAGCAATTCATTTCAGCTGCCTAAAATCAGGTCACAAAGCCCTGTGATGAATTACTGTCAGACTCACCAAGAGCGTGGTTTGCATACACTCCTGCACACATGGGGTCACAGGGAGCTGTCAGCTGGCCATGGTTTTCCAGCAGTGTATCTCACGATGAACCAAAAGGCCAGATACCATCTCTGGCATTGGAGATTTTGTCTGAAGAATTAAATGGATTACATGTTCATGCAGGGAGGTTTTCACCATCTGTTGCAGATGTAATATTGATGAGGTTCTCAATTCTACCTAACTGTTTCATGATATCATTATATGAAAAACAAACAAAACCAAACACAGCCCTTCTCTTCAGGGTTGCTGATTCTTGCTTTTCATCAGGGTGTCATAACCAATATGTTGTTGAGATGTGCTCAGCTTCTCCTGATGTGCTGCTGCCTGTTGCAGCAGGTGTACATCACATCATGCTTCCCACAGTATTGTGCTGCTGTTTGGTGCCTCTTTGACCACAGCTGCAGTAAATGTCCCAGCTCAGTAGCTGTTTTGTAAAGTGCTCACCCTGGTACACGACTTCATTCTTTCCATTCCTCATTCTCTCTTCTGCGAGGACCTGGCAGTGCCTGGTGCACGTGGACCTGTGCAGAGGCAGTCCTCCCTGAGCTCCTAAGAAGGACATCAACCCCATCATACATTTTTTGAAGAAAAGAGGTATTCTGCATGGGACAGGAAGAGATAGAAAGGAAGAAATAACATTTGAGAGGACACAGCAGAAATTGGTAAGTGGAGAAAGCAGCCAGCTGCCAAGGATGCAGCTGCAGTACATGAGCCAGCACGGCACAAAGACACACACGCCTCTGGAAACCACGGACAGAGCCTCTGAGCTGGAAAGACCAGATGGTGCAGAAGCTGAGGCAGGAATATTGAGTTTGTCTTTGAGGGTCTGTGCCAAGGAGGTGGGGCCAAAGGGTAATTAGGCTGATGAACAGCGATATTAAATGTATGAAATGAGGATTACAACAGAAGAGAAATTTTAGGAAAAATTAGTTGAAGGAAGAAGTATAACAGAGCAAATCCCAGCACAATTAACCTGCAGGGAAGCAGAAATACAGAACCTGCTCCCAAAAGTAAATTCATAGAAAAACTCCAGTTATGTTTCCTGATTTTTACCCACCAAGTATATATATGAATTACAGCCATTTATTTGCTTTTTGAAAGCAGTAAAACCATGGGATTTAAAGTATATGCTTCAGTTGTAATTATACCAAATAGATTTGGAATATGAACAAAATCAAAAACATATATAAGTGCTTTAAGCAGCTGAGAGTGTTTGCTGAACCAGAGTACTTAACCATGATTTTTAATTACTATTGACAAAATTCTTAATCCTAAATTTATGTTTTTACTTCTCAGAGCTGCCTAGACTGCCAGGGCTTTGAGATCACCTATGCACAGCAGCACCCAGGTGAACTTGGAAACCAAACAGAACTCTGTACCCATGGCATCAGACAAAACCAAACCAAGCCTCCTTTTGTAATCATTACAGCCAAGTCCAACCAGTCCTTTTAACAAACAAATAACACTTTGGGAGAAAATATTTTAAAAAACCCCAACAAACAAAACAACAACAAAAAAAACCCCAAAGAGCAAGCAAGCAAGCACTGATTTTCAGGCAAACAGATCATAAAACAAGCCTGCAAATTTGATTGCTATGTTAATCATTGAAAGCAACCTCTACAAAGGTGCCTACAATCACTGATAAATGTGGTATCTTCCCATGGCTATATTGCCTATTAGCTGAAGATTACTCTGACCCATGGAGTAGCTGTTGAATTCCTATTTTGTGTTGTGCTGATGTAAGTCCTAAATTCATAATGCAACCTGAATATAATAATGCTGAGCAAGTTTTGCCTGACATATCAGCTGCATTAGCTTAAAAAAGATGGATCACCAAATACCATAGTATATAACCACATGTGCATAAAATTACACACACCCCAAAGGGGTTGTTTTCTCAGGGTTTTTAGGCAGAAAAGCAAAGCAAAGCAATTCAGCTATATAGTTTTCTAAGTCCCTGAATCCTCACGTAGTGGAGACAAAAATTCTGAGATGACCCGATGCTTCAATGAGGTCTCTACGTATTTCTGGTGCTGCAAATCATTCCTCTCCAAAACTTATTTTCAGGTGTCCTGTGCATGTAGAGCTGTCTTGCAAAGTAGTTGCCATTCCTACACATTCCTTTCTGCTTTATTTAGAGGCTATCAAGGTAATTTAAAATAATCTGGAACAGCTGTGACATAAAAACAAATCCAACTGTAAAACAGCATCCTAGAAAGAACCAGGAGTCCTTGTTTTGCTTGATGATAGTGAGTACATCCACTCTTTTGTACAGAGTAGGTAGACATGACTGTAATTAAGAGCAAGTGTAGCACTTGCAGGGGATAGGAGTGGAGGATGGTTAAATTAACATTTCACAGATCACTTCAACGCTGACACATTCTAACATATCTTTTTTCTGCAGTCTTGACTCTCCTTCATCATGTTTCTGAATATTCTCCACTGTGTCTAACAGAACGAAACCCTGACTGGGAGCAGCAGAATCTGCTGTGAATAGTTTATCCTCCAGTAGAGCTGCTTGTGCAAAGATTAAGTCATTATACTTACATACACATATAACATCTTTCAGCGGCATTTTCTTCCAGTCTTAGTTCAGATTAAAGAATAGAACCTTTACATGTAAATAAAAATCTGTCCCTCTCTTTCTTACTTCCTGTTTCACAGCACTTAACAACATCCTACCACAATATGGTGTAATTCTTCCTACAGGACCACTAGCAGAGTGGAAAAAAGAGTGACTTCCATTGCACTTTTCTTACCAAGCTTTCCATAACCTTCCTGCAGACTTTCTTGTAGCATTCCAGGGCATAAGTCAAAGCCTTGGTGGCCTCACTGCTGATTAACAGCAGCTCTGTGACCATTCAATTAATGTTGTAAGAACAAAAGTTCTGTAAGATATTTTCCAATATATGTTATCTAGAGGCATTTTGAACAGCTACGTTCACAGCAAAGTCATATCACAGAGACAAGAATGCTTCCTTGACCAATAGTTTTCTATTCTCTGGTGCAACCCCAAAATATTTTAAAGGGATTTGCTAATGACTCAAGAAAGGGAAAAATAAGTAACTAAAAAAAGAAAGATCAGAATTAAAGATTTTGCAGCTGATGCAGTCAGCTGACATTCATGACCTCTGGTACTACTTAAAACCTAGATTAAAGGTGCACAAGGCAAAGGTGGAAAGGCAAATAACTTGCAAGATTGATGAGTGAAACAGAAGTTTCTAAAAGTGCAGTGTACACTTTTGCACTGACGTACTGGCAGTAGAGCATTAGTCAGACAGACAGAGAGCTTTCATCTAATGTAGCAATATTAGCATGCAGTGCCTGACTACATTTTCATTTGAAGCTGAGCAAGGCAGGCTCATTCTCTCCAGCAAGTCAGACTGATGCATTCTCCCAAGAATCATGCCTTACAGAAAAATAATCATGAAATATTAATCATTTACTATTTAGAGCTACAACTGTCACAAATGATGTAGCTCTCTCATGTACAACCTCTTGCTGAAAAACTGCATAAGGAACACAGCAAACATCAGCTGCTTCTCGGGCAGAGATAAAGCCTGGTCTGTGCGAGCAGGAGCAGGGACAGTGCCAAGTCTGCTGGCATGGATTGGCTCAACCCAGCTGTGACCAAACCCAAGCCAGGACATCCATTGCCCATTGCCACACCACTTGTCAGTTCAACCCTGTCTCCAGCACCGGCCTGTCATGTACTTATAACCAAGTAAATGCTGCCAAAACATACTCACAAAGTACAGGGATTGCGCTGTACACCAGGCAACACTCCCGTTCCTTGCTGGCAATAAACACGGTACAGGAACATGAGGAAAGCACAGCAAATTTGTTTGCATGAGGCTTTATGCTCGGAGCATGCATGTGGCTCTATTGAAAGATCATCTTTGAAGCTCCATGTGAGTTTGGAAGCTCTTCATTCAGGGATCAGACTCAACACCCTGTGACTTGCAAGGACTGTCATTCAGCCAAAACAGCAAATAATGAGAAATAATGTCTCTGAATAGCTGATAGGCAATACAGAGCATGAAACCCATTTGCATAAAACAGTCATTGTCATTTCACACACGCAGATCTCTGGTAGTCAGAACCTCACAGTAGATCATTCAGGGACCAAGGGAAAGACATTAAATCAGTTGTTTGCTACAAATAACTCATCCAGTTGTATGTGATATGACACTGCCTCATTACCCGATACTGTCAATGCTCCATGCTGTGACCTATAGCCAGGATCTCAGTGCATCAAACCCTGTGTGACATCTGAAGATACATGTTTGGCTATTACATGATGCTGCAAATGGGCCAGGAAGATCAAATTGTTCACAAGGGTCGGGGGAAAAAGCACACCCAAAGTAAAAGTGATGTTAGTCAGACAGAACTAGGTGATCCAGACCACAAGACATCCACTGAGTATCTGTAACTGCAACACTTTGGGGTTTGATGATAATTTTTGTCTACTATCAAATACACTTTCAGTCACATATTTCATACATGTCTTCTGATCTTTCTCAATGACAATTATATCTTTTATCTGAAATAGAGCCTCTTTCTCACAATATAGCATTCCTTACATGTGCATTTTCCTAAAACTATGTGATTCTGTAGCATTTTCTACCTCTTGATACTATAGAAATTAGTTTTTAGACAGAATCAAAACATTCAACTATTATTTCTATTACCAGGATCTTCTCAGAGCCAGAGGGGGAAGCCATTTTAATGGGGCTGGCTTCAGTATCCATAAAAAGGTACCTCACTTCCAATTCCAGTAATGGCTGCAAAACATATCTTCAGTCATTGCACTGTGATATCACCCAAGATGGGCTAGAGAACATTGAAATACTTGCTAGGATAACTAGCTCTGTAATGTTTGAAGGCAAACCACAGAGTTTTTGTCCGTCAACACTCACCCACATCCCAGCCAAAGGATTCAGGGATGGAGGTGATTACTGCCTGTACGTAGTGGCAGTGTAGGGTCCAACAGCCTCAAATACCTACAGCCGTCTTTCCTCATTATCTCCATCTCAGTGGAAAGAAATGTTGCTACGAGCTGCTTCTGCTCAGTCTCCACTAATACTTGGCAGCTTGTGAGAAGAAGAGCTGAGACAGAAAGCAGGTTCTCCTTTGTAACACAAACTACAACAATATGTTTTCCCCATCACTGAAAATAAAACAGATGATGAAATTTTCCAGATACAATGAGGGATTGCTGTTTCCAAAGAGAGGCTCTGATGGGGTTCCAGGTTGTGCTCCTTCTTTTGCTGGCTCTGGGCTGTGGCAGCCAGGGGTCATGTACCACACTGACTGCAGAGCCTGCCCAGGCACCCCAACATCTCCCTAACTGGGTGGGAAAGATGGTACTCAGTCACTACTGCACTGTGTCTGAGAGCACATCCACCCAAAGTCCTGAATTTGTTGCATTTTGCTGGGACATGTGGCTTGTTCTTAGTACAGAGAGCCATGCTTTTGGCATGAGAGATGCTTAATATGCAAATCCAAATAGCAAGTTGGAGAGCAACCCCATGTGGGTTAGCAGGGCAACCAAGAACATGTCTTCCCTCATCTGCCATGGACTTCCTGCACAAGCTTCAGCAGCTTCTATAGTCCCTCTGTTCCCAGTTTCTTTCTCTGCAGAACAAAAAGGTTTCCCTGACTATCACAACATTATGCAGTCAAGACTGGGAGGCCATTTATTAAAGTCAATTTTCAGTGGGGTAGGAAGGGAAGCAACTCAGAGGTATAAAACTACTGAAAATAAACCTCAAGAGAAATGTGCTATAATAGTCCCTTGTACTGTGCCTGGGAACAGCTTTCTATGGCTTTGTACAGCAGTTACCTGCAGAAATGTGTGTTCTGTAGCATTGTGGCATCAAGGTGTGTTCTAACTCTGAAGCACAATCAATTTAATGTAATTCAAAATACAGTGGTTTACACCCTAACTAAAGAACTTCTGATAATCTCATATCACAGGTTTCACATTTTAAGCTATACCATCAAACCCCAATGGTGAGAACAAAAAGGCCAGGTTCACCTATTCAGAGCAGTGAATCTTTTTCTCCTGATGTGCCATGTAGTCAAAGGCACCAACACTGTAACGAATATTAAGAAATCTGTCACTAGCTATCATCCAGCTGGAAAGAACAAACTCCCCAGGGCTCACTGTTGACAGCACTAAAAGAAACAGCCTCACCTGGAATCACATATTATTTCATTCCAGGGAACGCTTCAATGTGCAGCCTTTCCACTTCAGATATGGGTGGCAGGCTATTTTCTGCACTAATTAAAGGATGTTAAAATGAGATCAGCCACTCCTTATTGCCTGTCTTACATTTTGTGTTCACAATCGCGCCTAAGCACAGCTGGGGGTGGCTAAATATTAATCAAGAACAACTTAAAAAAATCAATAATTTCTAGATTAGTAGCCTTTTATTTCCCCATCCTAATGACTAGAATTCCATGTGCCATTTTCTTATTTACAATTCATATGGCTGAAGCACCTCTGGAGCTAATGAATAACCACACATCCAGATCTTTCCCTTAAATTAAAGAAATTATGGGAAATGGAGAACTGGACCCTGTGGGCAGGTACATGTGTGTTTGCTGACAGCAAATCCATCCTGGACTAACACAGCTCTGTGGAGCTGGACCAGGGCTGACCCAGGTCCACCCCACCAGAGTGCACAGGTAGGCAGTGGCAGGTCCCATCATATGCTCAGGTGCTCATGTCCCCCTCACTCACTATCAGGGTGTTGGAGCTTTCTCTCTGCCACAGTTCTCCTTCCCTGGTGCAGCACGGAAGGGTAGGAGGGCAGAGGACAGTGCTTTACAAATAGCCATAGCTTCACAGCGACTGTAAGCCCCAGGCACCCGATGTGGTCCTGCAGGATGTCTGTGGGGGATCCATAGCCAATTCAAGGCTGCCCAAGCCCACAGAAATACCTCAGGCCCTACACCACTTTTCACCCTGAAACTCACCCCCCAGGACACACCATTTGCAGTTACATTTCAGTATCAAAGTACATTGCAGTCCTTCCATAGCGCAGAGACAAAATAACTTAGCACCCCAAAGTCCCACCAAATCTGAACCAGAAAAGGTACAAGAAATGCCAAGAATTTCCCCAATGGCAACCAGATTCATCCACGCATATTACTTCACTATAGCCCTACTGCCCACACAAATCCCAGCTTGTTTCTCCCAGAAGTATATTATGAAATTCCAGCATCTCAGCTCTGTGAAACCCCCACCCAAAACCAGACATGAGAGACCAGAGACACTCAGGCTCCAGCCAGGGCAGTGCCCATGGTGTGAGCTCTTGCTGCCTCCCACCGTGCCCATCAGTGATCTGATTCCCAGCCTCAGTGAGCAGGCACAGAGACGGGGGCACAGAGGCCAATACTGCCCTCGCTCACCGTGGCTCAGCAGAGAGCTCAGGGCCATGGTGCTTCAGCCCTGTCCCTCCCCAGCCCCAGGAGTGCCTGTTTCTCCTCTGGAGCACACATCAGACTGCTGGACTCCTCTGTGCAGGAGTGCTGACCCCAGGCTGGTCTCTGTCCAGAACCAGGGGGAAGCCCAAGCTCAGGATTACTTGCTAACCACAAAAACCAGCACAGCCCGCATGATTAACGCATGCCAGGAGAGGGACAGAGCTGGGCTAATAATACATGCTGTCCCTGCTGTGTGACATGCCAGCCAGCACCATGCAAGACAAATGGCTGTTTCCTCTCCTAGGTGCCAGCAGAAATCGTATTTCAGACAAGTCAAATCCATCCATTCTAGTGAAATGCCAAAACATTCCAGTTTGGAAGCTCCATCTCCTTACTGACAACAGTGAAAGAGAACAGCTCAGGTATCAGTCACACAAGTTTCTTTTTGCTGTTGGTGAATTAAGAAAGCATGTTCAAAACAGCAGTAAATAATCTGCCTAACAATTCATCTGCATTGGTTTGTGCCTCTGTTACAGCAATAATCTCCCTGGAGATCTTTCACTGGCATGGACTTGTAGAAAAGCAGTAGTGCAAAATCCCACGTGGCACACAGTCAGCTTGTTTGTCACGTGGGTTGCTCTCTGGAGCCAAAAATCTGAAATGCATCAGGTTAAGGCATTTGGGAAACAAGACCTCCAACAGTCCCTGTATCTGCCTGATAGGAGCATACACAATATTACCAAATAAGACAATGTAAGAAATGCAGGGCCTGAATTTGGATATGTCATAGCAAAGGTTGTCTTCATGGCAAGTTGTTACCTGGATTGATTCTAACACCTTACGAGTCTCTGTTAAGGTCACAGAGTTAACCCACCTGCAGACAAGAGGAGAACACAATCTCAACACTATGAAGTGGAAAATGTTTCTAGTTCAGATAGTTTTTCCTATGGATGACGGCGGACAGACAAAGGTGTTGGGAATGCTGCTGCACACAGGTCCATGTGCATGTGGCAGCAGTCCCAGCCTGCTCTCAAGCTACCAAAACTGAGGGCCAATAGTTACAGAAACTTACTGCTGATGCTGGAAGTCTTGGAGATGGAGAGGTGAAACCAAGAGTTTCTTGCTCCAGGGGAATTCTTGCCTTTATTACCAGCTGATTCCACAAAGAGTGGCCATTGCAATTTAAAATCCTCTATCTATGCTTTAACCTCTGTTCCCACATGAGGATTTTTCCACCACTGTAATGGAACACCATGTTGCTCTGTCACTGTTGTTAAGCAGCACAGTGATCATTGGGAAGCCATCCTTACAGAAATAACACTACCCAGGGCATCACTCAAGCCAGGGGGCTGGGCTCCTCTCAGCCAGCCCTCTCTGTGGGCTGAAGTTCAGTGGTCTTTCCAGCTGCTTCAACAGAGGGCAAACCTGGGCAGTTCGGCCCACCCAAGGGGACGTTTGAGAGAGGTGGAGTGAATGACCCATCAGAATCGCTCATCCTGGCTAGACTGACTCTACATCCCATTTTAAGAGAGCTCAAGCTGGATGAGGTGGACACTATCCAAAGTGATTATGTTTGAAAACTACATCAGTCCAAATGCTGGAACACCTTAGTAACAACGGGTGGAAAATTTCTGCTCTGTAGTATCTGTGAAAGGGCAACACCAGGTACAACAAAACCCGCCCATCACACCCACACATTCCTGCTTATCAGCTCAGGCTGAATTTCAGACACCTTTCAGACAGGACAACTGAAATTTTGCATCCCATCAACCTCAAAGATTAATTACATTTTTAATTAAAAGGACTGTTTTCACACGGAGATGGCCTTTATAATGTCCCAGTTGCACTGGAAAGAGATGAGAGATGAGGAACTTCCCTAACTACTGTTGCTACAGTATACTGTGCTTCAAGGTACCCTGTGCAAGAGCAATGACAACACATGGGCTCAGTCTTTAAATCCAGCTGAAATATATTTATAAATATTTGAGTTTATATGAAGAAACAGCAGCAGTAGCCTTAACCACCATCACTCACAAATTATTTCTAATCACTTCTTATTCCATCTTTACTGTAATGATATGAGTCTTCCTTTGCAATAATTGCATGTTATACTATGGACAAATGACTTTTGATTAAGTGACCTTCGGTAATTAATGGTCCTTCATTTAACATTAATGATGAATAAATCGATACATGTAGTAGCTAAAGGTACTAGTTTCTTCATATTCAATTATTGTCCACAAAGATGCCTCAGGAGGGCTTCTATAGAAATACTGGGCAGTTCTAGGAAAGGGTTAATCATCTTTCAGGAGTCGCTAAGCAACACAATTCTGCTCTTATGGCATGTTTTGCCAGACAGAGCTGTGGTAATGATACAACCTTTCTGCATCGTATCCAGAGAGTTTGCTGAAAACTTGGCTGCAAACAAACAGAACAGCAAACCCCTGGACTGCTCACAGATTTAGATTTAGCTTCTGGTAGTTATTAGTTTTCAAATTACTTTAGTACATTTAATTTTCTGTTCCAAAACATATATTGTCATTAATATGACTTAAACAATGAAAAAGAGGACTAACTCAAATGCAGCTGTAGAACTAAAATCAACCAGAGAAGCCCCAAAATTCAGCAATATTCAATACCCCACTACTAAGTCACTTCATGAAAGGTGTCAAATACAACAAATAAAAACAAACTTGAATGACTGCAGAAATTCAGAAGCCAAGTTCAGACTTCAGCAATTGTCTCCTCTCCATCCCAGAGGGGAAAGAGATCCTCGAGCAGGGTACAGACAGCTCCGAGCAGCTCTGCTGGAGGTGCAACCCAAACCATACTAAGACTGCATCAATCATCAGGGGTTACTGAGGGATGTTAGTTCATAAATTCAGGCTCCTTTATTTGCGATTATCTGTCATATATTTCTGATAAACATCTTAATCAGAGGGAAGGATGCATCCTATAATGAACAAAGCAAAACAACAGGGATTTAAATATCCATGAGCCCTGGGAAAATACATTTTCAGCCTTTGAAACTTAATTTCCAGGGACTTGCTTCTGCAAAGGCTCTGGGAACGTTTAAACTCACACATGAGCATCAAGATTGTTTTGGACAGAGCCCATGTAAATCAAGCATATACGTCACTCCTTGCTCATTTAGTCATTTAGTCTCAGCCAAGCTCTGTGAAACAACTCAAACAGAATCTTTGTGCTGCCAGCATTTTCTAGCAAAAAACTACTAATCAGATTTTATGGAGCCAGGTTTTGCTTTGTTTCCTGCTAATTTTTTAGCTGTCTTATATAATAGACTTACTTACAGTAATATTCTGGTCTGTATATCACAGGGGCTGTATCAACTCACTGGGGCAAGAAAGATCTCAGCCCAAGCTCCTGGTTGCAGCTACTGGAGCTGTGCAACAGTCAGACACCATCACCAGGTGCACAGGATTGGGAAGGCAGCCAGCAGCTCTGGAGCTGCTCCAACTCTCCTTTGGTCACTTTGAGTGTTCATTAGATCTTCACAAAGGAAAAAACCCCAAATTGTTCTGGACTGACAGTGGGGTTGATGAATGCTGCCAAGTATATGGAGAGGGTCAGCAATTCTGATGACTAGGATCGCACATACCTGGGAGCAGAAAGGACGTATATGTAAAGCAGGTCTCTGAATAACAGGTTTGACTTCTGGCAGGTTGCTCCAAGCAGGCTGGGAGGTCTCCTTCGGAAATACTGGAACTAAAGACAAGGTCTGTGTGAAGGAATACTACATCATAGTACTTCACTACATAATTGGTGCCTTAGACAACCAAATCACAAGAAAAAGAACAAAAACCTATGAACAGGATGACTTCAATATTGATGAAGAACAAAAAAACCTTTGAGTGAAGAAAGACAAAAACATTCTTAAAATACACACAAGTGCTTGTTTCATAAAATTCTCTATTTTGTAATGAATGGCTATTGCTTTTAAACCCAGGATCTCCTGGATCTCTTGGCATGTTTGGATGGATTATGTTAGGAGAGGCTGAGCAGACTCACACCTAAGACGAATCAGCTTCTGGACTTCTGGCTGAACCAGGGAGACTTGTGGGATGCAGCCACCCCAGGCATTGGAAACTTGACAGAAAAGACAAACTTGTGCGGAGCTAGCAGCACTTCTGGAAGCAGAACAAGCAGTTTAACAAAAGAGCATAGAGTCAGGAAACGTGGGCAGAGGGAAGCAGAGGGTCTGCCAGAGGGGTAGGGTGGAGGTGTTCTACTACAGCCAGGCACCACAGAGATACCTTGGTCAAGGTCCTCACTTCACTGTACACTTGAACTTGCTGCTTGACTTGCAAGACTGGCAGTATTTAAAATGCATATGCAAGCTCTTTTCTGTCCTGGAAACAAGCCCAAGCTGTGAAAGAGAAATTCAGCTCTAGCTCATATGTGGACCCTTCTGAAGTCCTTGTATCTGTGGTTCTCTCCTTTTTCAGCATATGACCTACCAGCCAAAGGAAGCCTGTATATTTTTAAGCCAGGCTTTCAAACACACTTCCTAAATCTTGTGATAGTTCATGGTGTTTTGGAGGGACAACAAGCTCCTATGTCTGTGACTCCTTACACCTCTGAAGTTAGGTAAGATATCAAGTGCCAGGAATCCAGTCAGACGCTTTCAGGTAGTTCTAGTAACAGGGAGGGACAGTGACTCAGTGGCTGAGGAGTGGAAGTGAGTCATGAAGCAGCATTTCTCCTTACTGAGCCAGTGTCCTACACTGGGCCAGGGCCTCTGAACACCAAAGTGATTACATTATATTTCTGCTGCATTTTCTGAAAGGAGCTAATGAGATAAAGCTGGAGGGGAGAGCTCTGAATGCCCCCCTTGGAGACAGTGCTCTCCACACACTGCCAGGGCCACTCTCTCACACAATGGTAAACAGCCTGCAGCAGGGATATTCACTGCTGGGGCTGCCTGCTTTTTTAACAACATGAAAATACAGCTGGAATGGGCCTGTGGAGGTCACATGGTCTTCCACCCTCCTGCATAATAGTATTGAAAAAAATTAATTAATATTATCTAAATTATTTCTTTGGGACCAGGAAAAGCATACACACATCCTGAAAAACAGCAAATCTCAAGTGATACTCTCCTGCATAAAGCATGTAGGTCACTCCCCTACCCCCCTCCCCACCAAGCATCCTGTAATACAGACAAGAATTTGGGGCACAGTCATTCCCTATATTGTGAAAAAAACCCAAGTAGAACTGACAGCAGCATGCATTTCCTCAGAAACAGCAAGGTAGTCTTTCTGTGTGCCATTAATTCACCTGTGCTTTTTCTATCCTCATAACCCACGCTTCCCTGTCAGTCTCCTGTTTTAGTATCCAGATCAGATCTGGTTTAGCTCACATTTCCACAGAACCCAACAAACCTTTGCTCCGCTGGGGGAGATAGCTCAGAATATATCAAGCTCTCCTTGTGCAGTTGCTTCTAGCCATCTTCCACTGAAAAACTTCCCCAGGAGGGACTGGGATAACCTGTCACCTGCCACCTTAGCTTAGCTTAAAGGATGCCTATTGAAAATAAAGAAAACTAGTACCTGAAAGTGCTGACTGATTTTTTGGGGAAAAAAAATCATAATTTCTTCAGCAGCTCTAAATTCCCCTAACTCTGAAATTTGTTACTATACTTATAGATCCACATATAGCTACATTTGATATTTATGTATAGTCAGGCTCCATTTAGCCAGGGAAATGCCACTATGTGGAAGGAAGCCATCTGTTCCCAAACAATCAGGTTGACCTTGTTCTCCAGCAGGCCAGGAGCTAAAAGAAAGGTACACCTTTGTCTCCCTGAGGAGAGAAGGTGCCATGCTCCTGAAACGCAGGACAGCTTCACCAGGACACTCAGAATCTCTGCCACAAGGTATGGAAGGATGTGACTGGTAAGATCAGGCTGCCAGAGCAGGGGGTGCAACAGGTATTTCCTTCTTTTTGAGCATGGACTGCAGCCATGATGAATTCTGAGGATGCCTGCCCAGCACTTGGGAGAAGCAGAGAGCAGTCAATAACTGCACCAAAGCCAGACCCACTCTCCTGCCCTTGGTACCACACATGTGAGAGCAGCTTGTAGCTGATGCATTGGAGTCATCTGATGTGCTGGCTTACATGGGACACAGAGCCCTTTGGAAATCCCATGGTGTCAGATCAAGGATGGAAGCTGGAAAAGAAACTTATTTCTGACCTTAAAAGAAAAAAAATGCATTCCCTCAAGCATGGGAAAATAGGCATCCCTTTAAGGTTCTAAACTTTTAAAATTTAACTTTAGAAGCTATTTTCTTATAAAAGAAACAAAGAACAGAAATATCACAATCCCATCGCTGAGTGCTCCATCAATAATTAATGATGACACACCTAAGGTAACCAGCTCTGGCATTACAAGAACTCCCTAATGCTTTGCTGTGTAAGACATTGACTGCAGCCCTGGGGAGCTGGCAGGTTCGAGGAGCCTTGGCGAGCTCTCCCCAGCACAAATTGAGAGGTCAGAAATGAGCGAAGAAATCTAATGATTTGACCAGAACCAGTTGTGCTGCTTCTTACCCCACAGCACTGTGATCCCTAATGAGCACCAAGGCAGGCAAGCAGACAGGCCTGGGCCCTGATGAGAGTGCCTGAGGGAGGGAATATCCACTCTTTAATGCCACAGGGCTCATGCTTACCCCTGGACACTGGCACAAGACCACGATTTAAGTCAAAATCTACTGGACAATATCTGATTACTGCTGATCTGGGCTGGGGAAAGATTCCCAAACACATCATTTAATCACAGATTGTTATGGTCCTTTGTGTTAGTCTTTCTCCAATTACTATTTTTATAGACAAACTCACACTTTTGCTGAGTACAGAGAGCAAAAGATTAAATAGCCGGCTGAATCAGTTATTTTTTTTAAAAACCTTATACTTGCTTTGCAATTAAGAGAAAGAAAATGTGTCTGGAGACTATGGGAAATTTTCAGACTTGTTTTTAAACCTGCCAGCTCTTTCCACAGAGAATGCTTCCAGCCACAGAAATGTCAGAGCAAAGGCCATCACCTGTCCTCCTCCACATGGCAAGGACTCCAGGAGAGGAAGCTCAGAGACTCCCAGGTGCTCAGGATCACATGCAGATTCAGGCTTTGGTGTTCCAGAAGATTTCTTGTTGCTGATGGCTTCTGTGTTGTAACGCATCTCATGTGGTCATTTTCTCTGGGTGGCTTTTAACAGAGTCTTCAGAATTTATTGCTTTCTTGCACCCACATCTTTGCAGAAATCCTTCTATTTTTTAATATGATGTTTGACTATACAATGCATCTGACTTCCTAGGGAACAATAGCTCTTCAGTAGGACTCCTTTTTAATGAGCAACTAAAAAAAAAGCATCTTTTGTAGAATCAACATTTGACATGAGGCCTCAAAAACAGTGTTCTTTTTAGTTTTTAACTGCTTTCCTCCTTTTGATTTTGTTTTATTCCCATACTTCACAAGTTTCTGTTTGACTTCCCTTATTTTCAATATTCCTCAATTTTTGCTAGCAACTCTGCTCTGAGAGATGACCTTCACTATTACTGCATGTCATACAACGTTTGCTCCATCTGTGAGCAACACAATTTGCTTTGCTGATACCTTTTCCCCTGCTAGTATAAATAACCACCCTAAGCTGTGATATCCAAACTGGGCTCTATCCCACATCTCAGACTCAGTGGTTTGTGATGCTGAAGAATTCAAGTCTCACAGTATCAGGAGTTATTAATAAAGTCAGGTATTCTTATAATGTCATTAATCTATTAGAATCACATCTTTCAATATGTAAGTTTCTTCAGGCCTTGACATTAATAGGAACATGAACAGAGGAATCTCAAAGGCTCAGAAGGCAAACATGAAGAGCTCCAGGAAGGATGTGCCACAGGATCAAAGTTACAAATCATCCATCCTTGGACAACCTTTTTCTTAGGCTGTGATTCTATGGGGAAGACAGTCACTTGGTTCGTGATCTCTGATTGCTTATGACAGGGTATATACAGAACCTCTTGCTGTTAACACCTGTAAATTGACACCTACCACTGCCAAAATTAATGCAAACCTCATTTCCTCCTCATCACACCTTCCATGGGTTTGCAGGGACAATGCTACCCACCCCCTACAGCATAGCAATGATCTGAGAAGCAGGATATAACCCACCCACTACAATTTCATCAGCACTGCTGTTCTGTGTAGTACAAAGTTTTCCCTCCCATACCTCCAGTAGAAAATAGGTCACCTTTGTGAAAAGGGCACAGCATTACTCTTTTTCCCATCCTGCTCTCTCAATTTAGTACCACTTTGTTCCCCATCTCTCCACAGTTAGTCTCCTGTACTGTGTGAGGGTACACTTGCCATCTCTCATTTACTTACAGACAGACCTTAACAACCGCAAACTCACCACACTGACACATCAGCTGTCCTGGTGCCAGCCCCTAGCACTTCTCAGGCTTACCTCTAGTCCTCCTGGGAACAAGCCAGCCCAGCCCCTGAACTCAGTTGGGACATCCTGCTTTCTCAACTGATGCCCATTTCTGCAGGTCTGCAAAGAAGCCTTTCAATGTTCCTCTGGCCTTCATTTACCTCTGCTTCTGCTGCTCTTCAGCTCAGCTGCCAGTTTAGCCCACCATTCTCCCCATCCTTCTAACTCCGGTTTCCCAGCTCGGGACAGTCAGTATGTTGCTGACATCCCAGACTTCAATCCATTCCCGTGAACCCCCCTGCACCCCACCATAATACATCACACATCACTTCTGCCAGTCCTTCGCTGCCCCTGCTAAATACCTGAATAGCCACCCCACCCTCCTACCCCACCAGGAGCCCTGTACCTGCCCAGGAAGCAAGGCCAGCTCCCACACTGGCCATCATATGTGCAGACTGAGAAACGGGCTCTGGAAATCATCTCTTTACAGAAATGGCAGATCATCAGCTACTGCAGTTCTAGGACAGCTCTCTCTTGCACAGTGATACTATCTGGTTTCATCTGCCAACATTTTTTTTTCAGCTATCAAGAACAGTGCAGCCCATTCAATAGTGCACTTTATTTTGATAAGAAGCTTTAGAATTCAGAGCTAATATGTGTATGGAGAAGTTGATATGATCAGTTAAACTTCTCTACTAATCAATTCAAGAAGGCAAACTCACAGTAAATTGGCCACAGTGCTGAAAGATGAAAAACATACTCCATTTTCAACAACTTATTTCAAACTTTGCTCCTTCAATGGCTGTAGTTAATTAGGTTCTGCCTACATATCTGTGGGATTTCTCAAGTTCATGAAAATAATGCCCAAAGACAGAAAGGTTTATCAGACTCAAATGGTTTTATAGTGTGGGTTTTCTTTCTCATTATTCATCTGACAGGCAGAATAACAACTTTCTACTAACATTGTATAGGCAATTAAAGTCAGTGTTTGTAAGCAATCCTACACTCCCTCCACAGCCCCAGCACTCCATGTAAGCAAACCTAAACTTAACATTTTGTCAAGGCCAAGTAGTCTCTTCTGTTCTAAGGCAGCCTCAACTGACCACTTAGGGGATGGGAACGCTTTGAGAGTCAAACTGCCCATCATATTCTACCTCTGAGTAAAGGGCAGCAGCTCTTGTTTAAGACACTTAAACAACCTAGAGAGGAAGAGTAGAGCAGTGAAGAACTCACCATTTGGGAATTAATCCAGTTTGGACCTTGTTTTAACTAACAGTTTGACTCATCCAAAGAAGAATCTAAGGACTCTTTGATCACGGCATGATGGCAACTGAACTTAAAGCTCATCGTAACAATAAGTGCAACACCTTTTGTCAAGATACGGATTCAGCACTAACTCAAAATGATCCAGTCATGCCCAGAAGGTGTTTATGAGCAGGAGAACCATGAGTGAACAAATCTGGACAACTCTGCTTCCTTTGACAATACACAACTATAGATATATGCCAGAAATCCAGCCTTCCAGTAAAATCCATGTCTTGCCCTATCAAGGGCATTTACTTCCCCAATAATTCTCTTCTAGAAAACATGGGTGTGGTTGAAGTGGTTGCAGCAAGTGAAATGTAGCTGGTGGTCAGAGCTATATTACATAAGCTTTGCATGACATTGTTAAATCACATATATGGTTGACTGACACCAGTGATGATCCAAAAGCTATTTACAATGGTATCAACAAATCAGTGAGATCATTGTCCTCCTCCCTCACTTCCCAATACCTGGATTCTTGCAGATCCAGGTAAATCAACTGCATCTTCCTAATGAAAACAGAAATTTAATTATTCACAAGCATTCCCCTTGAGCTTTCTCTGGGCTTTTTGTGAATGATTAACAGAGCAGCTGCTCCAGACAGCACTCTCAATCCCTGCTTGCTGGCCTGTTAAAAGCAGTGACTCATCAGCACATGACGTCAAACCCTCCTCTCCTCTGAAATGGCAGGAAGGAGGTTTCATTAAAAAGATAAAAAAAGGTATCAACATAACAGCCTGAACTTCCTCCCAAACACACAGGGTTTGGTCAGGGGTCATCTCTGCTGCTGCCTGAAGAGCTACACCGTGCATATGTACCAACAGCTCTTTCAAAAGGGTAAACTTTTCTGTTGAATGCCAAAACCATAAAACATCTTCAGGCAAGTTGATTTTTTAGATACTAACTCAAAAATCAAACCAAACTCCTAGCATTAGGCCTTCTGGCAAGCCCTGCTCGTGCATCCTACAGGAATGCTCCCTGCTCAGCAGAGCTCAGCAGGGCAGTGAGTGGACACCTTGTCCTGGCTCTCCCCACACTCACATCGAGGTGGGAGGACTCACAAGATGTTGACACAACCCAAAGTGGCTGTTCATCAGTCCTTGAAATTACCCAAATGATGCTGCTCATTAACATCCAATAAGGGTGCCCGAAACAGACATGCAGAGAAGCATCAACAAGTCCAGTACTGCCAAATTCCAGACCTCCTTGTCCTCTGTACCTGGCTAAGGTTGTGCTAAAATGTGTAGACATGAAAAACTCATAAATGAACACAGCCTTGAATTTGTGAAAAAAAACACTGGGTGTGGTGTCATTGAAGTTAAAGCAATAGTAACCTAAAAGGGGGCTATTTCTCTGTAGTTAAAACTCAGATTTTTACTCCAGGCTGCAAGTCCTGTTGCATGGGCCACAGCATTTTACCCAGAAAACCGGCAAAGTGATGGAGAGGGGAACACGCCGGGTAACCTGAGATTTAGCTCTTACATGGGATTAATTACTAACATCTGTGATACCTTATTTTCTCTGCTAGCTTTAGGCAGCACAGCCGAGCCCCAGCATCCTCTGAGCCCGGCTCATCCCAGACAGCAGCTGCTCCTCAGCTGGGAGCAGCTGGGCAGGGCAGGGCAGGAGGTATATTTAGCTCCGAACCCGGCTGCCCAGAGGGCAGCACCACTTGCAGCTCTTGACTCCTGACTTCCCCAGCATGGCGTTGGAAGCAGAAACACTGCTATTAGCTCAATCTCTTCACCAAAGGCACTCCATTAGGGAGTAAAGGGGAGGTTTGGAAAGAGCACGTGGCAACATTGGGCCATCCACACACACAGGGTTTGTGCCAGAGATGGAAAACGCCTCTGGAGTACGGCTGTGCTGCCACCTGAGCCCCTTTCCTCCGGAGCTGGTCAGGCCTCAGATATGGTATGAAAGCCCAAGGATGACTGGAATGACTGACCAAACATATATAACAGCAAAGGTGCTGAAAAAACAGTGTTACACACAGGCTGCGAGTTGCCATGACACCGGCCTCTGCCCAACACACTTTTCTATTTGAAATAATGGACAGTCTTTCTGTAATTTTGGTGTGAAATGGGTTTCCTGTCTGACCTTCTGGCTGTCAGTATTCTTAGCCTTGACTCAGTTTAACTGCTTATTTTTCTGTGGGGCCTCTGTCTATCTGCAGTCCAAATCAGAAGTTTTCTCACATAGATATGCAGCAAGGAGATGGAAAGCTCACAGTAACAATGCCCCCTGGGTGTCCAAGTTAACTCCGGACAACAGAGCACGCTAAAATGGGAGTGAAAATACTTTCTTGCTCATCTCTCTAGAATTGATTAACAACAAAGGTGCTAATGGACTTGAATTTTGCATGTGCCTCATAATCTCATATTTGGACCCTAAATAACATTTCAGTTTGGAAAAGCACCAAGCTGCCATCTGATCCAGTGGCAGTAACACCTTATGCAAAGCATCACATACTGCAAAATTCACCTGAGCTAGACTGAGCACTGCAATTCCTTAAGAACAAGAAACAAGGAATACAATACCAGAAATGTGCTCATTCCTCATACAACGCTTTCCAAAAGACTTTGCATTCTTGGCAGAAACACACACAGAAGAAGAAGAGAGGAAAGGGTTGCAGAAGTGCTATCAGCAGGAGCTGAGGGCTGAGCAGAACACAACTCCAGGGCTTCACTGCTCTGCCCTCCCTGGAGAGACGGAGCCTTTCCTGCCCTCTGTGGAAAGTCAGTTAAAAGTGAGTAGAGAAAGGAAGAGATGGGAGATGAAGGGAAGTTCATGCAAGAACAGACATCAGGAAAAGGAAAGGAAATAAAACAAGTTGGAGAAAACAGGGAAAGTTTGCAAAAAAGTGGTAAAGAGAGTATGGGGGCAGCAGACATGCAGAAATAGAAAGCAAAATGAGTGAAAGCTGAAACCAGCCCTCTATAAATGGTGTAGAGACTGCATCTGAAGATCCTCTTTCTCATTCGTCCTTCTTACACAAGTCTCTCCCCTGGAACAGGGCTCACCCTCTTTGCCCTGCTCCCTGCTCCTGCAGGGACACGGATGCAGAGGAGTCTGCGTTCACTCCAGCCACCAGCTGGCACCGAGGACTTCTCTAATGCTCTTGGCTGCCATCCCTGACTAAGAGATCTCCTGCTTCCCCAGGCTGTGCCAAGAGAAAGCTGCATGCCAGAGACCTGGAGGACTTCCCTTCCCTCCTGCTTCTGGCCAGGATCACCTTGGAGCAGAACGGGAGCAGTAAGCACTTTCACTTCTGTTTACTTGCGCCACACTATTTGCTTGTCCTCAAACACACAGAAGCCAAGGAATGACAGAAAGTCATTACTTAAAAAGATGACAGAAACTTCTTAACAACCCCATATTTGCCATCAGTAATTTCTTATAAGAAAATATGGTATTTTCATTAAGGAACAGAAGGAAAATGGAGATTCTTGCCCCTTTTTAAGTACCCCTTTTCTGAGTTTTTTTTTTTTTTTACTGGAGTAATCTGCAAATATTTAGGGTTTCAGATTTTTTCCATTCTTTAGGAGAGAACTGGATGCTCCAACATGGCTATAATATTTAGAATAATCTTTGCACAAAGATGCACAGGCTGCTCGGCCTGTTAATGCATGGCAAGACAAGCCAAACAACAGCAAACTCATGTGTCTCCCAGCCAGTCTGTCCACTTTAACAGCTGTGCCAAAGGATTTAACTTCCCATTTCTTCTGTAAGCCAATGAAACATCTTGGGACATTGTTTGGACACGCAGATGCTGGACAGGACTAACCTGACCACCACACTCTCTCAAAGATCAGCTGTCCACGTGTGCTCTCAGCCCTTCCCATGCAGCAAAACACAATTTAGAGTAAAGGTGTTTTAAGCTGATACGTTTTTTTGAAGCAGAGTCTTACATGGAGCACAGCCACGTTTTATAACACCACAGGTCTGAGCTCTAGCTCAGCCCTCACTGCCATGCAAAAGCCACAGCAATATAGACCTGAAGGCATGGCTCCCCCTTGCTCACCCCAGTGGGATGCTCAGTAAGGCCCGGCAGGGCAGCCAGAGAGCTCAGGGACAAGGGACAAGGACAGGTGACTTCTGCCCAGGCCTGCCAGGCAGCAGCCCAACCCACACTGTGCTTTTGGGGTCTGCTGCAAGCTGTGAACTCTGCCTTCAATAAAGGCACAGAACTGTGAACTGTCCCCCTGTCCCTCCCACCACAGGCACCAGGCTGCAGCTGTGCCCAGCTGTGCCCCAGCACCCCCAGCAGAGAAGCCAGGCAAGACAGACATCATCCCTTTTGTAATGCCTCCCTTCACTGTGTGCTCTGGTTTCAAACCACACCCCGTTTCATATTTTAAATTTCCTGCCCTCCGGAGGAGCCCTGCCTGTCAGAGGTAAGCTCTGCCGCTGCTTTCCAGCTGGAAAATTATGTGCAGGAACCTCACATGCACAGTCAGAACCTGTTAGAATTTAAACAAGCTTTATTTCTCATTCATTTTGTCTTAAAGCATGACTCTAAGTTGTAACAGTGAAAAGAGCTCCCCTTTTACAGCATCTGAAAAGAGATTTTCCCCAGTGCTGAGCCAGCGAGGCAGAGGGGTTAATTTAAACCTCAAAAATGCAGGTACCCCATTAAAAGAATATGAACTTTCTTACATGTTTTTAACAGAGGACACCCCAAAGTACTTGCTGAATCCACACATTATGCACAGCTGTTTTGAGCAATTAGAGAGTGTAAGAACACAGGAGAAAGGAATCAGCCACAACTGAATATGGTGCACACAACAGAATTAAGGTTAAAACCACTCAATACTCCATACTGAAGGCACAACCAGCCTTGCACTTCACTACTGCTGGGCATTACCTGGGAGATGGAAAGCAAAACAGAGAAACTCTTAAAGGGCTGCTGCACAGGAAATGTAATAGAGGATTTTCTAGATCTGTGCTTGTTATCACAAATATCACTGGGCTTATGCCACAGTAGCGGAGCTGGCATTAAGAAAAGCATTTCGTCTGAGAGAGGGAGTTTAGTTTTGGGGCAGACTGTCTAAGAATGTTTTGGAATCACAACAGGCTGATTTGAATTAGTTAGAAAAACATCACTCAGATATGATTTAAGTGCAGCTGATCCTGCTGGGGACTGAAGGATGAACAAGGTTTCTTGAGGTCCTAGTCTTTTCACTCTTGTGCCAGACTTAAACATAAATGCTGGAGAATACACTACAACAAAACCTTTTTGGCATACTAATTATTTTCATAATCATTCGCAGAACTGTCATGCTAAATGTTGCTATTTCCTCAGATTAACCCAACCAGAATGAATCAATGTTTTATTGTATTTAAAAATAATTTATATTTCATTGCCCTCTGCAGTATCTTTTTGCCAGCAGAACATTCTTGTCATAGCCAACATAACCTTCTGTGTCAGCCCTTGCCAAACAAGAACTGATTACCCAAGCCAGTTTTCCCTCTGAGAACAAGGACCACCTCATCCCTGACAAGACACCAGAAAAAAACCCTCCTTTGTCCCAAATGCACCTGTCATCTTACAAACCCAGCCAGCTCTTTGTTTTTTCCCCCAGAATATTTTCTTCTTGCCACACAGTCATATTGCGCTTTCAGAGTGTTATCCATCATAATACTCATCTAGGACCACGTTCCAAGCCCTCTTTAGAAATAAAAAAGAACAGATTCTTTCACCTGAAACTTCTGAGATGTTCCTCTGTGACTTGTCATTGTCAGCTCAGCTCAGCTAAGGCTGACTCCTCACTGTGAGCTTGCAGAAGGACCCTGAAGCGTGATCTCCACAAGGCAGGGAGACTTAAAGCTGCTGACAATTTATGCATGCAAGATCATGGTCCAGAGAGCAGCTGAAATCCACAGCAAGCTCTAATGAATTTGTCACCCTGTGTAACTGGGGATGCTACATTCAGCATTGTTTTTCATAACAGACGTGACAAATTTTCCTCTGTAGGAAAAAAACATCAGTACTCTATTCTCCATTGCAGAATCTTGTGTGGATGGCTTTGGAGTGGGAACTCCAGAAGAGAGGATAATTCTCGGTGGGAATTTTAAAAGGAGATGACAGAAGGGTGAAGTCAACTTTAAAATACCTTCTCTATGTTGCCTTCAGCATTTCACACAATTTTACCACACCGATACACAGGGGTAATCAGGTTTTTCCATATGGGTAAGTACACAGGAATGTTCCCGACCTCATATTCCTGGACTGTCTTTGAAACCTACAGCTATAATCAAAGTCAAAAATCCTTAGCTAAACTGCTACTGTCCTCTGCCTTACTGAGGTGTTCCAGACCAGCCACAAGTTTGTATTCAGTGTGTCCCTTCCATAAAAGTTGAACAAATTTTGTAGTGTACTGGGAAAGAGAAATGCAAATAAGATGCTATTTCTTTCTAGACAGCCAAAGGACTGGCTTTGAACTATTTTCTTTGCATGAAAACATGTGATTACAAAAGCTGTTGAATAAGTAAATAGAAAGACAAAGTTGAGTGAACTAGACAAGAGAATTTGAAATAATTACAACTCAAGATAATGTATACTGCTGGTCTTGCTTAGGGTTTGCTGAACAATAATTTCAAGAATAGCTTCTTCCTTTCCCTTAGCCTGTGTCTCATTAGTCAAGTTCCAAGGCAACAGGTTTCCATGACAGCAAACATTAACTCTCTTGCAGTACAGCCTGTTATTTCTGCTTTGAACGCTAAGCTTTCACTACTATACTTTGACCTAGACCAGCTATCTTCATGAAAAAAATCCCTGAAATATCCTAAGAGACATTTAAATCAACAGTTATATCTCTGTACTGTGATCTTGCCAAGGAACACGCAGGCTATTGAATTTAGTAGGAATGTCGTCAACTCCTCCAGAAGGATGCTGTTACCTGGTCTGAGCTCACAAGTTCTGACAGCCATATAAATGAAAAATACAGTGATGTAAGATGATGATGCAGACTCCACGTTCATAAAGGCATTAGATAAAGTTAATGAAAACCCCACCACAGGGATTAACTGAGACCTTTGGGCTTAATCATCTTATGCAGGGTGAGAGCAACATCCCCCTCACACAGGAGCTGTGCTGACAGAAATATTTTCAAACACATTTGCAGTGGAGTAGAACATCATGGACAGGCAGGGATAGGAGCTCTGTCTCTATATGAAATGTACTGAGCCTTGTTATTTTGAGGGGATTGTTAACTGAATGTCTCTGGGTATCTTTGAAAGCCCCACTCACACTGTTACACTCTTCTTATCTTCCCTTATAAACCAGTCTCTCCTGATGCCTAATGTACCCATTCTGTGTGCTCTATTACTTCAACACAGCATAGTGCTAAGCAGAGAAGAAAAAAAAATGTGTTATCTATTGAAAGGACTGTAAAATAAAGGAAAAAATACTAACTCAGGCTTTTATAAGTACAGCATTATTCTGTCCAATGAAAATTCAGATACAGAATCACATCTAAACTTTACTGTAAGTTTCCCACCTGAGTTTCTGAAAGCACAGTGGGGCTTTGTAGGAGCAGCTAGTGGGAGGTTTGAAGATTCACCTTCAGTAGCTCTTTGTTAAACAAAGGCTGATAGAAGGTAACCTAAATGTTGACTTTGCTCCACTTATTTTTAAGAGTTAACACCTTTTAATGAACCATAACACTCAGAAATTCATAATGAAAAAAGAAAAATTTATAAAAAATCATGAATCCTGTGAGATCCTGCCACACTTGCCTTTCACTCATGATGATCTATCACAGTTTTAATATTCCCTTTGACATTATTACACTTCTTTTTATCCCAGCCTAATGTCTGTCTCTCTCTTTTTAATTGCCATGATACATTCAAAGATGTCACAACTCATGAGCTGCAAACAGTTGCATGACAGAGAACCAGCTCTGTCCCAAGTGGTGAGCAGTAAGGTCACACTTGGGATCCTCCATGCAGAGATGCTCACAGAAAATCAGGCAGCTTTTTGTTAGAGGCAGCTGGCAAAACAAGGAAGGGAATCTAGGCTAGCAACACGACCATGATTAATGGTTATTTTAGTAAATGCAATTTTGCAAACTAGGACATGTGTACTTGAAGCTTGTCATTAAGGTAGGAGTCTAGGTAACTGCAAAAGATGTGATGAGATGGGATGGGAAAACTTAAGGAATCTGCTAATACTTTTTTGGATAATAATTTCAAAAAGTCATCTCAGAAAACTTTACATTGAGCATTGCCTAGAATAGTGAGGCAAATTGGCAAGAAACATCAACAGCAAATATAAATGAAATGGGCAAGGCTTCACAGCTCTGTGAATATGTACAAAGACATGTGCAACTCCTGCTCTAAGAAAAATCAAGGAACTAAGATATCAAAAGACATCAATCTTCTGACGAACTGTGCTCTACAGTGCACTAATCTATGTAGAGTCCTGTTGGTGGCAATGGAGTTCCACAAAGATGCTGATACAGGCATTTTGACTGTGACCTAAGGGTAACCCAACAATAACTGGGTTTCATTTGGGCTTTTTCCCTTTGGAGAAAGCATTGGGTTGAGCTGAATTCCATTACAACACCACCTAGGTGAGGGTTTCCTTTCTCACTGAAGATTGTAAAAAGTATAAATACAAGTTTTATGTTTCAAAGCAATCTGTTTTGTAAGTATGCCATACATTCAGGTTGACACAAAACTGACATTAATTAGCACTCACCTGCCTGCTTTGTGTAGCCCACCTGTAGGCAAAAGCAACAGGAATCTGCAGATGTTTCTTAGAGCATGAACATAATCTATCTGCTCTTTTAGAGTATTTAACATATACTTTCCATCCAGCTTCATAGTACAGAAGCAGGTGGCACAACAAGCACATCATATTCCAACGAATTTTTGCACTAGGGCAAAGAAACCATATTGATTCCTTCACATTTCTCAAGTCGACACTGGATACATCAGTTGGGCAATGCTATTCCTTTCAGATCCTATACTGATATGGCTGGTATAAGTACCCCTAGCTAGTCTACTATTTTTTCCGTAAGGAATTATCTTTCATTTGAAATGACAGAGAAAGAAGTCTTCTTCTGAAAAAAAAACAAGCTTACAATATCCTTATTCATACCAAAAAAAAATCTTTTTTTAACTCCTATTTTGATATAATCCAGAATTCAAGCAACATGACCATTTTAGGAGAATCACAGCATAGCTACAAAAAGGAGTAAAAGCAAATCAAACTACTGATGATTTCACTAAAGATAAGTCACTTATAAACGGTAAAGAGCAGAAGGAGCCTCTTTGCACATTCTGAAGTGGTTTCTTAATCAATTAAACACTCTACTTTTAAAAATGTCATTTCAAACCATGAGAAAATAACATACAACTCATACAATTTCATTAATTTACTATTAAATTGGATGTCTTCAGAGCGATTAAAAGCCCTTCAGCAATTTTACTATTTTTTCAACGCTCAAAAGTATGCCTCTGACATCAATACAGAGAAAACAGATGGATAAAGTAATTATAAAAAGAGCAACATGATTCTATGAAGCAGCTTGTCACAGTTTTACTAACAGACCAGGAAGCACAGGCAGAAGAGGGGCCTGACAATCAGCACTGTTGTTGTGTTGTGTCAAAGTGCCCCCACCCTCCCAACAACCCCTCTAGCCCTCCCTAGGGAGAGACAAACGGACTAGGAAGGAAGCAGCAATGAAAAAAATTAGAGTAAGTATGCCGAACATTTGAAGATTACAAAAACCCCTGAAAGAAAATATTGACTGTACATTCCAGAAATCAGGGAAAATGTATCTTGAACGGAAATGTGAATCCATGCTTGGATCATTCTGGCATATTTATCTGATAATTTCCCTAATTTTTATATAGGATAGTTTCATTGTTTGACAGAGACAAAACATTTAGCTATGAGGTATAGGCTAAGATAATAGAATTTCTCTGAGCTTTGAATTCTGTTAAAGAATGAAATAATCTCTCTTAAGGAAGTCAGTTCAATCAGTTTATAGAGTCCAAATTGCACTGCAAGACAGGAAAGTTAACATACCTGGCTCCGCACACACAGCTACAAGGTTTTGTAACACACAGTAAGGGACAAAGCCCAGCTGACTCTTCTTCTCTGTACTATTTCACCCTTTTTTGCAGCTTGCAAAGTTATAAAAGGTTGATTTAATTGTCCAATCTTCACAAAAATGGGCCATGTTCAACTACTTGAAAACCAATCATCCCAACAGGTGTGTGAATTTGGGATTGGAAAATTTTAAAGGGAAATACAGGTTTTAGTGGCTACTGAAAGATAATCTCATATATCTTCACCCTAAAATCCCAAAGACTAATTTTTTCTCTTCAGGTTATCTCTTGCCCTCAAGCTGAACACTTCTAAAGTTTGGAGCCTTTGCACAGGTCCAGGGGATCTAGGAAGGGGACAGGAAAATGAGGAGAAAGACAGAAACAGACCACCCACATGCAGCAGGAAAAAGGATTCATTAAACTAGGAAAAGCCTACCTCCAGGGAGAACAATCTTCCAGATCCAATGGAGGCATGGAGTGCACTCTATTAGCAGCTGGAGCAGTCTTATTAGCAGACTAGAGTAGAAAAGAGAAGGAAGACAGTGAAAGAAAGGGGCTGGCCCAAGAAGACATGTATTTCTTCTTATACTAGGTGGGTTAATCTTGTCACAACAAGCGTATGAAATCAGGGCTCACAACAATTTGGCTTTTAGAAAAAAATTATTATTAGAGCAGAATAATTACATTCAAAATAATGGACATTTGTACAAAAGTAGAGTCATACAGTCAGCAGTGAACCAAAACTAGTAAAAATACCTCTTCAAAGTACTGTCAGAGGAGCATTTTATGATGACAAAACCTGTAGCTAAAAGACATGGTACAAAACAAGAGCTCAGTCCAGGAAGAGGAGAAAACTAGATGAAGGGTAAGAACAACTCTGAGAAACTCATATGGAGAGTAACGCAAAGTACAGAATTGTTAAACCCTTTGCTACATTAGCTGACCTTCATCTTCACCATTATACAAACAAACCCCTTCAGTTATTGGTTTTTGGTATTTCTCTGAGGATCTGGCACTTTGGGAAACAACTTCAGGAAGTGCATTTTAGAGGTGCATACAGCAGTTTTCTCTCTAGATAGTTTAACATTAAAATGCAGGCTTGTTCATGTATTCTTCCACTGTCTAGGAAAAAAAAGAAGGAGAAACAACTGATATATTATGGAGTGGTACAGTTATATTTATATAAAACATCCTTTGAGGATAGTTGTAATTTTGCATCAATTAAAATGTAGAAATAATTATGCTTTAAAAACCTGTAACAAAGTGGTTTAGAATCTGATCTCCAAATCATGACATAACACAGCTGTGGCTAAATTCATCATGCCAAGTGGCCCCTGTACACAGCTGGCTGAGTGTTATGTGCACTGGGAAAAGCTCTCAACTCACACAGTGTGTCCCAAGCAAGGGGGGAGTGTGTTGCATCCTTCAGTACTACAATGGATCCTTCACTGGCAAGTTAAAAATTAAGTAAATCCATCACATTCAACTGGTTCTGCCATTCCTGGCACAATGATATTGGTTACATTCCAAGTTACAACAAGAGAATTCCTGCCGGGTTCTGAATAAAGGTTACATATCTGTGCCCAGCAGAAGAACTACACAGGTGCTTCTTCTGAATGAAAGTGGAGTTTACCAGCACATACTCTTTCCAATTTTAAATCTTAACAGTAGCTCATCTGTTTCCAGTGTATTAGTGAAACAGAAGAGATTTTTCTGTATTTACATAAACATATGTATACGTAAAATAAAATCTTAAAATACGATCTTACAGAAATATCTTAGATGTGTCTTAAACTATTTCTTGATATGCTGAGAAACTCTAGGAGTTAAACTGCAAGAGAGCAACAGCCATTTATAAAGAGTCTCTTGGTGACTCCAAAAGGGTTGAATTGAAAGCTTATGTAACTGCACTGTTGTACCTATTGAAACTGAATATAAGATACACTTGGATAATTAAATACCACAAGTGCTTAGCTGTATTTTCAGCTCCTGTCAAACAAGAGAGATGTAGGAAGATGAGGTGTATGCTTTTTGCCTTCCTCTTTCTTACCTCCTGCAACATGTCAGAGTCTTCTATGGCTTTCACTGCAATCTTCTTTGAAGTTTCTTGTACTTCTCCACCAATTATAAACTCATCAAGAATAAAATAAGCTTTTTCAAAATTGAAGATAATATCCAGCTCACACACCTGCCAGAACAAAAGGACACACCACATTTAAATCACTTTTACAAGATTATAAGCACTACAAGATTATTTGACTATGGGTCAAAAGTTGTTGTGATGAGCAAACATACTCAACATATGCACTCTTATGAGTGCATATGAGTGAGGTAGCAGGGTGAAGAGAGAAACTGCATATTATGTAATATTGAAGCTTCTGCACATACTCTCCTCACATATGCAGACTTACAGGAAGATACTCCGATTATTAAATTCATACTGGTTCTCAGAGAACAAAGCAGACTTCCCAGCCTACTAACCTATCACAGGTCCTATATAGCCCTTCTAATATGGGTTTCACAGGGAAAGACAAATTCCCTGTCTAGTGACAGCCACCAACTGCTTTTTTGCTTTGCGGTGGTACAGACCCGAGTCATGGCATAGTGATTTAAAGGAGATGAATTAAGGTAGTCAGGATAATTTAAAAAATATTAAAAGATAGGTCTCTTGTAGTCTTTAAAGACTTATGCAAAGATTTATTTGGACCTTCTTCAAGTCTTTGCTTTAAAAACACTTTATGATTTTCCTCTTTCTGTGTCCTTAATTGTTACACAGTATTATGAAACAAACAAAACCAGCATATCTGAAGACATCAGGAGAGAGAATTAAAGTACTTTAACCTGGTGGGTTTCTTTAAAGTAATTTTTCCTCAAGCTTTCTCTTCAAATCTGTTCCAAGATAGACAGACATACACAGCATCAAGATTAATTGGGGGGGAGGAGAAGAAAGGATGGAAAACCAATCTTATGATTGTTTCAGTGCTGTTTTATAAAATACTCTTCTAATAAATTTCACTCTGAATTGAGAAAGCCTGCAGGGCAAGTACTGCAGATGGAAATGTGAAGTAAATCAGCTTCACATAGCTTTGTTTATCCGACAGACAGGAATGAGTTCATGGGAGAAAGTCAAACCTACATTTCCGAAGTATTTGTCCAGGAGCTCTACGTATCGATGAACGACCTCTAGTGTCAGGAGCTCATTATCCTGGTCTTCTATTGCACAGCAGAAATACAAACTAGCATACCTGGGGAAACAGGGGCAAAAACAGGAGAGTGAACAGCTGGGACCTCAGTGCTCTGCTTGTCTCTTAGAGGTTACTCATATGACAGTTAATTCCTATCTAGTCTCTAAAATAAACACTTTCGTTCTTATAGTGTCCCAGAGAAGATCAGGTAATTTAAACAAATTATTATATTAGTTAGATCAACAAACTCCACACCTGGTAAAGTGGGATACCTCCAACACTGGTCATGATAAACAATCAGCAGTACTTTTAGCTCTCCTGCACCTGCTGCAATAGCACTACAGTAAGGGGGGTTAATTGAACTGCAGGACAAGCTACTCCTCCTAATTAAAAAATAAAAATTAGGCAAAAATAAAGGCGAAAGGAGCCATATCTCAGCAAGCCTGCTGGCTATCATATGACAGTGTTTTACACAGGACCAGAATGCATGAAACCGCTTAGACCAAACAACCTTCATAACTAACTTGCAGTAAAATCTATGTTTAAACCAACTTAAGATGCAAGAATGATCTACCTCTGCTCCCTGGTGCTGTGGCTGGAGGCCAACTTGTCACAGCACCCAGTCAGATGTTTATATCCCTCCCTTCACAGCATGGAACTCAATTCTTGCTAAATGGGAGATTTTGGTTCATTTGTCCAGTGTGCTATACCTTAAGGCTACTTTTGTTTGCTACAACTTTAGAAGAATGAACAGGCAGTTAATGTCAGGCAACGTGTAACTGGGGACCAGTGATTTCTTTGGAAAAGGAAATGGGAATTAATACTTTCCAGAACAACAGAGACAAAATTTGACCAAATGGTGACAGTGGTTTAGAACCATTCTTGCAATCCCCCAAAGAGCCTGATAAAGCCCAGCACACTCAGCAGGCTAGCTCAGGGAATTAGAAGGAGCAGTAAAGTCTAAAGCCTTATAAGCACCAATGTTTATTAGGATACTCCCATTCTTCTCATTTGACAAACTGTGCAAGTATTTTGCACTCCACAATTTACCCTGCTGGTTTGTCCAGGAACATTGTTATACCCAGTTAGATGGCAGGCTCCTAACTCAGCCTCGCATTAAGTGTTGTTTGCTGCTTTTCTTTAAGTGAGTCTTTACCTTTCCTCTTCTAGCATGTGTTATTCATATGAATAATAATTATATGTTCTTATAAAATTACTCACACCTTTTGTAAACAAGCTTGAGGTCTTTCCAGTCAACAAAACTACTTGTTTTTTGATTGCGAGACAAAATAATCTGAACAATTTCTCGAATGATCTTTTTCTTCTCTTTATCAGGTAGCGTCGTGTACCATTTCTGAAGCCTTAACTTCCCCTGCCGACTGAACAGCAGTATAAAGTGTATCTAGAGTAAACAAAGCAACATGGTTAACACCAGGGCCATGGACAGAGAGGAGCATTGCCTCGTCCGGCTGTCAAGAAATCTTGAGTCCTGCCCATGCATCTCCATCTTGGTGTGATGTTTCGACATGGTGCAAGTAAGGTCCAGGGGAGGCTGACCATGGGAAAGATCTCTCCTCTCTCCCGTTTCTTTCCCAGTCAGCTAACCCCTCCCTGTGGGACCTCTTTGCATCTTCACCTACCCATCCTTCCTTACCTTATGCAAACAGCAGCTTTGTTTCCTTTTTGTGCCCTTGCCCTGGGGAACAGAGGAGCATCACCACTTTGCAGTGATGAGAAGAGGGCACCACCCCTTCCTCCAGCAAGATCAGATACCTCAGTGAAGGGACTTATCCACAACAGGGCTAGGGAAATCAAGATCAGTGTGGCAGAACACTAGAAATCGGAATACCGACATAGTAATCATAATCACTAACAATTCTGATACTGCACTATTTCAGGTCCTAAACAAAGCAACAGGTTCCTAGAAGAGACAATAAGGGGCAGAAGAAACCAAATACTTTGGAAAGGAAGCTTGACTAGTTTTACTACAGAAATCACCAGATTATGAAACACAGATGAGTCTATGGACAGACCTCATTGAGCAAGAATATTACATTAAATAAAGCGCACTATCTACACTGTTCTAAAATTTCAAGTTTAAAGCTTGTCATAATTTTACAAGGTTTGACCCATGATTTCATGCTTAGCATAAGCAGTACTACTGAAATACAAAAGAGCCAGCATTTAAATGCCAGTGGGGCTTTAGGAGAAATGTATCAATTCACATTTAATCAATTTTAATTTATACAAATACTCCTTTTAGCAGGTTAAAATAACTGACCCTAGTGTATATGAGCAGCATAGTAAGCCATTTACTCAGAGTGGAGAAATGGCTTTAAGAATGCAGGACACCTGTTTGAGGAGGATATCCTTCTCAGTAGGATACCCTCTGCTAAATGGAAAACAACCCCACAAACCCACCTAGAGGGGGATAGAAGTGTTTGCAATGGCTGAAGACACTGTGGACTGGCCTGTTCTTCACAGGCACCCCCATTGCTGTTCTCACCAGTACCAGTGCCTGGAGGCCAGGGATTTGCAGGAAGGATGGATGTCTAACTCTGGCCACATCCATGTGCACAATGACAGGCACACTGCCACTTGTCTGTGCAGTGAGTGATGGCATCCCCTGATCCTGGGGGGTCCAGGGGGAAGCACAGGAGCCTTGTTTTCCTCAGCTGCTTCCAATCCTTGCAAAGCCCAAACAGACGATCCAAGAGGTCCCTTACCATATCCCCATTCCTGTTAGCCAAGCATTATCCTTCCCTATAGTTTTTCAGTCTATACCCTACTCCTTTCTGCGTCTTATTTTCTATTCCAGTTTATTGCTGTACCTATACTTCATCACTCCATTTTCTCAGCAAGGATTATAAAGTTAATGTTCACAATCATTATCAAGATAACAATACAAATTTCTGTAAAGGTAAAATCATTTCATGCTCTGCTAAAGTTCGAGCAGAGAAGTACACCAGAGAAGCTTCTACAAAAAAAGAAAAAGCTACTGGATTTTAAACAAAGCATTCATTCATAATTCAGACCCATTCTCTAGCTATTGAGTTGCATAGTCATTGAGTAATCCAAAGATAAGAGTTCTGACTATATTAAGAAAGACTTCAAATGTGGGATCATTTTAGGGAAAGAAGGACTGTTTTATTCATATGTGGCAGCATCTACTGCTGAACATAAGGCTCTCACCATCAACAGTCTAATGTGCTTGATAAAATTAAAAAGATTTTGTAGCTGTCTTGTGTTGAGTTCTATAATACTCTCCAGATGAGCTTGCTAAATAAAAACAAGTATGCTGCTGGCAGTACCCACACCCTGATTACAGTGAAGAGCAAGGCACCATGTTTTTGCCTTTCTCTGCTCATCTTACCAACTGGGTTGGCCATGATAATATTCCAGCAGTCAAGGTTACCCCTTCACAGTAGATGTAGGGACAGCACTTACTGTTCATACACTTGTCCTCCGAGAGGAGCTGGATGAATGAAAGGTTATTTTGTTGGCTGCACAGCACACTAACTCCAAAGCCCTTGTAAAGATGAACGTGTTTTGAAAAGCAGAGCATAGTTTCTGCATACAAGAGCAGCAGGTCAGCAGGAGTCCTTCTAAAAGCTATTGGGTGCAAGTAGCAGCTATTTGATAAGCAAATTTCTAAATATGGTGAATCATCAGATAGGAGAGGATGATCAGTTTTTTACTGAAAATGCCAGGGAATTAGTCAATAAATTCCTATCAAATGCTGACAGCATATTCGGCATAAAACTGTGAGATTTGAGACATCCTTAGGAAGAAATATCTTTGCCTGCAGTGCTTTAATAGGGAAAGAAAACGAAAGAATATTCGGGATTAGGATCAGCTGTTAGAACCCAAAAAACCTTAAATCTGAGTCCCGGCAAGTAATACGTATCTCCAGGAGAGCAATGTTATGCCTCTAAAAGGTTAAATACCAACACACCAGGAGATCACTGTGAATATTACCATCATTTTCAGCTGACTAGTTACTTCAGGATGTTATGCTTCACCCACAGGAAAGTGAGCTGCCCTCCACTTAAAACTGCTTTGAGAACTCCACTCTTCCTTCTAAAGATGCAGTTGATGTCTCACCACCACTTTTCATGAGCAGAGGCAACATTTTTTGCAATCAGAAAACATCCATTAATGCTCCTAAATGCCTCAAGATTTGTGCACAAGCTCCAAAGATCTCATTGTCTGGGTCTCCTGTCCCACACTGTTTCATATGCAGAATATAACTGCGTACCTTGTACGGTAAATTTATTATTACAGAAATATATGCAGCTAATAAATAGGTAGAATCTCTACTGTAGTGCAATTCTAATTTTACAGTCTGCAGCAAAACAGCACACCCTCAAGACTAGGTACGTATGATTGGGCAGCAGAAAACCACTGTAACAAAACAACATACTAAAAAGCTGCAGATACTTGGAAAATACTGAGGGGCTTTTTCTCCTCTGGGTTCTTCAATTTTCTAAATTCTCAAACTCCTTCAATCTGGGGAACTCTCTAGAAGTTGTAATAATATTACATTCTCAGGAGGTTAAATGGCTTCGTTCCTGTAAGCATAAGGGTCCAATTGTTTCATTCAGTTCAGCTTTGCTCTGCCCAGTCACACTGACAGGACACAACACATTCCTCACTCTCTGTTCATTACAGCCCACTGGAAAGATTTTGATGCATCAATAAAGCTGGAAATGTTGAAGTGCTGCACAAACACAAATCTAACAGCTCATCTGTTCCTTGTTACTTGACTGTGAAAGCATATTTGCTTGCCTACAGTGCTAATGATAAGATGGATGTTGATTAAGGAATTTTTCATTGGTTTTCAGCAGCCAAACTACAAAGAGAGTCAGATTATCCTGCAGCATTTTACTCATCTTTAAAAGTTCTAACTCCAGAAGAAAACAAAGGCAAATTACTTGCTACAAGCAAAATACCTTAGAAGCAGGGGATGCTGGCTGTGACTAACAAGCATCAGACCCAGGGGTGATGCCAGAGGCAATTTTTAGGCCCAAGACTGAGTGGGTTGGGATGAGGAGTACAGTTCTTATGAAAACATCAGCTGCCTTCACATGTGGAGTCTGTGGAGACAAGCTTTGGTCTGGGAGCTGAGTGTAATTTTATTAGCTTGTTTTACTGAATCAGACCCAACCACCTACAGCACTGTGCAAAATGACCTCTGTAAACGTCAGTAAGTAGCCTAAATGACTCCATTTTCTATTTGTAGACTATTAAAAAAATTGGTGGGTTTTTTTTAAATCAAGCATTTAAATCAGATTTCTAAACTTGAACTCTGTTCTCATGCATTTCTGAATCAACTGCACCTGTAAGTTACATGACAGGTTGGAAAGTTACGGGGCCTTCTGTGTTACTGAGATCTACAAAGCTGTACTGGGATAAAAAACAACACTGTTAGTTTCAAGGTTACAAGAAAAAATCAAATGGCAGACTTTGACATGAAATAATTTACCAGTAAGTAGAACAGACATAAAAAATGCAAAGTACAGAAGGTTTGTATGTTCACAAACAGCAAATATAAGAAAAATATGTAAAATTAAAACACACTGTGATCTCTTTCCACCTTCCTTGGGAGACCTTTCCTTCCTTTAGCTAATGGGCTGTCATGATCTGATAAGCAGCTCACCCAAGCTTGTCTTCTGGACTGTTCCCTGCCAAGACTGCAGGTCCCTTTTGGTTCAGCCTTCCCTAGTATTTGGCCATTACACACTCCAGAGTGATCAAACACATTACAGTTGGCTCACTGGTTTCAAACTCAGATCATTTGCTGTTTTTACAGGGGGTTTAAAATTTAACCTAATCTGTACTGCCACATTTAGTATAACTATCTAAAGTACTCCAGTCTGTATTCTATTACATGCACAACAAATCACCTGTAGGGAGAGCAAATAAATATGACTACATGGGAAAGACAGGGGTCATTTCTCCAATTTACTGTCCAACGATGTAGACATGTAAAAGATGCCACATTTCTTCATGTGAAGTGGACTCCAGGGGTGTGCAGGGAGGCTCTAATTCACCCCACTGCAAGGAGAAGAATGTGCACCAGAAATGCTTCTCCTCCTCCCGTAATTCAACGTGCACATTTGCTGACCGGTTTCAAACCTGTTCTGTGGCATCTGGCTGCTCCAGATCCCTGGTGGGGCCAGGGAGACAGGAAGACTCTGAGGAGCCTCAGGGGAGGGGAGACAGAAGAGGAATGCTGCAGAAAACATAGCAAGGATCCTTCTCTTTCCTGGGTGCTCAGCTGAGCAAGGATTTACTCAGCTAGGCAGGTCTGTCACACCAGCAGCTCTGGGGCTACACTCGGCTTCAGCTGTAACTTCTCCAAATTCAGTCAAGAGCCCTTCAAAATCAAAGCCACCTTTATAAAACAGAGATTGCTGAAATTCACATGTAACTAAGATTAGCAACTTAGGAATCACCATACTAAAACAGGCATCTTGGCAGAATGCGGAAGCTCTAAGATTTCCTTAAAAACTTTCTGGAGGGCAACACACAATATAGAACACGCTAATGAATAAAAAATCCCATAGCTCAAAATGGGAAGTGGGATGAAAAAGCCACACCTTCAGTTGCTATGAGAAGCCTGGAGAAAACCAGACTGGTTAGCTATACCTGGTGGAAGAGGTTACCTTTTAGGATAAAGTTCTCTTTTAACTTATTCCTATTCCCTTGAAGCCTGCTTGATTTTATGGCACTGTTTTAGTCTAGTTGAGTTCATATTCTACTTACCTTTGGCTATTTTTCATTCTTTCCTCTGATATGAAAGAATCTATTTTCCAATATAGAGAGCTGTCCAGATTTTATTAGTATTTATTTTTACATCAGATCTGAAACTGAAAAAAACCTACTTTCATTAGATTGTTTCTTTTAAAAAGTCCAAACATTCACAGAATTCCCACCATTAGCTGACTATCTTTTTTCCTCTAAAACATCTGAAGAACAAAAAAAATTCTTTTTAGTTTTTGGTTTTAGTGTTTGATTCAGTTTTGGGGTTTTTTTGAGGGAGAAAAGTAAATACTGAAACTTAAACGAAGAACAGCTATACTGTAAACACAGACACAGTTTGGAATGTCAGGTGTTTAGAGTGAAATGAGAAAGATGTACTGAACCAACAACTATTGGTCTATTAACAATCTCCCCACATCAGGAAAAGACAGAATACTAACATGCTCAAGGATAGGTGTTCTGGTATTCTGCTATTGTACAAAGTTCCCATCTGGCTATGGACCTTTAATACACACTCTGGGGTTTTAGACACTTCTAAAGTAAATATGTAAAATTCAAAATAGGCTACTTTAGTAAAAGTATTAATTTCTTGTTTACTCTATTGCTAAAATATTTATTCACAGCAGCACAGGAGATGACAGATGTTTGTTAAATACTGTTGGATCTCAGCTTTAAATTTTAAAATATATGTTTAGTCTGCATGATGCAAGCAAGAAAAAAGAAAATATGCACAAAAACAGCAACACAGAAATCCCGAAGCACCATGTTGCTGCTGAACTGGCACAGGATTCTTTCTCACTTAATCTCCATTAGGAACATTTCAGAGCCATTTCCCCTAAACAATACATCCAAAGTCCATGCAATAAAAGCTGTGCCAGATCATTACAGGTACACGTGACTACAGTTACACATTGATTTTATGCTTTTCATGATGCAAAAGTCATCCTTATCTTCTTACTGAGGATTATAAATGGGCCAGCACGCTAGCATTTTAAGGATATTTATAACATATGGTATCGATCCAGACAACAACAAACTTCTTAATAGCCTCACTTGAGTTAAATTAAACTATAATCTAAACCATATAGCTGAGCTCAAGTTCTGAACCAAAAACATCTTGAAACTGAATGCGCTCACTTCTGATCCCTACCTAAAGATCAGGAAACACAGCTCAAAAAGCTTTGTAAGTGCCCCTGGAGTGTCCCACAAGCTCCCTCCTGGCTCTGCTCTTGCTTATCACTGAATCTTAGCAGGTGTAGCCCTCCTGACCTTGGCTCATTCCACATAAACTGGTAGCAGTTCTTCGACAGTGTCCTCCCTACAGCACAGGCACGTTCCTTCTCACAGGCTGCTGGGCATCCCACCAACAGCAGCCCTAGGTTTCCAGCACCTCTCCAGGGAGGAGAGATGACATAGCTTTCCAAAACAGCTCCTAAGATGTAGATGCAAGCAATGGCACACATTTTTTTATACAGGATAGTTAGTCTCAGTTTTCTTAAATCAGTGCTTATTCATTTCTGCAAGTGGAATTACTCCAGTCTCTAGGCAATAAGCAAGAACAGATGCAGGCAGGGAGTTTGCAGAGAACCTGCCTCAAGCTGTGCCATAGCAGACTGGGTCAGGAATCACAGCACAGCCATGAGAACCAGACAGAGGACACTCCAGCTTCAGTGCCAGCCCCAGGGACAGACAGAGGCAGGGATGGCAGCTAGCTGACCTCACAGAAAGCAGCAGTTTGAAGACATTCAGAGCTATTTTTAACAAGGTAATATCACATCCATTCAGCCTCCTTGGCTGAGCTCTTAGATGTTTCTGGGAGGCAGTGAAAATTTTCATTAGGTTACCATACAGAGGGGGAGACCAGGAGAGAGGCTCAACAAGCTGCCAGAACTCCTCCTATAACCCCAGTGTACCTTACAGCCACAAGGCACCATTTTTCTAGTCTGTTCCTTGAACATCTAGTGAAGAAACACAGACAAAATCTCACCCAATGGATTCTGGTAAAGGTGTAGCCTCTTTTAGTTTCATTTCCAGTTCCCCTTATCAGGCATTTGCAAAGCCCTGCTGTGAAGGCACTGCAGGGCCCTTCCCTTGACTCTGACCTCTCAAGGAGCAAAGTTAAAAGGCTGAGATAGGGCAGGCACACCCAGAAGGTTACAAGCTTTCCTGGCTCTTCAGCCAGCTGACAGATAGTGCTTCAGCCTGGGGATTTCCATGCCTGGTGGAGCCGGAACAGTGCAGGTCAGCAGCAGCCTCACACCCATTCCAACAGCTACGCACAAAAACGTGCACAGAAAACCTGAGCTCCAAAAGATCCAAAGATACATGCAAGTTCAGATCACATTTGTGAATTACTCTGAAAGAGCACAGGCATAGTTTTTTCTTTTTTTTAAATATTGAAGCATTTCATTTAGGCATTTTCAATAGAGACATTCTCAATTTTCCCTTTGAAAATGTAATTTTTTCATTAAGGTAAAAAACCAACATGGATTTAGCCTAAGCATAAATATAAAAGATGCAACCACTCTTTACAGAAGGAAGGGCCAGATCTCACAAAATGCTTTATGCTGGCCCAAAATTTAGACTCAATAATGAGAAAATGGAACACAAATACATTCCGCTATTCATTCCAGTCTTACCATGAGACTTGGAGAAAAGGAAATGACTGAGGTACTGGCCCTGACCCATCTCCATCTCCGGAACCCAGTGGCTACTGAGTTGTGAGTTTCCTGTAGCCCTTCCCATCCCTTCTCTAGAGGTCAGAGCAGACCAGCACTCACCCAACACTCCATGTGTTCTTCCTTCAGTACACAGCCTTGCAAGACAAAGGCACAAGACTGTACATTTCTGCATTTCCTTCAAACGAAAGTGAGTTTATTTCTCATTTGTTTTCAGTTTGTGCATGTCACTCACCTTAGGGGACTAAGCAGAGGGTGATGACCACAGAGTTCCTACAGTGGTTAACAAGCCATTGAGAACTGCAAGTGTTTGAGCAAACCTGTCTCCAAGCTCCAACAGCAAGCAGCAAGGCAACAACAGGCATTTGATGGCTAGTCAAGAGGGATTTTAATGCCCTCCCTGACACAGGACAGCAGATGGACATCCTACATAAACTCAGAAAGACAGAGAGGAAAAAAAACACCACTGGTGCACGGAGTACCTGGAGTTGTATCTCTGATATTGAGAAACTATACCCAGAATGTACCAGGCCAGAAAGACATGTCTGGCCAGAAAGGCATGTCAAGCTTGCCCTCAAACACAAATGCAAATTTCAGTTTCCCATCCTACTCCAATACCTCTGCATGCTATACTCCCACTCACAAAGTGAAATGTCATTTGTGCATGACTGGATCCTGCACTCCCCTCTCTACACTGCAACATCTGTAGAAGTGCAAAGGTCCATGGGTGGCCACTCAAGAAGGCATGCAGCCAAAGCAGCCAAGAAAATGCAGATGACAGCCTGCAGGAATAGGACAGTAGGGGAATGAATGGCCAGGGATGGTAATTAGTAGCTGTGCACATGTGATACAGACAAAATTGTTTTTACAGGAGCATTTGTTTTCATTCAGACACCACTAGGAAGACCACAACTGGTCACAGAAATGCCTGATGTATGTGCTGAAGAATAAATCTTGCAAGTACTGCAGGGAGGTGCAGCTTTACCTGCCCTGCCCTCCCCATCAGTTTCCTCAGTACTTTCATCCTTTTGTCCCTTTGCTGCCCTTTGCAGGTAAGTGATGGCTTCAGAAGGTCAATGGGATCATTTAAAAAGCATAGAATTTTGAAGTAATTAAAGATATGGAAAAACAGCAAACATTTTGCATGGTCTATATCCTTGGCAGCACTTCCTTGTCTCATGACAGACCCAGCTGCCCATTACCCCTTCACTCTTCTTTTTGCATTTGCCCACCCCAGATGCCATGGCTTTCTCCAACACCCTCTAGGCACTCCACATCCTAGTAACTCCTGGTTCTGAGACATGCCTACAATTTACTTATTTGTCAGTGAAAAAAATTTAAAAAAAAAACTTAACCAAAAAATCAGCAGATGCTCTATCATAACATTTCTTTTGCTTTCCAGAAATGAGCTTATTACCCAGCGACAGCAAAGTGTGCATTGTAATTCCTGCACGGACAGCCCAGTCTGAGCGGGCTCCAGTATCAAACAGTGACAATCTGTAATGATCATGAGCACTTGAAGACGGAACATTCAAAACTGGGAAGTTAGAGATTACACGCCCTCTGAGGAGAATCCTAAAAAACATTTTTGCTAGCAAATCCCACAAAACAATACTTCAAAGTCCAACTGAATGACAGGGAGTAATTGAATGACAGCTTATGGATCACCCCCGAGCTGTACTCTGGTCTAAGCAGCTTCCAGAAAGTGACAGCATAAGAAACAGGGCATATGTAAAATCACTCTGGTAGTCTTAACCCCCTGAATCACAGGTTTAAGGATTCAGGGATAGAAACTGCATCCAGACAGTCCATATGTGGGCCCACCCTCTATGAACTGCCTAACTACTAGGACACTCACAGCACCTTCAGCAGTGAATTAAAAACATTCATCTACACTTTTCAAGAAGCATTTCCTTTTGGTTTTTATACATTTAGTGCCTAAAAACTTCATAGGATGTACCAATCTTTATAATGTTCATGATTTCCTGCATTTCTATCACTTCCTCTGCAGTTACCTCTTTCCAAGCTGAAAAGTCACCTACTCGTGACTTTCTAAGCAGGATGCTATTCCATTGCCATTTTCCACTATCACACTAAAAGTTCACTACAAGATAAATTAACAAAGAAATACCACATGGACTTTTTTTTCCCCATGTACAATGCTACCTTGAACAACAAGAATAATTTATTTGTCATTTTCTCTTCTCTCATCTATTCTAATCTGCTGTCCTTCTTGTCTTTCAGAGGTAAATGCCTAGAGGCAAAGTTAATTGCCTTTGTTAGGCCAATACACAGCTGTATCAGAGTAGAAAATAAGCAGTCACTCTTTGAACTGTACATAGTAAATTCTGTACAGCACTGAAAACATCTTCTACAGACCCATTTTAACAATTAACAGCATTGAGTCCGTTGGTGAGATCGATATTCAGAAGAGCTGAGAGTTCATTTCCAAACGCTAGGAAGGTGTCAGCAGCTGCAGTCACGGTAACTAATATTTCCATCCAAGCTTCTAGATCAGTGATTGTTTATCAGATGCCTTGCTAAGTGGAAACTGTATTTGCCAACCCCTTTTCTATTCAGGCCAAATAAATTTTTTAGAGTCACAGTGCTCAATAAGATTCTTTTAATCTTTCCTCAGGGCTTCAGATTGTGCCCACAAGCACTAATATGTCTCCCTGTACTGAGGGGTAGCACAGGTAGGAGGGAAGCAAACCCTTTACTGTGCAGGCACCAATTCTGCACTCGAGAGCTACCCAAGTACAGCCCAATACTGTCACGAAAGTAATACTGATCACACTGAGATAGCAGTAGGATCAAGGTGTTGCAACACTTACAGGCTCGACAGACTACAGCAACAAATGTCCTTGGGGAAACTAAACATTTTTTGTCTCTGTGATCTCCCCACTCTTTGACTTTGTTGAGACAGCAATCCTTTGTAACATGTTTCTCTGCTGCACCCATATATGTCAGGGAACCGAATTTAGCCTTTTCTAAAAAAGTCTTCTTTTAAAAACATGTCCCAAAGTAGCAGCTGGGCAGAAAAGCTGTCTTTCTCAGCAGGATATGAAGTCAGCTTTGCTAAACAGACTCTTCCCTGAAATCCCCCTGGAAATCCACAAGAGAAAACAACTGAAACAACCCTCTTGCTAAGACATGGTACCATTTGTACAAGCACTGTCCATTCTGATCTCAAAACACAGAAAAAAGGTTGCTAGCATAACTCTGTTAGCCCAAATCAGAGGAACCAGTGCACAGAGTTAAATGACCTGTTGAAATTGGTCACTTGTGAGCCTGAATAAGGCTTATTCTTGGTTTGTAATCCAGCAAACCCTTATTCATTGACTCATAATCCAGTGTTAACAATCCCTTCCTGGAGACTGGATGACAGAGGAATTTTAAGTGAAGGTTCCCTGACAAAAGCACCCTTTCATCAGCACTGGATCTACAACAGGAGACAAGGGTAAAGATGACAACACTAGTCAATCTAATAAGACCAGCAAGGGTTTGTACTATAAACTCAGAAAAAAAAACAACACAAAAATATATTAATTGTAAGAATGCATACTCACCTTGCAAAACTCTAACCATAATATAGCAGTCTCCAAATTGTCAATAAGCAGCACTATTGTGAGCAGAGCTCCACTGGGACCATTGTGAGTGCTTTGAGAACTGGCATTTGTGAAGTACATGCATCAGGGAGAGTTCTGAGATCAGCTTCCCTGAAATCAGCTCCCATATTTACTGACTTTCAAGGGCAAAATAGGAACTCCAGTTGTTTACATAACCTGTACCAGAGGGAAGTGGATATGCAGGGCTGTCTTCGGGTGTAACCAGAAAAGTTACATCTATATGGGGACTTAAAAGTGTGGAGATTGCATTCCATCTGTAAATTCATTACTGTGCATATTCTATTTGCATATATAATGACAGGTACACCTTTCTAAATACAGTAGACTAACACATACTTAGCATTCTGGCTAAACCACTGAGAAGAAACACAGCTCTGTCTTTGAGGATAGAGACAAACAACAGCACTTGGCCTCTGCTGAAGGAGTTGAGAGACTTCTGCTGGGCTGCCCTGCCAGAAACTGGTATTACAGGTGCACACAATGGGCAAACTGTGCAGGACAGCAGCTCGGGGCATGCTTGTAGAGCTTGCCCTGAGTCTGAATTATGAAGCAGTGAGACGGTTTCTCTGTCAAGAGGCATCACTGATCATCTCACTGGTTTGCGAGCCCGCAGTCCTCGTTGGGGATAATCTAGCCATACTTCTCAATATACTGGTCACCACACTTAACAAAAGAGAATATCCACAGCAACCTTTACTGATCCCAGCAAACCACCACCAAGCACAGTACTGGAGAGCCAAAGCTCCCTTCCAAGCTCCAGCAAGTGGCTGCTGCTGCCACTGCCCAGCCGTGGAGCCGAGTCACACACGGTGGTGACCGAAGACAAGGCACAGAACCAGACCCGCTCTCACAGACACATCGCTTGTGGAAAGGTGGAGCCAAATGCCTACATCCCCCGTGAGCCCGGGCAGTGGAGGCGCACCCGAGCTGGAAGGCAGGCTGCTGTCCAAGCTCTCACTTACCTGGCACCAGGAAACACACATGGGGAAAGGCTCTTCCCAGTGATCCTGTCACAAGGAAACCCACTGCCCAACACTGACCCGCGTGGTCACCACTCAGCCAAAACACAGAGATCCATATGAAACCACATTCGATCCTTCTGCAGGCACTGGAGCCGACTCGAACCTCAGCTCCTCACGTTACAGGAAGACCTTACAGAACCTCTCCCTGTAGCAGCCCTGTTTCCCTGCTTGGCCACGAAAGGCCGTCGGGTGACCCGAGCTCACCCCGAGGGGTCGGAAAACAGAAAGTAAAACGTCTGTGTAACTTTCATATTCTCAGAAAACAAAAAGAAATTTAAAAATAAATT
>WBMV01003294.1:16883-27396 GCA_013396655.1 Campylorhamphus procurvoides | reverse complement strand
CTTTTTGACTTCTAGTCATTCGTCTAGTGGGAGGGGGAGATTCTTGTCCCGACTCCGATAGGGGAGAGGGAGCGCTGGGGACTTCTGCAGAATCTGCAGGAGCCGGAGGAGGAACATAGGGAGGAGGGGTTAGAAGAGTTTCATCTAACTCTTCTTTCTTTTTCTTTTGTTTAATATTTATTCCATTTAACGGGTAAAGTTTAGCCACTGGTTTTTCTAGCCATATTCCCGCATATTGGCTTTCCTCCGGGTTAAGGGGTTTTTTTTATTATTAACCCAGAGGTTTAATTGCTGTCTTACCCAGTCTTCTTCTGACCCGTAGACAGGCAAAAAAACATTTTTAAAAATTTTCTTCCCTCCCCATATCTTAGTACAGTATTCTATCATCTTTTGTTTATCTTTCCCTAGAGTTCCAGGAAAATATTCCCAATTGTCTAAGATATATGCCAGAGGTGTATTTTTAGGTACAGTAGGTACCCTCCCCATGGGGGTCGAAGGCTTGCTGTTCCTCGCCCCCATCTTCTAGAACACCCACAAACACACACTCACTCGCACCCCTTGTTCCTGGCCCAATTCCTCGCGGAAGTTGGGAAACGCAGTACTTAAAGGTCAACTCTCGCTTGGCTCAGTATATCGAACCTCTCATTCGTTGTGTTCCAGGAAACCCAATCCCGCCCGAACGGCAAACCCGCAATCAATTTTGCGATATACTCACGCGTCCTGCGCCTTCGTCCGGACCTTTTGTGCACAAAGTTTTTATGGGATTTTACCGGTTCTTTTCTGCTCAGTATCCTAGAATTTTGGGTTCGTTGATAAGGTTGTAGTAAGCTGTCGGTCCTGGGGCCGCGGAGTATCGCGGGGCGCCTCCCCGACGAACCAAAGCTCACTGTTCCTTATCCGAGGTGACACGGCACCAGAAAATTGTCATAAATTGGGACTACAAAGGGTCATAGTCCAAATAGAATTTTATTAATTATAGCAAGTAGAATATGAGCAGACAGCGCTGGACGACAGGGGGGGTCTGCGCCCCTCCAACTGCCGTAACTAAACAGTTAAACCAGTCTCTCTTTATACAGTTTTACTTCCGTGTATGTGAGGTAGTAGCGATATTCTGCGCATGCTTCCGTTGTTGTTAGGGGGTCGTTTTCTGCCTTCTGGTGGTCTTTGAAGCTGAAGGCAGACGTCTTCCTCATCTATTTCTGGTGATTTTTCCTCATACGGTGCATGTCGATCTCGCTGACTCTGCTTGTTATATTCGTCTTTGTCTGCGCTGACTCCGCGTTGTGAAATTTACATATCTTGCGGTTTAGCTTTTAGCTTACACTTGTCTAGGTTTTGCAAAGCTCAATACATTTAAAGCTCAAGTTTCGCAAGCTTTAATACATTTTGCATAGCTCAGTGTTCTTCCTTTAATAAATCACTTTAACTTTTCACAGTTATATGATTAATATTTGGTTAGTATTCTATGATCTGTGGCTTAACTTTTATATTTCTGAATAAACACCTAATTTTTATCACACCCTTATGTAAGTCGGAGCCATCTTAATAAAGGGGCCATTCCATCATTCCACCATACCTCTGCCTGGAGTGTACCAGTCCTTCTTACCCTCGAAGGGTCTCGTCATCTGAGAAACAAAGTTAAATACTAAACAAACACCTCTACTTCCCCCTGTCCTATGCTCAGTTTTATTAATTTATTCCAGAATATTCCACCACTGTCCCAACCAGTGGGGAGGGTTATAGTCAACACATATCTCTTTCCCTCTGTTGCTTCTTTACTCTCACACTTTTCCCTTGTTTCAGTGTGGGTTCTCCTGGGCTGCAGTGGATATCTGTTCCACTGGGGATCATCTCCTCCTTCTCTGATCTTGCTGTTCCCTCTTTTGTTTCTCACTCTTGCTGTTCCCTCCTCCTCTTGCTAGCTGGCAATTCTTGCCCTTTCTTAAAGATGTTTTCCCAGAGGTGTCACCATCTTTACCCACACACAGCTTTGGCTCATGCTGGGTCCATTTTGGAGCTGGCTGGAATTGGCTGTGTTCAGCATGGAGCAAGAACTTCTCACAGAGAGCCACACCTGCCAGCCCCTTGTTAACAAAATCTTGCCCTGTACATTATCTGTAATCTAACACAGCCAAGTGACCCTAAGCACCATGCCTACGTGTCTTTTAAATCCCTCTAGGGGTGGTGACTTAACAACTTTCCTGGGCAGGCTTTTCTAGAAAATATGCTTGGTGAAGAAATTTTTCCTAATATCCAAACCTCCCCTGTCACAACTCCAGGCATTTCTTTTTGTGTGGTCACTAGTTACTTGGGAAAAGAGACCAATCCACACCTGGCTCCACTCTCCTGTCAGGAAACTGGAGGGACAGAAGGTTCCCCCTTTCCTCCAAGTTGAGTCCCTCCAGCTTCCCCGGCTCCCTCAGCTGATCTTCATCAGACTTGTGCTCCAGACCCTTCCCTGTCTCAATTGCTCTTCTCTGGACACACTCCAGCCCTTCAGTACCTTTGTTGTTGAGAGGGGTCCAGAACCCCCCAGGGTTCACAGCAAGGCCTCACCAGTGCCCAGCACAGGGGAACGTTCACTGTTCTGGTCCTGCTGCCACACTGTGGTTGGTATAAGCCAGGTGCCCCCAGCCTTCTTGGCCCCCTGACCACACCCAGGCCCCGGTTTAGCTGTTGTCAACCAGCACCTCCAGGTCCTTTTCCACCAAGCAGCTTTCCAGCCACTCTGCCCCAGGACTGCAGCACTGCAGAGGGTTATGGTGACCCAAGTGTAGGACCTGGCATTTCACCTTCTTGAATATGTTTGTCTCCTCCCAGAGCTCTTTGAGGAAACTTCCAAGGTCATAAAGTGTTGAGGTCCTCATGGTTTTAGAAAAAGTGCATTACCTCAAACATTAAAATGTCTAATAACATGATCAGAATGGCTGTATTAATCTTGCTCAATTTCACCCCACAGCAAGGGATCCTGCAAACAAAGCATACTGTCCTCTCTATTTCATTATAGACTAATTTCCTTGTTTGTTCCTTGTCTAGGGTCTAACAAAGAAAATGTGTGGCCAGTCTGGTTTATTGGATCCTTTTTAACAGATTTTTCCAACTATCAACAGCAGCCAAGCAGACCTATTTTTTCATGCAAATTGCCTGATTATCCTTTACTACTGATATGTTTTTTCCCAAAGCAGGGTTAATTAATAAGAAAAGAAATGGAATTATGGTCAAAAGCCTTGTTCTGAGGGACACAGAAACAAGGAACACCAATTGAACTGTGCAAGTAGGAGGTCCAATGTCTGCAGTCAACAGTGGGAGGGATGATCACAGCAGTGTGTAATGTGCTGTGACTTGTATACAAGTTGACATAAGTCATGGCCAGAATGGAAGCTTTGGAGAAGGTTAATCAGGGACACCTTCATGTCAAATCACAAGGTGCAGAAAGGCTTCCTATACCCCCTGGCTTTCTACACTCCTCTACAGAGAAGAGTCTCAGGGCCCCTGGATCCAATCCCAGTCTCAGACTTGATAACGGTTACATTATAGAGGTGTAATTGAGCCCATATACAACTTTGTCCTGCAGGATTAAGGATGGCAAACGAATTATATTTATATCAGTAAAATAAATTATTAAGTTGATGATGATAATGATTAGACTAAAAGGCTTTAATCTGAAATATTACAACAGAGTATAAATGTATAGTATAGTGCATATATAGTATATTTACATATTATCAGGGGCCTGGACCACCTCTTCTGTGAAGACAGGCTGATAGAGCTGGGGCTGTTTAGCTTGGAGAAGAGGAGATTTTGGGAAAACCTTATAGCAGCCTTCCAGTGCCTAAAGGGAGCCTTCAAGAAGGCTGGAGAGTGACTTTTTACAAGGCAATGGAGTGATAGGACAAGGGGAAATGGCTTCAAGCTGAAGTGGGATAGATTTAGATTGGATATTATGAAGAAATTCTTCCCTGTGGGGGTGGTGAGGCCCCAGCACAGGTTGCCCATCTGCCACATTCCTGGAAGTGTCCAAGGCCAGGTAGGACAGGGCTTGGAGAAATGTGGTCCAGTGGAAGGTGTCCCACTGAGTGGTGGAACTGGATGGGCTTTCAGATCCCTTCCAGTTCAAACCATTCTATGATTCTATGACTGCTTCCGGATGAACAGTGTCTGCCCAACCTACCCCCGCCACCTGGTCCTCCCACTCTGTCCTCACATCTGATGCCATGGGCAGCAGCTGCCAAAGGCCTCTGCAACCTGGGCAGTTTCTTTTGTGTCACCTGGGAAAGTAGCACTTGACACCCAGGAGTCTGTCCCATGCCAGGCCTGCAGCACTGGCTGCAGATTTGGAGGTTCATACACTGATTAGTGCCAGACTGTTAATTAGGCACTGGATTGCAAAATAAAACCAGTCTGCTGGCCAGCTGAGGAATGGGAAGAGTTGGCAGACAAGCACAATATATACCAAATATACTATATATACCTACTTTTGACATGGGTGTTCCTTCTCACCTGCTGAGTTGGAATGGTCCATCTCCTCCTTCCTTCCGTGAGCCAGTCCATGCTCATGCCTGGCACCAGCTGATGGCTGAGACAACGCACCTCATTGCTGGTCTCTAGACACTCAGGGGGCTGAATTGCACTTGACTTCAGATGTGTTGCTACCAGAGCACACCCTGTCTGCCTCTCACTCACTGGAAGTGTATAGAGCACTGAGCTTTTGTTTCTCCAGCAGACCTGGGCAGCTGCCCTCAATCTGCCTCTCAGGACTGGTGTGATCCTCAAGTGTGACTGCTCCAAGGGTTATGCTGACAGTGTGATAGCCTTGACCAGCACAGGCAGTTCAAGATGTCTTTGTTCAAGTTCTGTCTTTGTTCAAATTCTGTCACAACCCTAAGTGTGTCCAGTCTCATTACACCTTGTGGAGAGCAAGTTCACTGAAGAAGTGGGTGAACCAATATTCATGTGCTGCTGGTAGCTGAGACCCATGACTGGACCTTCAGAAACTGGTGGAAGACCTCATGTTGTCTTCAATAGTTCTGATGCTTATGAGCAGGCAAAGGAGTCCCAGGTGTAGATGTATCTGAGCAGCCAGGAAACATCTTCCTGCCTCTTGGATCATCCTTTCATCACCACAGAGGATGAGTAAGTGGCACTGGGTCAAAAAGTGCCACAAACACTGAGGCGCTGACCCCTTAACCCAGCTTCGTCTTCACAAAACTTCTGTCCAGCTGGATGCATAGTTGGAGATTCTCACTGACTCTTGATGAAGACTACTTCATGCCAGTGAATGTTTTTCAGGTGATGGACCTTCAATATCACTCTTCTAAGCATCTCTGGAGCATGTCAGCCCCCTTGAGTCTGCACCTTTTTTAAAATGCCGAGAAATAATACATGATCTTAGTGTGTTGTAGAAGTCATCTGCTCAGATTCTCAGGTATTTTCTGTCTAGACAGGACTGCAGAGTCTGTTGCATCCAGGCTGGGAAGCAGGAAAGTGAATGGCCTGGCTCATGACAGTGGTACAAGCTCAGAAAGAAGGGGATCTGTGGTATGCAGAGACTGTGGCTCTGGGTACAAATCCATGGAAGCATTTGGGGCACTATGTTTCCACTAGTTTCTTAAGGCTGCACAGGCCTGGAAGACTTGGGTGTGGAGGGCCCTGTAAAAGAGCAGCAAAGACCACTTGCTGCTCCAGGGAGGGGGAGTTGGGAGCCAAATGCACCAGTAAGGTGGGTGGGAGCAGTGACCTCACCAACTTGAAGCCAGGATGCTGGGGGGTAATTCAGGGTCAGAACTGGTTCCAGAGACAGGGGCTAGGATCAGGCACACTCAGTGGTCACCCAGTATGCTGAGTCACAGCAGGAACAGGCCCTGGCTTCTTGCTTTCTTCTCAACAGCTCATATTGGTAGAGGAGCTGGCCTCAGTCTCAACCATCTAAACTACTTGACTGAGTCAGCTGAACCGGAGCAGGCTTATTTTTTTAGTAAGACCCACTACCTACATTCTATAATTTTATTCTGTACATGACTATTCTTATTTTTTCTGTGTTCAATGGCAGTGAACAGAAATATTTATAAAGTAAGGGTATGTGTTTCAATAATTAACTGAAATTTAAACATTAATAGTATGAGTTTGAAGGCTCTGGTCTGTTCCATTATAAGAGGTAAAATTGAGTTGGTAATATGCAAAATACATGTATATATACAGACAAAACTGGTTGCTCTGTTATTTTCCATCCTCAGTGGGCTGGAGAAGAAAATAAGATGAAAATTTTGGGGGTAAAGATAAAAGCAGTGTAATAAAGAGAACTAAAAGTCTGTACACAGCGGAAAACCCCATTTTTTTATTTCCCATCACTGGTTGATGTCCAGTCCCTCCCTGGGAAGCAGCACTTTAGTGTATGCAGTGGTTTCTTTGGAAGACAAATATGTCCCCCTTTTCCTCCTTTCTTTTAGCTTTGTTGCTGAGCTGGCATAATATGGAATATCCCTTTGGTCAGAATGGGTCAGCTGGCCTGGCTGTGCCCTCACCCAGCCCTCTGCCTACCCCCAGCCCACTGCCCGTTGTGAATACACAGGGCAGGTGTGAGGTGCTGGTGATTCAGCCTTAGCTGAGCCCTGCTCACAGCCCAAATAGGGTGTGTTACCAACACTCCTTCAGCTACAGACACAGAGCCCAGCACTGGAAGGGCTGTCATGGGGAAAGTCACCTTCACCCTCACCAGGTCCAACTGAATGTCAGTAGAACACAGTTGACAAAAAAAAAATCATTTTAGTGTAAATCACGTTCACAAAAATTAGCAGCTCTTTGCCATTTTGACTGAAAATGGGAGAAAGAGTAACAGAAAAATTAAATTATAAATATGAATAGAAAAATTCCTGTAAAGATCTTATTTCAAACTGAATGTTCTGTTTTCACCCTGGTTTGGTTCTGTCATTGTCTGAAAAAGTTGCAGAACATGTGAGTTATTGTGGGCTGTTAATGGTAAATTCCTAAATCCAGAAAAGCTAAAGGGCACTTGCTATGCCAGCGGGAAAAGAAGCAGTGGGGCCTCATATCAGCTCCAACTGGAGATCCGTCATTCGGCAGTGTACAAGTGGAGCAGAGCCACAGCCATCAGGAGAAGGTTTGTGCACTGCAAGACCTGATTCACTGTCATGGGTTTCTGTGGCTGGGTTTTTGATAGGGGAAGGGTGGCTTCTGTTAGAAGCTGCTAGAAGCTTCCCTTGTCCTATGGGGCATATGATAGCCAGCTCCAAAAGGGACTTCCTGCTTTTGAATCATGGTACCACCTCTGTGTGATAACATGCTTAAGAATAGAGGAGTGTTGCACCGTTGAAATTCCAGCCATGGATTAATGATGCAGACATTAAGGTCAGTGCAGGAGGAGAAAGAGGATGGAGGAGCCCATGCCAGAGCAGGAGAATGCATGAAGGAGGCCGTTACCTCTTGGGAGGTGTTGCCTTAAGGATATGGAAAAAACTTTCCAAGACAACATTATTTGGGTAAAGTAGAGATGAGTTCTTTTACTTATAGGGTTTTTGGGGTACACTGCATAAAGCAATATAAAAAGAGTATAAAGCAGCATAAAAACAATATAAAAAGTAAAAAAAAGATTACAAAAAGTATAAAAAGATAGGGTACAACCCGTGATGACAAGTAACAGGCAGAAAAAGTTTCCTGACACTAGGATTTGAACTCACAGCCTCAGGAATACCATGCAAGCTCCTTTTCCAAGCATCACCACCACTTCAGACACAGAGTAATTTAACTGGAGAGGCATCCCTCTCATCCCAGCCAATCCCCTGAGCCACCCTCTGCCATGTCTTTACCAAAGCATCAAGGGACAAATCATCCCTCCCAGGCGAAGCGCCCTGTTGCCCACAGGCTGGGAAAACACTGACTCTTGCAACAACTGGGCACAAGTCAGCTCACTTCCTAGCCCACTGTAAACTAGGGAAAAACTCCCTTTTTTTTGCCACTGCTTCCCTGCTGTGCACAGCCACTCCCCAGCAGCTCATGCTGGTACCCAGTTGCTATTACCAGTCTCATCTTCCTTCAAGCAGGACTCGAGGTTCTTGAGATGAGTCCTGGGAGAGCAAGGGAGGGGAAGAACCCCCCTTCAGGGGTCACTGGGCACCACACCAGGCTGGGCAGCAGGAGGCAAGGCAGGCAGAGAGAGAGCATGTGTGTGTGTCAATAGGGTGCAAGGCAGGCTGCATCTGTGGCAGCAGGGTCATACTAATTTTATAACACTACTCAATTATCATATCTAAAGATTGCATCCAATCTAAAAATTGTCCATACCCAGAACTTCCCCTGGGTCTGCCCCATGGCACATCTCTCCTAGAATTGAGTTGGAGGTCTTAAGACCCCTTACTTCATCCTTTCTCATCATCTTCACGACAGTTTCCCTTATGGAGCTTCTCCAAGGTTGTTGGGCGTTCTTCTTNGGAAGACAAATATGTCCCCCTTTTCCTCCTTTCTTTTAGCTTTGTTGCTGAGCTGGCATAATATGGAATATCCCTTTGGTCAGAATGGGTCAGCTGGCCTGGCTGTGCCCTCACCCAGCCCTCTGCCTACCCCCAGCCCACTGCCCGTTGTGAATACACAGGGCAGGTGTGAGGTGCTGGTGATTCAGCCTTAGCTGAGCCCTGCTCACAGCCCAAATAGGGTGTGTTACCAACACTCCTTCAGCTACAGACACAGAGCCCAGCACTGGAAGGGCTGTCATGGGGAAAGTCACCTTCACCCTCACCAGGTCCAACTGAATGTCAGTAGAACACAGTTGACAAAAAAAAAATCATTTTAGTGTAAATCACGTTCACAAAAATTAGCAGCTCTTTGCCATTTTGACTGAAAATGGGAGAAAGAGTAACAGAAAAATTAAATTATAAATATGAATAGAAAAATTCCTGTAAAGATCTTATTTCAAACTGAATGTTCTGTTTTCACCCTGGTTTGGTTCTGTCATTGTCTGAAAAAGTTGCAGAACATGTGAGTTATTGTGGGCTGTTAATGGTAAATTCCTAAATCCAGAAAAGCTAAAGGGCACTTGCTATGCCAGCGGGAAAAGAAGCAGTGGGGCCTCATATCAGCTCCAACTGGAGATCCGTCATTCGGCAGTGTACAAGTGGAGCAGAGCCACAGCCATCAGGAGAAGGTTTGTGCACTGCAAGACCTGATTCACTGTCATGGGTTTCTGTGGCTGGGTTTTTGATAGGGGAAGGGTGGCTTCTGTTAGAAGCTGCTAGAAGCTTCCCTTGTCCTATGGGGCATATGATAGCCAGCTCCAAAAGGGACTTCCTGCTTTTGAATCATGGTACCACCTCTGTGTGATAACATGCTTAAGAATAGAGGAGTGTTGCACCGTTGAAATTCCAGCCATGGATTAATGATGCAGACATTAAGGTCAGTGCAGGAGGAGAAAGAGGATGGAGGAGCCCATGCCAGAGCAGGAGAATGCATGAAGGAGGCCGTTACCTCTTGGGAGGTGTTGCCTTAAGGATATGGAAAAAACTTTCCAAGACAACATTATTTGGGTAAAGTAGAGATGAGTTCTTTTACTTATAGGGTTTTTGGGGTACACTGCATAAAGCAATATAAAAAGAGTATAAAGCAGCATAAAAACAATATAAAAAGTAAAAAAAAGATTACAAAAAGTATAAAAAGATAGGGTACAACCCGTGATGACAAGTAACAGGCAGAAAAAGTTTCCTGACACTAGGATTTGAACTCACAGCCTCAGGAATACCATGCAAGCTCCTTTTCCAAGCATCACCACCACTTCAGACACAGAGTAATTTAACTGGAGAGGCATCCCTCTCATCCCAGCCAATCCCCTGAGCCACCCTCTGCCATGTCTTTACCAAAGCATCAAGGGACAAATCATCCCTCCCAGGCGAAGCGCCCTGTTGCCCACAGGCTGGGAAAACACTGACTCTTGCAACAACTGGGCACAAGTCAGCTCACTTCCTAGCCCACTGTAAACTAGGGAAAAACTCCCTTTTTTTTGCCACTGCTTCCCTGCTGTGCACAGCCACTCCCCAGCAGCTCATGCTGGTACCCAGTTGCTATTACCAGTCTCATCTTCCTTCAAGCAGGACTCGAGGTTCTTGAGATGAGTCCTGGGAGAGCAAGGGAGGGGAAGAACCCCCCTTCAGGGGTCACTGGGCACCACACCAGGCTGGGCAGCAGGAGGCAAGGCAGGCAGAGAGAGAGCATGTGTGTGTGTCAATAGGGTGCAAGGCAGGCTGCATCTGTGGCAGCAGGGTCATACTAATTTTATAACACTACTCAATTATCATATCTAAAGATTGCATCCAATCTAAAAATTGTCCATACCCAGAACTTCCCCTGGGTCTGCCCCATGGCACATCTCTCCTAGAATTGAGTTGGAGGTCTTAAGACCCCTTACTTCATCCTTTCTCATCATCTTCACGACAGTTTCCCTTATGGAGCTTCTCCAAGGTTGTTGGGCGTTCTTCTTGTTTTGACTAACATGGTATCTAACTATCTTAGC
>WBMV01003293.1:81209-140892 GCA_013396655.1 Campylorhamphus procurvoides | reverse complement strand
TGGTGGGAGTTCCCGACTCTCCATGACTACACAGTTGTTTCAGCTCTTTGTGCGTGAGTAAAATGTACTTTGGTTCAGATAGGAGAGGTTTTTCGTTTTACCTCTAGTTTAGTATAATCATTAGCTGCAAACTACCAGAAAAATGTCTCATGGATGGGTGATTCAGAGTGAAAATAAAACCTCTGGCTTCAAATTACAGGATAGTCATGTCAGAGAAAGCTTTTAACATGTAACACAGTAATGGATGACACAGACCTTTCAAAGGCAGCAACAAAATCAAATGCATTTTCTCTACTAGTTTTGCAGTGCATGTTTGGAGTCTCACTAATGAAGCATAACTGATGTGATCAAATATATGAAAAATTGGTCAGCTGACAGGAATAAGGGCTTTGGAAACTGGCTTAATAATAATTGTTCCTATTTGGGGGTGTTCTGAAATCTAACTTCTCTTTATGAAGTGCTCTGCAGCTTTAAGATGAGAGGATGAGATATTCTCAGTGAAAGAATATTGACCCAGTATGGGTAGGAGTATATTCTGCCCTAGAACAGCTGATACCCACTATCCTTTCTTCTCATATGTGGGTCACACAACAGTTGTGGTGGGTTTGTTTGCAGGCCCCGTTTCATCTGATCCCAGCAGAGCAGGGGTAGGGTGGCTCCAGCCTTCCATGAGGGCAACTGGTAGGTACTTACTGTAGGTACTTTGCTTTGCAGAGCTTGTTGGACCAAGGTTCAAAACAGGGGAACAGAAAGATAAGAAGTTGCTTTCTCCTCAGTGACAATTTCTCCTGGGACAGGATTAGGTTGGCTTCTCCCTGGAGCTCCTGTCTGGCCAGACTGGTGTGTCCTGAAATAAATACTCCTTGGCCCTTTTGTTTTGCTGTGTACCCTTCCCCAGCAGTCTAGTTCTTGCCAGTCACCCTTGAAACAGCCATGTCAGCAGACGGCAGCCTCACCAGGCAACCAGGGCTAATCTGAGGTCTCGACCTTGCTTGAACCTCATGGAACAGACAGTGGTGAGCAGGCAGTGATCAGAACAGGGCTTGTGTTGATGCAGAATCACCAATCTGTAACCATCCACGCAGCAGCTCACTGTTCCCTGACCCATCTGCACGGGGGCTCTGCTTACACTGGCAAATCAAGCATTGAGTGAGGGATTGGGAAGGTGTATGGTGATATCTTCACATTCTGCAATAATTTTTATGTTATTTTTCAGTTTCATTTTCGTTTGCAAGTTTTCCTTTTAAGAAAAAAAACAAACAACAACCAACCCTTGTTCTGATGGCTCTTCAGGAAGGTGAAGTGCATTCCTTAAGATAGACAGTGGCTCCCTCCATACTTTTGTGCCTCCTCCCTCAGGTGGTGTGGCCACACCTGGTATATTTTGACTTTGGATGTCATTTGTAGTAGTTGTTTGCAGTGTGGTAACAAACGTTCCCTCTTAGGCATCTTTATTATTGTTTTCCTCTTACATAAACCTTCGAATGGAGCTGTGGCAAATAATCTTCTCTCTGGTTCTTTCCCTACACATGGAACTGATCTGGGGGGAGCGCAGTGTTTTCTTAGGACTTGATATCCTGCGCTGCCTGATGTTTCTGGAAGAGGGACTGGCCTCCCTGCATGTGCCTGCCTTTGTTCTGGGGTGGGCTTGCTGGCATCCCTGCTGCTGCTGTGGTGAGGGTACACACAGGCTCTGGCTGATCCTCCCTTGGAATGCCTCTGGTGTATCTTTTCTCTTTTACATTGAGCGCATACAGCCATTTGCACTCTTGATTCTATAAAATTCATTATAGCATTGCCTGGAGGCTTCTGCCAGGTTTTGAACTCCATCAGTCTAAGATGACTTATAAGTCCTAAGAGGAGCAGCTGAGGAAGCTGAAGATGTTCAGCCTGGAGAAGAGGAGGCTCAGAGGGGACCTTACCACTCCTACAGCTACCTGAAAGGAGGTTGTAGGGAGTTGGGGATTGGTCTCTCCTGCCAAATAAGTGATAGGACAAGAGGAACGCAATCAAATTGCACCAGGGGAGGTTTAGATTGGATAGTAGGAACAAATTCTTTATTGAAAGGGTTATCAAGCACTGGAAGTGATGGAATCATCTTCCCTGAAGGTATTTAAAGGATGTGTAGATGTGGCACTTGGGAACAAGGTTTAGTGGTGGGCTTGGCCATGCTGAGTTAATGTTTGGTCTTGATGATCTTAAAGGTCTTTTCCAACCTAAATGATTGTATGATGCTATGCCCTGCTCTAAGCCAAAACTGGTGACAGGCAGCTTCCAGGCAGCCTGAGCACAAGGGGGAAATCTCAGTTTTGAAGGTCAGTCCCCCGTGTCCCATCACTGTGTGTCAGCTGCACAAGGATTGCTGTGGGCAGTGATGAGAAGAATGTGCAGTTTTGGATGGGGCTGCAGACCTTTTTGCTTCCCCATACCATTTAAAGGGGCTCTGTCTCACTTTGCCTTGCAGTGCAGCTCCAAAAGCAGCTGCCTTCTCCGCTCCTCACTGGGAGCAAGAGGGCAAAGCAGCCATGAACAGCAGCCCAAATTTTCGTGCTATTCAGACAGATTCTGCCAGTCCAACCCACGTCCTCTGGAGTGGTTTGGGCAGTCAGCCAGGCAGAGCTGCTGGTTCGGCTTTATTCTGTGTAATAAATGTGCTCTGGCAGAGCACCAACTACCTTATCTTCTTGTAAGGACAGAATCCCTTGGAGAGGCAGCCTCCAGGCCCAGCGAGGATTGTGCTCGCTTCCCCAGGCAAAGGGAGCCAGTTGCAATGCTCAAGACACTAACTTTGCCTTTCTCAGTCTCATTCACTTGGACATAGAAAGTGTGAGCAGGTTCAGGAGAGCAAATTAGTCAAGGGAAGTTGTCTTCTATCTGTCTTAAGCATTAATAAAACCCTTATTGACTCTTCCCTGCAATTATTAGTCAGTCAATGGGATATAGGATTTCAGTCAACAATCTTCCCCTCAGGGTCACTGAAGGACTGTCCCAGTCCTGCTGAAAGCAGTGGCAACCAGTCCCATGACATCAGATGGGCTCTATTCAGTGCTGTCATGTATGCAAAATGTCTTCTGATTACAGAGGCAGAAGTAGGAGTAAATCCTATGAGTAAATTCCCCCGAGATCAATGAAAAGGTTTTCCTGCATCTGGCCGTCCACACACGAGGGGCATCTGTACCCAGAAAACAAATGACCACACCTCTACCTATATACACAGACCTTGAACTGGGCTCATCCTGCCCATGCTTGGGAAGATCAGTCTACTCCCGTGGGGAAATAAGGGTGGGCAGGGGTTAAATGAAGGGTGAACATATGCCCACAAGAGCCAGAGGAAAGCTTCTGTCTTGTCAATTCTGGCACTGGACAGTAAATGCAGACTTGAAGCTCAGGGTGGAGGGGGCAGATGGTGGGAAAAATGAAATGGAAACATCCACAGACCTGGAGACTCAGAAATTAGAATATTAGACTGCAGCTCCAGAGCCAAAGGTGTGTGGCCATTCCCATGGCAGTTTTCCATGTAGTGCAGACCTCAGCATCTTCTGAACCAGCTCAGGGAGGCAAAACTGCGTGTGCAGAAGGAGCTGGGGCGCTCTCTCTGATAGTGCTTTTCTGTCTGGACAGATGTGTATTAACCATTAAAAATACATTGGATGTTTCTCATTAGGAAACTCAGCCAATATAGTAAATAAATACAGAAAAAGCCTAAGTTTTCAGTGCTGTTTGAAAACAATTGATTTTTAACACCGCAAGTTTCCTGTAAATGAAGTTTTGCACATCCTTATACCAGTTGAATTAAAATGTTATGTGAGCTTGGGAAACAAAGCTACTATTCAGGAGGTACCACTGTGTGTTTGCATACAGAGCATTTGCAAAACAGGAACTGGAATGGCTTTTCTGGCTTTGGTTTTGAGAAACACTGAGAGCCCGAAGAAGTTCAGTCTCTTTAGTGTCCCACTCTCCGTCTATGCTGTGAAAAGCAGGAAGGAGAAGCTCGGGCTGCGGGCAAGAGTGGAAGCAGATTTTCAAACACATCCTCACTTCCTAGCCATGGGAGCAAGCACATCACTGAGCCCTGCCTCTGGCACTGCTTCCCACAGACTCTCTTTGCATCATACCTTGGATAGCCCAAGCACTACCTGTGATTAGACTGTGTGTGATTCCAGAGGCCAGCATTCCTGGCACTTTACATGTAGTAACAGACCTTTTTCCTCTGCACAAATGGGAGATCTCATCCAGCAACCCAATGTAATTCCATTCAAAACTGTAGCTAAAACCTCTTCCATCACTCTGAGATGTTTGTTTAATTCTCTGTATTACATAATGTTCTGTTAAAATTCTCTCTTCTTAAATTCTTATTGAAGCAAGCCAGAGTGCAGAAAATCAGTGTAATTAGCAATAAAAATAATTCCAACCCCCAATTACTTCAGGAATAAGGAAAGAAGTGCAAATTGCACAGAAGCAAATTTGCCTACAGGTACAAAGCTGGTGCAGCACCATTAATGGTAATAGGTGGGGACCACCAGGGACAGGGACTCTTCTTTCGCCAACAGGGTTCATTTCATGAGAAGTATGTTCTGGTTCTGGCAGTAGTTTTATGCACTTATTGTTCTTTCTCATTTTTTATCACAGTGCCTGAGATTTTTGACAATTATTTTTTAACCAAATCTAGAACAGTGATGTGCATGTAATATCCTTCCTTGATGTTGCCCCATCCTTCCCACCACTGCTTTGCAGCACCAGTGTCTCCAGGAGATAATTCCTTTCCCCTCTTCTCCTCCTGAGGAAGCAATTCCTTCTTGTCAACTCTTCAAGCAGTGCTTGTCAGCTGTGGCAGCATCCAGTAGCTAAGCAACAAACAGCATCCCCAAACACAAAATCAAGGTGTACGAGAGGAAAAAACCCTGCTGCACACATTATAGTGCAATCCAGTGAAAATTGCTGCATCATGGATACTTTTGCTTCATGTTAAAAAGGTATCAGGCTGCCATGTCTTGGAAATGTCCCATTCTCTAAAGTGTAATTGTGTTTGCCACCTCCTTTTTCATCAGCCATTGGCAGAGTTTTTGGCTCTGGCTTGGTCCTCATCAACTGTTTGAGGAGTCATCTGGGCATGCAGGGGTGAAAGCATCACCTTGATTCTCATCTTTTGCAGGTAGCAGAGAAGAAATTTAGGACAAGTGGAAATGCCTTATGCCCAATGGGTTCCCTACCTTGGTAATGTTTAGGAGAGGAGAGCAAGGCTGTGAGACTGCTCCCAGAGCTGGGACAGTGCCACAGCACTGTGTCTGGGAATACTCAGGGACTACTGCTCCCAAATACCAAAATATTCCTATTTCTAATCTAGTTTGTTCGGTTCGGTTCTGTTCATCCTTTACTAGAAAATAGTTACTAGTATACTTACAGTCAGGGGTCTTGCTAGTTGGTGGTTGGAAGGGTTTTTTTTTCACCCCTGCATTTAAAAAATCCTCTTCATATTGCTTGGAAAAAGCCAAGAGACAATGCCAATTTATACAACCGTGTCCTAAACATCGTCTTGCACTTGTTTCTTTGTCCTGCTCCCATCTTCTTTTCCCCTCCCACATACACTGCCTTGATTGAATGGACTCAAGCACAATTTTCTTTTAATAGGCAAATGACTTTTAGTCGGTCCCTGAGTTATAGCCTAACGTGTTTCGTTATACAAGTCATAATAACCTTTCCATATATTGCACATTTTGTTCCAACACACTTATTAATGAGAAAACAAAGTTCAACATGTTAACAGAGTAAAAGCATCTAATGGGCATCCAATCCCTTGCATAACTGACTGGTTTGATAGCTCAGCAAGGCTACTATAACAAGCAAATAATAAATGTATAACCAGCTGTTTCTGATTCTCTTATCAGGCTCATTTGACTTATTCTAGAGAAAAAATTCAGAATACTACTAGTATGAGCTGGAGCAAGGCTATGTAAGAAGAGAACTGGAGCTGACCAGTCTTCTGTGCTGTTACATTTAGAAAATTCACTGGGAGTATATTATTGACTGCAATTAATAAACAGGATGACCAATACTTCAGCAACATTTAAAGAGGTTGCTCTGAATCAACAAATAAACTTCACAGTCCACCAGGAATTGGTGGACTTGTTCAGGTGTAAACCTGAGCCTCAGAACAAAAACCTTTGGTAAGAAACATGCTGGCGATGGAGTCTGGTCAACAGAGCACATGAAATACCAATGGTCACCCAGAAAGTGAAAACACAGATGTCGTATGAAAAGTTGCATCTAATGTAAGAGCTCAGAGAATGGCAAACATCTGACAGCCGCTCCCCCAGGGGCTGCAGCACGACTGCTGCTGAGTGCCAATCCCTGCAGCGGCTTTGTGGGGAGGGCACACACAACCCAGATGTAAAGCAGGGGAGCAAAGGGCCATCTGGATGTTTGCCCTACTCCTGCATGAAGGTCTTCATGAATTTAGAGGCAGCAAATTCCCATTCCTTCAAATTCTGAGGGCATCTCCACAGTCTCTCAGTGGAGACATTCATCCCAACACAACTGTTGGTTCCTTGAACCAACAGAGCATTGTACCCCTTTGGGCACAACAAGGTGGTAAAAAAGGTGTAAAAAGCTTTTCTTGACAGGCATACACTGTTTATACCTTCTAAAATACTGGTATTGGTGTTGATGATAATCCATGGCCTCATTCAAGACTACCAGGGTCATAGCAAAGGTAGCTGGCCTTCAGGGATGGGAGGGTATCTCTACTGCTCTGTTGTCCATTGAATCCTGACATTAATCATAGAAAAATGACTGGAAACTTACTGGGAAGTTCTCATATCACATGTGAGCCGCCTGAGCTGCCCTTCCCTCCCCAGGATAAGGTATGTTGTGTTTAAAAGAAGTTCAAAGCATTTTGTTGCCTTTAGTTAGGGGTGGAGTAGACTTCCACTCCTTTTTGGGTTCAGATCTGTCCCCACCAGTTCATCAGTGGAGCATTGCTGACTTATGCCAGTTCATCATCTGAGACCTGTGTAAGAAACCCTTCAGAAGTAGCTAATTTAACTTTTTTTATCTTTAGTTAAGGCTTTTTCATATCTCTTGGATGTGGCCATTCCTAACTTCCTCTAGTCCTGACTAGAGAAATAAGCTCATCCCTCATTTATCAAGGGGCTAAGTAGTTTCTTACTGTGGAAATCACAAATCCTCTGCATTGTCAGACTGTTTGGTGACTGTCTCGTAATGGGCTGAGCAGTGTGGGTGGCTCTGCCAGCCTGATGTTCTCCATGGCTCATGCTAAACCACATTCCCTGCACCCCAGACTTGGCTGTTGCACCCTCCGGGTGTTTTCCTGGCACTTTGGTCCCAGCGTTCTGAAACTCCATGGGAGATAAAATCAAGAGGGTTTATCTGGAAAATCACAGTGCAAAGATTAGATAGACAAAAAATGATTGTTAAAAATACATAACAATGGTTGTTTTTGTGCTTGTAACACATTGAAGAAGCATTTGCTTATTTTGTGTTACCTATAGCTTGAATGAAGCTGCTTTTACTGTTCGTGGGTGGACTGAGTCCTTTGATTTCTATGACACTGTGATTCCATTGCTTTGCCCCTTGGAAACTTTTTCTTAATTGTTCCCTGCAGCTTAACATCCTGAAACCACCTGTATAACATAAGTCTGTCTCAGGCATATAATTCCTTCCTCAATCCCCATGCTCATTTTTAATTCATATTTTATTGCTTTTTAATGTTTAAGAGCTCACTGCTCCTTTGCACTGGTCTGGAATTGACTTTGCCTTTGGATTTTGCGGGATGTGATGTTCATCAGGGGGTTAATATGGAAGTCTGTTTGATGTGTAGCTTTCCATAGGGTCACGACTCACTGAAGCCAGACAGAGGAGGCAGCTGGGCTGGGACCTGCATCATGTACAGCAGGTTACATGGCTGTTTTAGCCCTCTGGGCTGGGATGTTCGGGTCAGGAAGCAAGAATTGCCCTCAGGTGACCCCAGTGTCTCCTGGGGACCACAGAGGGATCCTGGACTGTTCACCTCATTCCCAGACAGCTAAATGAGAGAGAATGGATCCCACTGCAAGCACCATGGAGCTTTAGGTGCTCTGTGGTTTAAGCGAGGTATTTAATTGTGGGTATGTTATCAGGCACTGCAGGAGCCCTGCTGCCTTCAGTGCTGAAACACCTGGTTTCATGCCCTCATCTTGCCCCCAGTGAGAAGGCCAGAAGGCAAAGTGGTGAGAGGTTTAGGCCAACAGGCTCCAACCTGCTGGTCTAAAATTACAGACATATGTATTTCATCTTCAAAGAAGTTCCTGGGCTTTCATAGGTCCTGCACAGGCAGAGGGGCAGGTCTGGCCTGAGCAGCCGTTGTCCTGTAATGTGACTGAGGTGGAAAAGAGGAAAACTTTCTAGTCAGGGCAAAAAAGAAGGATTCTGCATACCAAGAAACTTCAGCTTCTTGTGCTTGGAAAATTACTTTGCTGTTTCTAAACTTCTCCTCCCAAACAGTCTGTTTCAACAGCAGCTGCTTTGAAAATGGGCTTTTCTGGGAGGGGTGTGGGAACGTAGAGCAGGGGGACTGACTTAATTTCCAGCACACACCAGCACCCAGCCTGGCAGGGCCCTCTGGAGCTCCCTGTAAGATATACAGCCATTTCCCTGGCTTTTCTCAAAATCCTAATAAGAGCACGAGTCGCCTCCAGTAGCGCCTGATGCAGCTGCATATGCTGCTCACCCCCAGGACTACCCTGGCTCTCAAGAGGGTGACAGATGGAGAGACTGTGCCAACAACAGGGGGTTTTTCTCTCTGAGCATGTCTTGCTGACCATTTTGCTTTCTTCTGAGGAGTGCATGGGGGAAGAGTGGAAGTGGATGATGCTGATCTGGCTGTGAGAGTCGCTGCTTCTCCTTTCACCATGGTAACACGGAGTAATTTGTATGCGCTGGGCATGGGAAAGTTTGTAGTATTTTACTGGGGGAGTGTAGACTTTATCTTGTGAAAACTCTTTGGTCAAGGTGAGCAGAGGAGGTGATTAGCTTTTCAGTAGATCCCTGCAGTTCTTTGTTTGGCAGAGGCAGGATTGTGTTTTCTTCAGCAAGTGCAGGATTCTCTCAGTGCTAAAATAATAACTCAGAGTAAGAAGCTGCCCCTGTGAGATGAGGGACATCTCTTTCCTCCTCTTAATTTGCTGTCTCTGGGTCTTTTGAAGGAGCACACACATGTACAGGACCAGAGTGGTCAGACTCTATTTACTGTCTCTTGGGGTTTCCTCCAATTTTCCAGTCTATTCAATCTTTCACTCCCTCCTTCTCATTTTCCTTCATTATTTTGAAATCTGTCCCCCAGCCTGGCCTCAGACATTGCTGGATCGAGATTTGCCATCTGGAAAGGCTGCCACGGTTGTGTGTCCATGGCAGCAGCTGGGGTAGGAGGCTGTGTGGTGGCCTGGGCACCCATCCCAGGCACCTTCACCTTGGAGGAGGTGGGCAAGTTGCTCCCCGCACCTCTGGACTGGGATAACTGGGATCCCTGGGTTGTAAGTGGGGCCAGGAAGGGGGTGGCAGGTGAGTTCACAGCTGGGCACTGCTGTTTTGGCTTTGCTTTCAGTACTCAGACGTGGGGTGCCCTTGGGAGGGAGGGTTAAACATAGCATAACAAATGCTCTGTGGTGATCATCCCCATGGACCTTTGCAGAAACAAGTCACCAACACCAGAACCTGCCAGGAATTGTCCTTCAACCACTGGTGGCTTCCCCTGGGACCATCACAGCAAAGGCTGAGGTGCTGCTCCCACTGGGTTTGTGCCAGACCTGCAATCCCAGCTGAGTTTATTGTGCGATAAACTGCAGCTTCTTTTTCAAAGTATCCCTCCCCTCCTCCTTTCCCTCAGTTTTGCTTCCCTGAATTACATCCTGCACAGTTCCCTTGCACTGGAAAAGGAGAGTATCCAACTGCAAAGATTTGTTAGCACAAACACCTACTATTAAAAATGCTTCATTGACTGGGACAGGGCTCTGTGCTCTGGGGAAGACACTGCCAAGGAGTTAGACGTGGTTTTACAAAAATTAGAGCTAAAATATGAAGCGGTTTAGGTTTGTGCCACTCAACAGTCATCTCCCCTTTACACTGTTTGTCCTTTGCAGCTGTATAGAAATCGACTCTCCCTGGTCTGCAGCCACTCTTTTGTTTTGGCAGCAGCTCTAATTATGCACCAATTAACTTTAATTAAACCAATTCCTGTGTAACTGCACATGTAGACAATGCACTGAACAAATGGCCTGACAAATATTGTCACTTAAAAGGCATAAAAACACGTCAAATCTGTAACTGGAAAGTCAGATTGTAAATTGCTGCAGATTTGTAGCTCTTTGTTCCTAAAATGACTGAACAAGAGTAGTGGCCAAATATCCCAAATGCTCCCAAAACCTTGGCTGAATTAATTTGCTTAGGTGCCGCGGCCAAAATATGTTATTTGTGTAGGAAAAGGGAGTGATGGAGCATCCTGAATTATAACAACTGTCAGGCTGGTCTAGAGGGCATCAGGATGGCAACAACAGGTAGAGAGCTACTGAGCTCCCCTTCTGGAGCCTGGGTGGCTCTGGGCAAATTCCTGGATTATTTGGTGACTTCTGCTGTCATCTGCCTGGCTCTTTGTCCAGAGAATGCTCCCAAAACCTGGGGCTGTCCCTCATGGCATGCAATGAAGCAGCACTTTTGTTGAAAGTGGGACGCTGTTTACAACTTGTAAGCAGTAATGCAGCCAACAGATGGTGCTCGTACATACAATTACTCCAGGTTTCTTCCCAAAATGCCAAGCAAGCTTTCTGCATTTTAGGATGCAGGTTTGTTTTTTTTTACGGAACTTCTGCAAACAGCACAGTTTTTACCTTCATTTCCCTGAGCAGAATGATCCCCTGGGACTGATAGGGTATGGACAGAGTCCTTGCCAAAGTGGCTACATGTCTCCAGTTTGGCACTTTATCAAAGTTTGGTAAAGGGAAATAAGTTGGACCGAGAAAAATTCCAGGCTCTGCATCATTTATTTGTCCCCCAGTGAAAAAAAAAAAAAAAAAAAGACCTTGAGAGTGGTTTGCAGCAGAGCAGCAGCAGCAAAAAAAAAAGTCATAACTAGCACTGAATTCAGAATTTTGTCTTCCCTGCTGTTTATAAAATGTGTTTAGTGGGGGGGAAAAAAAGTGCCTTTCAAATCCTTTAATATGTATTGACTTTCTGGTGGTTCAGCTTTACGCTGCTGAATGCTTTCCTTTCTGTAGCTAATCAAACAGGCTCTAGGCATAGTGCTTTGTCGGAAAATATTCTGCCTTGTGAATACAGCAAATAAAAGCAAAGCTAATTAAGCATGTAAATCATGCCCATATAAATTAGTTACTAACACGTTCACTTGGCCACTGGCGCTGACTGCGGCGGGAAGGAGGATTCACACAATCCCTGTGCCTGTGCAGGGTGCCTGCTGTGAGGAACCACGTGGGAGAGGAGACACACAGCCACAGACACACAGAGGGGAATGGGATGATGATGGTGGGGTGATGGTTGGGAGCTGAGGGTGGGAGGGATGGTGGCAGATGCTAAAGCAACTCAAGGCAGGGATGAGGACAGAGATTAACCAGCCATCATGTGGTTCTGTCTATGAAGCAATGCAACCCCATCCATCATTTACTGAAGCAGAGGGAAGCACTTCTTTGGACTCTCAGAGTTTGGGGTGAAAGTTTGTAGGACTGTTGAGGGTTTCATGGCAGGCATGGAATCAAGCTGGCTGCATGCTGGAGAAAACAACTAGGAGGTGGGATAAATGGCCTGGCGCGAAGATGAGAGAAAGAGGAATGAAAAACCTTTTGTTAGTGAGGTAACAACAAAAAATGTGTTTTGGCAGCTGGGCAAGTCTGCGAGAACCCAAGCAAAATATACATGGGGTAAAAATCACTGCCAGCCTTGGGGACAGTGCTATTCCCAGACTGACATGCATAATGAAGACTTTTTTTCCCCAGGAGCATATTTTTTTTTCCCTTCCAAGCCACCCATCGGCTTGCACTAGGTGGTGAGGAATCCTTGGCATGTGCAGAAGGGCAGAGGAGGTCCTGGGAGCTGCAGTGACTCTCCATCTCTCCCACATTCACAGGAGCCCTGCACAGACGCAGCAAGATCTTGAAAAGCACCCAAAGGCATCCAACTCACTTTTCATTAAGGGCACTTGCATGGCGCCCAGGGAGGCCACAGGGATGGGGGCAGATGGCTGAGCAGGCTCTGGTCTCCAGGGCCAGAGGAAAGTGCTTCTGGAGAGCAAAGGCTGAGTTGGAAGCCACAGACAGCTGGCTACAAACTACTGAATGCTGAGCTATTCCTGTTTTTTTTTTTCTTAAATAACAAAACAGTATTTTCCATACATCTTGCAAGAGCTGGGGCCATGAGATTAAAAAGCTCATTTTATCACTCCTATACGTTTGAAAGCCAGAGTCTGCAGGTGTCTTCTGAGTGCAGCGTTCCCTTTTGTGAATGTGCTAAGCTGACCTTTGCAGCATCAGGCCCAGGAATCCCCTGCTCACCAGGACTTGGGTTCAGGCTGTCTTCTGAAGCTTCTTCTATCTGGAAAGCACCTTCTTTGACTCCAACAGCAATTCATCCTCCTTCCTGGAGCTGGACCAGTGGACAACCATGAACAGCAGTAGTCCCAGGATAAAGTAGGAGCAGGCTTATAATCAAATGGTTGGACCATTCCCCTGGCTGGCTTCAGTCTGTGCTGCCTGGACACTTCATTTGTTGTTTTGCACCTTGCTGGCAGGGGATGAGAGCTCACAGTCCCTACGAGGACATCAGTATGAGGTGAGCACTAGGGACAAACTGTGCTACGAGTCTGAAATGATTTTTTTTCCCCCTTGTCTGCCATCATTGAAGGATTTTTGTCTGCCACCATTGAAGGATTTTTTTATGGCAAACTCTGAGTACTAACAGACCGTCTGGTAGCAGTGGAAGAAGTAGCAGTGTAATTTCTAGTAGCTCTGGGCAAAATCATTTATATTAAAATTAAATAACCACAGGAGCTCGTTTGCAAATTTTTGCCTACCGAAACTCAGAAGACACAAAGAAGAGACTCCCCAGAAGCTTACTTCAACCACAGATCCCAAAAGGAAAGGATCCAGCTCTGCAGGGACAAGATCCATGCATCTGTGTGGGATTCAAATGGAGTCAACTTCATTGCAAATCAAGTTGTCAGGCAAGGCCCCCCCAGTATGTCTTTCCCTCCCACAGCACAGTCTCCACACTGTCATTACTGCAGGCAGCTCTACCCTGCTCATCTCCTGCCAAAGTCATTAAACAAGTGTCAAACATGCCAGCCTGAATGTGTCACCTTCACCCTGCACCTCAATGCCCTCAAAAATTTCCCAGTGCCTTCAGCAGAAGCCTGTGGATGAGCAGAGAAGAGCCTGGGGAAGGTGCTGGTTGTTTGGTGCTGAGGTCCAGGCCAAGGACCTGCAGTCCACAATTACCAGCTGAGGAAAAAGCCTGAGGAGCAAATGCCTATTCCAAAGGTACCCTCTGTTCACAGGTGGGTGGATGGGAGTGATGTTTCCCTGGCTATGCCGGGACCTGAAAATCTCCTGTTCTGGAACCGACATTTAGGGTCACCTTGAGGAAGGTATTTAATCTTCCTGTGTGTCCATTCCCCAAATGAAAGACAGAAATAGCAGCACTGCCTTCCTTCCAGCAGAGTAAGTGCATTAAAGATTGCGAGGTGATGGGAGCCCTGGAAGGGCCTCAGTGGAAGAGATTCATTTGAATACATTTGTTGTGCATTACTCACTCAGCCCTGAGTTTTAATCTTCTCCTCCCCTCCATCATTGTAATCTAAATTTCCTTGAGCTCTCTCACTAGAGTTAAGTCCAGGTTTAATCCCCGCCTCGTTTAAGTGATTTCTCCAATTTTTCCTTCAGCAAATGGTGAGGATTATGTGAGCACTCATTCTCTCCTCTCAATCTATCACAGGAGAGCTGGGAACACTCCCTCCACAGGGAGCACGAGTGGTTTATTTGGGAGCTTGTGCAGCTTCTCAGAATAATTTCTCTTCTGTTTTTCCAGTCTAGTGACTTGTGGTTCACAGTCTTTTCCAGACCTGCTGAACTATCTCATGCTGGGGGGGTTAGAAGGCAGTTTTCCATCAAAGCATCAGCAGCCTGATGTTCCTCTTCACTCCTATGGGATGTTTTGATCTGGGCAGAGGCTCAAGGAGCACTCCCTGCTCATGCTGTCAGAAGTGCTGTATTTTGCAGAGCTACAGCTGGCATCATAAAATCATGGAATGCTTTGGGTTGGGAGGGACCCTAAGGACCATCCAGTTTCACCTCCCCACCACAGGTAGGGAGACCTTCCACCAGGCCAGGTTACTCAAAGCCCCACCCAGCCTGGCCTTGATGGGACATCCACACTTTCAGTGCTACATTGGATTGGCTTTGCTTTGTTAAATTCTAGCTTTCTTCACTGTTTTTCCAGCAGGATTATTTGTTACTCTATTAGCAAACGGGTCCTGGCTCACAAAGGCAGAAATGTGCAGGAGGCATATAATTCCCAATTTATTAGCTTGGTTCACATGATGTTATCGAGAATTGATTGTAATGCTTAGTGGCATTAGCAGTGCCTTCCTATCATAACAGTGGTATTTACTGCCAGGAACACTATTTGTGCAGCAGTTGTGCTACACCACAAATAATTATATTACTTACATTCAATTTGTATCATTACACATAATGCAACTGTGCCTGCCTGCACCGTCTCATACTTCATTAGTGCCTGACGCAGAACAGCATCACATAAATACCCTCCTTGGCACTTTTCATTTGAAATTATATTCCACTTATTATTAAAGTGTAGATCAAAAATGACATTTCCCAAGCATTAAAAATAGAGAAAGAAAAGTCACAGCCATATTAATAAAGAACACCAAATAAAATTCATGGCTTTGAAAATGTTCGCTCTAGAACTTTAAGGAGATGCTGTAAAGTTTAGTAAACCCCAAATATGACAAATCTTATTTTCCTGCATTTCTCTGCAAATTTCCAGCAATTCTGTGTGCCCTCAACTTGAGAAAATGCTTAAGAGAGTTTCAGAAAGTGGTGAAAATTCAGTGAATTACGTGCAGCCCTATGATACAAGGACAGCACCATCCTGGACCTCTCCTCTATTGTTAGTGTGATGCTGACACAGCATCCCCTGAAAGGGCTGAGATGGGACAGTCCTTGCAAGAGAACAGCTTCACCAGTGGCCCCTCCAGGAGGGTCCTGAGCTCCCCAGAAACCCCACCCAACCTTTTGCATCCCACAGCTCAGAGGGGCTGCTGAGATATCCAAAAAGCTTCTGCCTCTGGAAGCAGCTGCTGCATGGCTAGAGCTGAAATTCCCTTCAGGGCTCCTCAAAAAAGATTGTTTAGAAAAGGGCTGGCTGTGAAAACAGGCTGAGAGAGCTGGGGTTGTTCATCTTGGAGGAGAGAAGGCTCTAGGGAGGCCTTAGAGAGCCCCTTCCAGTACTAAAGGGGCTACAAGAGAGCTGGAGAGGGACTTTTTACAAGGACATGCAATGGCAAGGATGAGTGGGAATGGCTTTGAACTGACAGAGAGCAGGTTTAGATGAGAGATTAGGAAGAAATTCTTCACTGTGAGAGTGGTGAGGCTCTGGCACAGGTTGCCCAGAGAAGCTGTGGATGCCGCATCCCTGGAAACGTTCAAGGCCAGGCTGGATGGGGCTCTGAGAAACCTGATCTTGTGGAAGGTGTCCTTGCCCAGGGCATGGGGTTGGAACTGGGTGATTTTTAAGGTCTCTTCCATGATTCTATGAGAAAGTCCTGTGTAACCTATCTCCATATGTGACAAGAGGAGCAGGTAATAACAAGTAATGTCATGGGACATTTCACCACATGAAGTTTCTTTCTCTTTAGAAGTCTTCTGCATGGGACCTATTCCAGCAATAGAGCACAATCCTTGCAGTTTCTTCAGAACTACTACCACTCTAGAGGAACCTGCCAACATCTCTTAAAAAACTCAACAATAAAAAAATGCACCTTAACCCCCCAGAGCCAAATCTTGTTTGATGAGGTTGTGTTAACCTGAAGACTGTTAGTGACATACCAAATGGGGCCAGATCACAACCTGGTCAATGGTGTATGATTCCAACAGAAGGTGTTTATAAAATTCTTTGCTTAAAAGAGAGAGGTTGATATTCTGGGGGTACTGGTTGCAAAAAATGGGTGGTGAAGGCCAAGGTGGAAGGTGAGTGAGCTCCTGGCAGAAGCAGAGAGGTGTGGTGTTTCGAGCATAGTGCTCATACAGAAACTGTATGTAATTGCTTCTATGTTATTTAAGGAAAAACAGTCTGCCAAAAATCCTGTAATGTCACCAGATTTCTCTATCCTCATGAAAATAAACCTACATGGTGTCAAATTTTAGTGATTTTTTTAGGCATTTAAGGGCATATCACATGACCTGTGCCATGCTGTGGGAAGGGATTTCCAAGAAGTTATTTGTAAAAGAAGATGCTAGGAGCTGATGTCAATTGTCACCCTAGCTCATGGTGACAAACTCCTATTTGTGTCAGCAAGTGAACAGGGATATCGAAGTCTAACCCATGGATTAAAGGTCAGGTTCACTCAGTCTTGTGAGGCAGGTGTGTCTGGAAGTTTTGCGGCAATTCAGAGGGGAAGGGGATGGATTTAATTAATTTAAAGGGCTTTTAGGCATTTCCAGGAAGCAGGACCATTTTCAGTATATGACAAGGTGAGGAGGGCAGAAGTCAGATAGAAAGTATTTGCACATATAATATTAAAACACGCATGAATTACCTTTTTGGTGAGACAGATACCAAGCACATTGGCCAATCTCTAACTTAGGACACAATTTAAAAATAACAGAAGTTTTTAACATATTCCTTTAAGAACTCTCTAAAACTAATGGCAGTTGAAAGCCAGATGAAGTAGCTATTTTATCTGGCAAGCTTCCATGCAAAATTTCCTGCTGATGCTGGCTCAGACAGATGGAGATTTGAGGGGAGGGGGGAGAACAAAGTGCCATAGGGCTTTATTGGCTGAGCCTTGAAAGGTTTCTGCAAGCTTCTATTGTGAGGTTTATGAAACTTGGGCTTGTTAACTTCACTTTTGTTCAGTGTTTTAATCCTGCTTTATTTCCTGTGGTCCACATGACACATTTACACATCCTTAGAGAATTTAGTGGGATGCTCCTCAAACAACATGTGGCTTTGCACCAGTAAGTGCTGAAACTTGATGGGTTTACCTCAATATGTAGGTTTTCAATATCTCTGTATGAAGTGCTTTTCTCTTGAAATGTCTTCTTGGGTTAGATCATACAAATCTAGTGCTGGCTGATGCTTCTGTAAGATGAAGAGTAAGAACAACCCATGAATATTTCATCATTTGTCTCTGCACTGGTCAAAAATGGTAATTAGAGCTCCAAACTGCAGAGATTTAGCAAAAAGAGTTGGACACTTGGAGAATAAAGACGGAAAAAGACTGCTTTTGATGGGATTTTTCCTTGCCGGTGCTGGTATGTAGAGGAGTTGCCTAAAGGGCCTGAAACTGGGATAATCTACTGAGGACATGTTTGGATTGTGCTGCTGAAGCAATTCTTGACTTGCAATGCATTTAATAACAGCATTTGCTTTATTTACCCTTTTTTGTTCCCCACAGGAAACAACTGAAAGCACCATGTCATCCAAGATCTCAGTTAAAGTAACACACAGAAGACAGCCTTGGTCCTCATTTACCTCAGGCTTGATGTGCATCGCCATTCCCTCAGCACACAAGCACTGCCCTGGAAAAGCTGTGAAGGGGAATATGTCAGCAAAGGTGCATCAGCCTTGATTCTCTTCTTAAGACTTCGTTTAGCTTTTGCCATTGCCTCTTGTAATGTCCATGGCTGACTCCCTTGCTCTCCTATATGCAATTTGCCAGCCCCTGAGAGATCCTAGGGGCTAAAATTCAAAAGCAATATTTATAGAACCATAAAAGGGCCTGGGTTGGAAGGGACCTTAAAGATTATTTAGTTCCAGCTCCCTGCTAAGGGCAGGGGCACCTTCCACTATCCCAGGTTGCTCAGAGCCCCATCCAGCTTGGCCTTGATCACTTCCAGGGATGGGGCAACCACATCTTTTCTACGCAGCTGGGGTACGCAGCTACACCATATGGAAAAGGAACAATGAAATGGATTAATGAAGCCGAGTGACGAAGAAAAAGAGCTGGACTAGGACTGTTTGTTAATGTTCTTATATTTTAAGACAGCATTCTGATGGTTGATGTTTTAATATGTAAGTTCTATGTTCCCTGTTTATTGTATTGAGAATCCCTTTGTCAAAATGGCATCTTTCTTGTCCCTCATAAAATTCCTGCCCGTTGCTTGGCTCGGTTTTGCCACAGCAAAGCCTTCTATGGTTATTCCCTGCCCCTGATTTCTCTATATGGCTCAGACCATCCCCTTCCTTTCCTTTTATGGAGGAGGATTTGCACGCTCCTCCCCAAGTTCCACCCTCTTCTGGAATGTTCTTTACCAACCCCTCTATAAATCAGAGCCATGTTCCCAATAAATGCCATTCTGCCTTAACCCCTTCTTGGAGTGAGCCATCCTTTACTCATCCTCCAAGGGCTATCTGTCAGGCACCCTGTGCCAGTGCTGTTCTTTGTAACCAGTGTGCACTAATAATTTGTAGACCAGCTTCAACCTTTCCCAGATATTAAGGGTTTGGGTCACATTATTTGGGAGTATGAAATTACATTGCCCCATGTTCTGGCCTAACACCAGCACTTGGCAAATCACTTTTTAGCCTGAGAAGTTCAGACATTCTTTTATTTTTCTTTTCCTATTTTTTGTTTCTTTTCTTAGGAATTAAGCAGATAATCCTGTCCTGCTGATCACGCCATTCTGAAGCTCACAGAAATATTTTACAGTTCCAAGAAAATGAACAGGGTTACAATTTTTAAAATGACCATTTCTCCAGATTTCTCCAGTCCTTCCTCTGGTGCATTCCCCTAGCAAGAGGAGGGGAAGAGATCAGCCATAAGCATATGAAGCCTTTTTTTCCATAGCTCTCCATCTCCTCAGCACCCAGAGCGGGCTGTCTGCGCTGGACTCAGAGTTGTCTCATCAGACTTGCATTTCAGCATTGCCACCTGACATGTTATGACAAGCTTTTAACTTTGGAGCAGCGGTGCATGGAAACATGTCACTGCTTTGGGAGCAGCTCAGCACAGGCTGCCAAATACAGCTCCTGCCACAGTGGTGTCAGCCCCTCTGAGGCAGACACCCATCCCAGCCATAGCCCCCCATGGGTGAAGAAGCCAGGATGCTTCAAGTGGCCTAAATAGACCTGGGGCAGACAATTTTCTGCATGACCTCCAACAACTAGGAGATTGGGACCTCAGAAGGGAAGCTGGGAGGCATTTTTCAAGAAAGAGGTGTTTATGAGTTTGCAGTACCAAGACTGTGTAAGAACCCTAAAATCAGACCTTGTAACTAAAAATTTCCCATGGGGCACAGCAGTTAAGAGGGGACAGCATGGGCTCTGCTTGTCTGTGCTTATTGTTACTGGTGGTGGAATGAAATACAACATAATTCTGGAAAAATTGCCAGAGATGAATCCATACTTTAGAGGGCTCAGCTGGTGAGAGCTGGTACACATTTCACAGTCTCTTAATGACTTGTCCTGTGTTTACACTCTCATTGTTCTCTGTCCATTTAGGCACACCTGAGTGACAGCAGAGAAGGCTTTCCATGACAAATTGTCTCTGCTTTTCCAGCTGACCAGTGCACTGTTGTGGGTTTTGCTGTGCTGTGCTGCTGCAGTGGATCTGTTGTGCTCTGAGGAGATGCTCCCCTCTGAAAGAGCTGGTTCCTGGCGTTGCCAGTCACCCCCTGGTGCCAAGACGATTCTTCTCTCTGCCATTGCTTTATCAAAAGGAGTGATCACAGCAGGTGAGCAGCCCTTTAACCACCTCTGTGAGTTCAGGGTGCACTTGGGAGATGCCTTGGGTGTTGGTAGTGGCCACCATACAAGTGTTTAGATACCCAGCTTTTAGACCCACTGACCAGCTGAAGTTCACACCAATTTTCTGGAACAGATTTCCCAGAGAGGCTGTGAAGTCTCCCTCACTGGTGACAGAGGTAATCCTGTGCCATGTGCTCTAGGATGCTGCTGCTTAATCAGGGAGATGGGGCCAGACAACCCACTGTGTTCCCTTACAACCTGACCCATCCTGTGGGCCTGTGATTCTCTGCATTAATGAACACTCAGTACTTCTGAAAAGCTGCATTAATTAGCCTCTCTGACGTTTTAAACAACCTTTGCCTTCACCTGAGAGTACAACTGTAGTAATTACAGCAGGCCACTGCTGAGGGAAAGAAGGGTGATCCAGTGTGTGTCCCTGCAGCTGAGACCTTCTCATCCCTCCACCAGTGTGGCCTCACCCATGTCTGGGCACAGTCTGAGAGGGAGTTGGCACCAGCCAAATGCAGATCAGGGAGTATAACTGGCATAAAACCAGCATTGCATGACCCCCAGGCCCTGGATATGTTCAACACAGGGGAGGTCTTGAAGACAATGATGGGCTCTGGGGAGCTGTGTCTGCAAACTCCTCTATCCATATGCAGCATGAAAAGGTCAGGTTAGTTATAGCCAGGTTTCAATGACAAATCACAGGAAAAATCTCACTGCTTTGTTGTGGAAATGAATCTCTGCTCTCTCTCAGAGCTTCCAAATCCATCCTACAGCAATGTCTGTCTCATTGCAATACCCCTGGCTTTCTCCTAGCTAAGGGCCAGCCAGAGTTATCTTCATTTTTAATTGTGTGATGGGCTTTTCTGTGATTCATTTGTTTTGACTGGATATTCCTTGGGTTCAGCTCAATTTTCTACCAACATCAGTCCCAAGCCAGGCCTTGGAGTCTTCTAATGAGGTCAAGAAGCTACATTGAAATTTAGAGCAAATGGGGAAAAGGAAGCTTTCGTGACAGGTCACTTAAAATGCTGAAGAGCAACAGCCATCCTCTCTGGCAGGCTGCCCTCTTGTCTCTGTTATCTGTCCTACAGTGTGGATGGGAGATAACTCAGTGGCAGATCCCTCCCCTGGACCAATAAAAAGGGGTTTAATTTACCAGTATATTGTCTTGGCACTGCAGAGCAATATTAGAATGATGATTCCTCTCATGCTCAATACACTTCCCAACCTTATTTGTAAACTTTTTAAAAAAGGAGCTGAGGATTTGTTAGCCTTTTGATGAAAAAGAAGAAAAATGGCACGTCTTCAAGTTTCCATTATTTAACATCCAACAAATATTTGTCTGATGCATTATCTTCCATTAAAAATGAAAATTGTCATTTTCCTGAGGTTAACCTCCTGTTTTCTTAGGAAAAGAAAAAGGAAAAGCAAATTATCATCTCTGTAGATGGGAATCCAGAGGCAAAATGAGGGCAAGAGACCTGTTCTGCAGGGCTGGAAAAAGATCACATCACTGATTATCACAGCATTAATTTGATCACAAGTCCTTTAACTTTGAGGGCGGATTAGCTAATGATGCAATTAGCAAGGAAAATATCCATAATGCTGCTTGAAATACGCTGGACAAATCTGTCACATGTTTTGTTAGGCATCTGTCTACCTACGTTAGGAGTCAACGCAGCTTAGAAGGCCCTTTTTGCTTACCGATATCCTTTGAAGTTAAAAAAAAACCCCAAAACCAAAACCAAAAAAAACCACCTTCACTGTCTCTTTCCATGAGTCCCAGCATTCAGGGCAGGGCAGGATGGACTTTGATCTCATCAGCATGGTAGAAAAATATACATTTTTTTATTCTTGTTTCCTGAAAGAAAACAATTGGCTTTTTAAATAAGGTTGTTCTGCCTTTCTTTTTGTTAGATTCCCCTAAAAAACTCCTGCATCCTTTGTTTAGTGTTGGCCATGCTTGCTGGAAGCATTGAGCTCTCAGCAGTCATTACATCCACGTGAGCTTTGTGTGGTTTAGTTATAGACAGGAGAGGCACAAGACAGGGCCTGTGGGAAGGGGCAAGCCTTGGCAAAATACCTTTGGAAACGTGGAAAAGTTGGGAGGGTCCAGAGACACAACCCCCCCCCCCCCAAACCCTGGAAACCAGAAGACCCCCTTGGGCCCAGCACAGTGTCCATGGGTGGTTGCTGCCATTGCAATTGGCTGAGAAGGGCTCACCAGCAACTCCTGGGAATGGTCTACTGTCGGAGAACACTGTCTCAGAGGCTACCAGAACAACCACGATGAACAGTTTATCAATACCACAAATGGACAATTACCTCAGAACTCACAAATTCATGTTTTATCCCTTTGAATTTGTATGCTGTATTTGGATTGGTTGCGGTTACCTGGTTTCTGGTTTCCCATTGGCTGTATATTCCCTATTTCCCATTGGCTGGCTGGTGATGCAATCCCAGCATCATCATGTGAGGCTGGCCACGCCCCATCTGTATTCTCCTCCTTCCCTATAAGCCCTTCCCCTCTTGCCGCGATCCTCCCCAAACTCCTCCCACTTTCTAAACTTCTCCCTGAACCTATATAAGTCCCATGCTCCTATGAATAAATCAGTTGTAGCCCTCATCCCACCATCGGCTGGGACTGTCTCCTTTCTTTTCTCCCTTCCGGCATGCAGCAGTCTACTGGTGGGATATATCCATCTATTAATTTTAAGAACCCATTAATGTTATAAATTACTCAAACAGAAGAAAAGGCAAAGAAAAGTCAACCTTCAGTGTGATTCTGATAGCTCCAATTTTAAGAGTTTAAAAAGGAAGGGTTTTGTAGGTGTACAAAACTTATCCAAAACTTCTGAGGTCAGAGGGTTCCTCCTCTCAGTCTCACTCTCTGTCTCCTGCAGGACAACTGAGTGGAAAGAGGCAAGGAGCGATTTTTGTTTGTGATGTTTTGCATTTAACCACAATGGGAGGTAGTAGGAAGCGAAACCAGGAGGGTGGCAGGTCTTTGGTTTTGACTGAAGCTCTCTGACAGCTGCCAAACCCCCCATAATGGGGTTTCTATTTGGGACAGGGAAGCAAATGCCTGTCTGCTAATCCTATTAGAGAGGGAGGCTTAAGCCTGGGTGTCTGTCTGCACAAACGTGTTCCCCTAGGCCTTGGTAGCATCGACTTCTTCACCAAAGCTTCCTGCTGTGTATGAAGTATCATTAAGCTCATGAGCAGAGCAATGAACTCTTCCCATGGTGCTGCCGAGACTGGCTCCAAGCCACAGAGGACAGGAGGTCACTGTGTCACCACTGCCAGCCCAGGTGTTAGAACAAGGAGGAGAGAACACCATGTCCTCACCACAGCCATTCTAAAATGACCCTGCATACCATCTCTGCACCTCATCACAGAGGATGTGAAAACCTGCTTTGAAAACTGCCATCTCCTGCCTGAATTTTCTCTGGAAGCAAGGTCAGCAGCAGCCACTTTGGGAGGACTGTTTTCGTTGTCCAACAGCTGCACCATGTCCTACAGGAATTTAAATACCCCAGATTTGGGATGTTTCTGAGCAGAGGGCAGTAAAGAGAAAGGCAGAAGCCCACATTGCAGGGCAGATGGATCCAGGCAAAGCTGATTTGGAGAGCAGACACATATAACAGCATTTCATTTTCCACTACTAGAGCTGGTTGTCAACAGATTTCAAATATCTTTTTAAGTTCCAGTAGACCTCTTGGAAGTGGTACATCTTTATCAGACTAGTTATGGCTTTTCTGAAATGTGAGTCTCTCTGGCTGCACTCAGACCTTGGAGTACATTCCTAAATAAAGCAAATTGGGCCTTTGGGGAAGGAGGGGCTGCAAACCATTTGCTAAAGCACTTTTTCTACTTGAATTTCAATGTGAGAAAACACACCCGAAGAATGAGGCAGGAATTAGGATTGAGATAAATGTGAATTTGGTGGGTCAGTTATACTTTGAGAGTATGAGAAATGCAGGAAGCCCAAGTGATGAGCCTGAGGTAGCTGGGTGGTTTGACAAAGAGGTTTCACCCTTCCAGAATCATAAGGTATGAACTTAAAGACACTGTTAATTTGCTGACATCTTTTTTTAAATTATTTTAGAAATGCCTAGGAGCTGTTTTCTTCAATCATTTTGGAATGTGAGCAGAAAAAAAGCCATTCGGGCTGAAGCAGAGGGATGAACTGCCCATCTCCCCAGTGTAATAAATACCAGTTTAAACACAAATGAAATCATCTCTCATCAGACAGGACCTACAAACGTTGTGCCATAGACTTTCTGCTACCACTCACACAAGAAACCATCAGGCAGGAAATAAGGACATGAAAAACAGGTTTCTGCAGTAGTAAAGCAGAGCTGCTTTGGTGTCTGACGCAGGATGATGCAAGCACTGAGCTCCAAGGAGAGCAGCATAGACACATCTGAGTCACCTTCCTCCTGGCACCATCAGCCTCAGCATTTTTTAAGCATAAAATATTTTGTAGCTGTTGTTTCTACTGCTAAAAATCTTTCTCTGCAGAGATGTGGCCTCATCTTGTGTGTAAATGGTATCAGCTGTGTTTATGCTGCTACTGGGGAAAGCACCCTCCTCAACTGCCTCCAGCTGTAGGATTTGGCTTGCCCAGGTGATGCTGCTGATGGGTGTAGGGAGAGGGACTATAAAGAGGGGTTATAAATGCTCCCCCTGCAGTACAGCTGGGTAGTGTAGGGATGATATAGGGTATCTTTGCCTCTGTACATCTTACTTGCAAGAAAACTGCAGAGGATCTCTTTGTGGTTTCCTTCTCTGGCTCTCTTTAAAAATGTTTCATGGTTTCTGAATGCAGCCCTGGGATCCAGCCCTGCCTCTGTGAGGATGGTGAAGTTCAAGGTGATAGCCTGCCCTAGTTAATGCCATGGGAGAGCTCAGGCTTGCCAGCCCACCAGCAGCGTGATCCTGAAGGTGCATCACTTGCTGCTCCAGAGGAAAGTTTCGCAAAGGATTCTCAGGCTCAGAGATAAGCGAAGACTTGCCTATTTCATTGCCAGCTTCTTGCACAACTTCTTCAATGCCACCTGGGGAGGTCGCTGCCTCAGAGAAGTGTGATGTGCTGGAGAGATGAAGGCTGTGGCATGCAACAAATGGCTGGGTAAGTGCTTGTTTTTGCCTCTCCTTAGGCTTGGTATAGTGGACTTACCCTCAATTCCATAAAATTAATGTGTAGTGCCAGTTCTGCCCTGGAGCACCTTCTCCTATGTAACAGGAGTCTTGAGAAATCAGCTCTACAATCCTGTTGGGCCACCAGTGAAAGCCAGTCAGGAGGGTGGTTGTGGAGAGCAAGGGAAGGGTGTGGATGAAGACTCAAGCATCCCTGTGACTCCACTGATACACCTGGAAAAGGAGAGGGCCTTATACAGATGAGCTGCCCTGAGTGGTGATGAAATGCAGTTCAGGCTAAGCACAGAAGGCAATAGGAAAGCTGGAAGCCGCCTTATATGATCATTAGTGTTAAAAAAAAATGCTTTAATTTTGTTGGTTAAATTTAGAGAATTTGCTGGGAAACATAACATTGTTATGGTTTTGGCTGAGTTGAGTAATGAAAGTTCAAAGTGGGTGGTGTAACAAGACAGAGAATCTCATGCTTATTTGCACCTGCTGTGCATTTGGCCCACTGCAGTAATGATGGAAAGGATGAAATGTAGCTTTCATGCTTTTTCTACCCCATGGCTTTTGAATGCTTTAGTAGATGTACAGTGAACAGCTGCAAAGCATGTCCCTACCTGCCAGCCACAGCAAGTTTGTGAAGCTGGTGTATTATGAATGCCAAATTACCCCAAACTGGGACAATCTGCAGCAGATACAGAACAGTGTAGAGCAGGAAGAAAAGACCACAAAGCTTGGGGGTGAACAAGCAGGTTAAACAATAATAACTGTTGGAGCCAGTCTGAACTGTTCTCCATCTTGTTTCTTAAATCTTGGCTTTCCTGGGATTGCCTGTTCCTCTGGTGACAGTGTAATGCAATGTAGGTGGTGGGAATGTTGCATTTCTGAATGTTCATTTTTATCCAGTTGATGAAAAATTAATCTTAACCAGGGCCAAGGAAAAGTTAGTTGGAGTGATGTGGTTTATGTGCTGCTCTGCTTGCAGACTGTAACTCACATCAAGGGCTGTCTCCTGTGGTCACTTTACAGCAGGCACTGTGCTAAGCAGGCTGGTTATAGCACTTACTCTGCCAGGGAGAGAGCTTGACAAAGGATTGTCATCATGAAATGAGTTTTTCATCTCTACTGAGCAGATTTGGTGATGAGAGAAAAGTAATCATCTGAGGTGTCTCAGCTGCTGGCGATGTGCCTTGTGCTTCTTGCATATGATACCTTCTCCCATGCTTTTCCTCTTAGGAGGGTGACAAAATGTATCTAATGTTTTATTTGGGACAGTATAGTTTGTGTTTAGCTGTGAGGCAGCTATTTCTGGGCAAGTCCTGTTGACTTCTCCTTTATTATGAGGTAGAAAGGTAAAGATATCACTGGTGCATCATGGGATCCCTGGTGCTTGTGGTGTGGATAGAAATGTTGGTAGGTGGGGTGTATTTCTAGCACAAAACTTCAGAGTTGTGCTTGCAGGGAATGAATGGGCTTTACAGTGCTTAACTGATTATAAAGCCTAGCATTGCTGAAAATGGTGTTAGGCTTCAGGTAGTCTTGGTATGGCACAAAGCTGGCAGTGCCATCTCCAGCTCCTGCAGAAGTGTCACAAGAGTCTAAATGACCTTTGCTGGGTCAGGGAAATGAGCTAGCACCTGGTTAAAAAGCAAGAAATGAGGTTACCAACCTGCTAATATCACTCCTTAGCCAGCAGCTTTCCAGAAATCAGGTGCTGGGATATCTTGTGTGTGCTTTAACGCATAACAAGACTGTATCTTTCCCAATCTTTCTTTGTGGTGTGTTTTCAGACTCTTCTTCTTTATCTTGCTGTTTGTAGCTGAATTTCTAGCTCAGGGTGCATGAGGAAGCGGATCTGGAGCCTCCTCTAAGATGGTACCTGATGAGTCAGGTTTGCTTTAACCAGATCAAATATTTGAGTACCACATCTTCCTTCACCCAGCTCTAAAACAACAGCCAGTACTCGCCAGACCTAAAGAAAACGATAATTATGGATCAGCTCCCAGATATTTAACTGAATTGTACTGTTTGGCAGCATGCTCTGGGAATGCATCTGTCCCATTCCCTGAGCCCTGTGCCTCTCAGTCCAGCTGTTTGGTGTGGCAAACATTAAGCTAATCCTAAAAATCCCTGCTTTTGAACAAGCAAAGTATGTGCCACCTAGATGGAAATTTAATGAGAGGATGCTGAGGAGCAAAGCTGACAAAGCAGTGACCTTTCCGCTGAGGTGAGCCAGACTGAATCCATCCCGAGGCACTGGGATTAATAAACACGTTGGTTCCAGCCAAAAGCAAATGGGCATTAGTTCTATCACAGGGCTGTTTTATTGGGATGCAAATTTCATAGCGCTGAACTCTGGGCTCAAGAGAAGACCTGAGCTGAGCCAGCACAAAGAATCATTGAATTATTGCAATTCCTACCACAAGCACGCTCCGGGGTCAGGGCTGGAGCAATCAAAGTGTGAGATTGGCCATCTGATAAGATTTAGGAAATAATTCATTGGAGTAGGTGTTTTTTGTATTTATTTCATATTGTAGTGCAGAGTAATCTACATACACTACCCTGAGCTGCATCCAAAGCAATGTGGGCAGCAGGTCAAGGAAGGGAATTCTCCCCTGTTCCACCCTGGTGAGACCACACCTGGAGTGCTGTATCCAGCTCTGGGGCCTTCTACATAAGGAGGGCATTGACCTGTTGAAGCAAGTCCAGAAAAGGGGTGTGAAGATGCTCAAAGGGCGTGGCTAGTTCTCCTGTGAAGTCAGGATTAGAGCTGGGTTTGTTTAGACTGGAGAAAAGGAGGCTCCAAGAGACTTCATAGCACCTTTTAGAGCCTAAACAGGCTAGAAGAGAGCTGAAGAGGGATTTTTAAAATGGGCATGTAGTGGTAGGACAAGGAAGAACGTTTTTAAACTGACAGAGGGCAGATTAGATATTAGTAAGAAATTCTTCCCTATGAGGGTGGTGAGGCACTTGCACAGGCTGCCCAGAGAAGTTTTGGCTGTCTCACCACTAGAAGTGTTCAAGGCCAGGCAGGATTGGACTTTGAGCAATGTGGGCTAGTGAAAGGTGCCCATTGCAGGGAGTTGGAACAAGATGATCTTTAAGGTCCTTTCCAATGCAAATCTTTCTATGATTCTATTATTTTAATCAAAGAGTTCTTTGTCAGTACAGTTTCAATGTACTTTGGAGCTTGACAGTGGGAAACAGAGGAGGAGATCTCTGGTGGTTTCAGAGTTCCTTGGTGGCTCCCTGCAAGGGGAAGCAATGCCACCAGTATAGAAGGGTTGGATGGAGTGGGGCATTGTATGGCCAAAAAAGCAACGTAAAGAAAAAATAATTTTTTAAAAATTCCAGCCTGGAACTTGAAGAGGTAGAGGGGGTAACACTGGTAACCAAAGGCAACTTTGAGGTTAAAGGTGAGGTATAGTGGCAAAAGTAGAGGGATGAAGGAGGAAAGCACTGTAGAAACTGGTCTTCATGGACTGACTTAGTCTGGAAAACTATTACAGAGAAATTCTGAAGTGGCTGGGACGGAAAGGTGTTTACCTGACTGTCCTCAGAAGAGCTGAGTCTATCTTCTCTTGGTTACAACTGCTGCAACTCCATCGGCAGTCTGGCCTTGGTCCCTGTTATTCCTGCCTTCTTGTAGCCATTCAGTGGTAGTTGGGATTAAGTTCTCAATGTAATTTTAAGAAGTTGGATCTATGAACTTGGTGCACTCTGAATATTTGCCTTTCAAGCCTACTTATATTTTAAAACATAATATCTAGAGTCTGCTTGCCTCTCATTGACTCCCATTCCTGGGACATCCATACCACAAAGGAGGGGACCCCTTGTCAGGGACCTGTCTTTTTAGGGTCAGATGGTTTTAGGAGTTTAAGATTAGCCTTTATTTTTTGCATGCTGTTCAGGTCTCACTGGGAGATGCCAAGAGATCAGACAAGAGAATCAAATGGTCCCCTTGGGCCTGTTTGTGTTCCTGTGCAAATAGCCATTATCTTCTCTGTAAGCCTTTCTTGGCTTTAGGCTGAGTTTAAAAAAAAAAAATCTCCAAAGCATCCAAGTTAATGAAATTACTAATGCATTTAAGAAATAAAATTGCTCCATATAGGGTCAAGTGAGTCAGTGCTCCATGTCCTGGTGGATGGGGAGGGAGGGTGGAAAGGCAGTGGGGATGCTCTGGCACATTCCTCTCTGGGCAATGCCTGGCCACAAAAACCGCTGCGGAATTTATCAAAGGCATCCAAGTGTGTCCTGTACAAGCCTTCATGTTCTCAATGCCTAATTAAGCACGAGGTCCAAGGTTTTGTGGAGATGATCTACGGGTCTGTGTCTGTTTCTTTTAAGAGGTTTTAGCTCCATAAATTAAGTCACTTTAGTTTTATGTGTGTTAAAGGAAGTCGTTTAGGTGCAGCAGGTCTCTCTGGCAGGAGTAAGGGGCTGGTTTTGGGTCTCACAAATATTAATCTGCTTTTTTAAAGTGATAATCTTTTAATCCAAGATGGTGTGAGAATCCTAAATACCTTTCTATTGCATCCCATTACCCACATATATAAATCTAGTCAGGAAAAATTGCCTTCCAGCAGTGAGAAATGAGTCATTTTTGGTGTGAGCAGAGTCCATGCAGGTTTGACATGAAGTTTCAGCAAGGTAACTGGAATTAAAGAGCACATCATGAGCTGATGAGACATCTGGATATCAGGATTCTTAATGTCACAGTGTAAATAATCTCTTACCAGTCCATTAAATGAGAGGCTTTCAGGGCATGCAGCTATTGTTAATGACTGCCTCCTAATCCTGGCTTTCACGGTGTGCTAATTCAAGGTCTCCTGGTGCTTTTTGCAGAACACAACTATTTTCCAGTTAGGACTGCCCAGGGAAAGGGATGCTGGACTGAAATACATAATGAGAGGCCAGTGTGTGCAGTAAATCCCTGCAGCCATTGCTTAGAGGTGCTTGTTTACCCCACTTGAAGATAAAGCTGCCGCTGTGAGGATGGGGAAAAAAAAATCCTCTCCCAGGTTTAAGTAGAAAGGAAGAGGAGTGCATGTTGCTAACAGACAGAAATGTCTCCATTATTGGCACAAAGCTGAGTCCAGAAATCCTTGATTTATTTTTTTTGAAAGATGTCGAACTGTTCATATAAAGACTTAATTTTAGACATTACCAGAACCCCCAGTAAGCTTTTATTTCTGTGGAGCAATTAAATAATTATTTAAAAACTAGTTAAACCCAGCAAATACATACAGTGCTGTAATTCCTTAGGCAGTGCTGTGACTGAAAGCAGTGCAACACTGCTTATCACGAAAGTTGATAAGTGGTATTCATTTAAAATTGCAATTAAGGAGAAACAAAAGCCAAATACTCTTCATTTGATGCTTGGAAGAGTTTCACACAGATGATCAAAGCTGTCAGCACATCTTGAGGGTGTTCTTTGCCGTACAATGAAAATTATGGGGCCCTTCCTGGTGAAGGAAGATGAGAACTTTATTCCCTCGTTGCACTAAGCTGTGACATTGCTTTTCAGCTTTCAACAAATCCAGCTCTTGCTGATGTGTGGTATCAGGGCTGCAGAGGTGACCTCCTCTGACAGCAGTGCCAGGTGGATGCTTCTGGGCACTGGGCTCTGCAGGGTTGCACAAGAAACTGCTTTCTCCTGAGCCTGGTTACTGGCTGAGAGGTTTTATTTGGATGTTTGTCAGTTAGTTTCTGTGTTTCGTGTATTTTAATTTCTCAGATGATAAAGTAAAGCTTTTATGATGTTCTGATGTGACACTTTAAAGCATTCTTTTAATGCAGAAGTGGTAGCAATTTGCCAGCCCAGTGGCTGTGGCCCATCTTGGGGCTTGTGTCAATGTCCCAGGAGGTGTTTGTTGCTGGTTTTACTGACACAGAGACCTTGTCCTTTGCTGGGACATTTAAAGGACATGGAAGAAGGGCTCAGACTCCTGGATGACTGTGCTCTTTCATGAATGCCAAAGGAAAGGGTATTTCCTGACTACATCTACAAAACCCCATATTGGATAGAAAGGGATGATAATGAAGACACAAACCCATCTGTTTTGTGTGTTTTGAACCACAAGCAGTATCCTGGTTGGGACAAAAAATGCTCATCAAGTATGGAAATGAAACTTAGGCAGTTGTGTTTCCAGGGCATCAGTCTGTGGGAGAAAGCTGTGTCAAAGTTGGCCTCTTCCACTCAGTTATACAATTTTTTTTTTTGGGGGGGGGGGATAATGATCAGTATTTTCATTAAAACATGAGTTCAGCCAAGCATGCCTGGAGCCTACAATTCCTGATGGATGTACAACCCCTCTTCAGCTGTCACTGGTTCCACCACTCTGGCCAGGTCTTGATTGTCCCACCTCAGACAGTCTGGGGAGACACAAAACCTACCTTTGTATGGCAACATGGTGAGGGCGGGTAAGGATTGCACTTGTGCCTTTTTCCAGCAAAAGGTACAGAAATATCCTCTCATGGTCTCCACAAACGGCAAAAAGTTGGAGGAGTATTTGGAAGCAGCATAGCTATGCTTGCTCTATTATTATATTTTTCCCAATGGATCCACTTTTTTTGCCTTTGTTAGATTGGAGTGTGGGGCTACGTGAATGCTAAGCAGCTTCAGCTCCTAAAGCCTTTGGAGAGGATCTGTTTTTGGAAAGGATCTGCAGAGTCCTTTCTGCCTTGCTCTGAGTTCTCCATCCTTCTAGAGCAGCTTCCTAAACCAAATCCTGCTGATCAGGGGCAGACCTAGTGCCTTGTTTGTTCACTGGTAACAAAGCAACTGTGCATAAATTCCTAGATCCCTCTGTAAATAGTCCTGTACTGAGATCCTGTCCTTCAGGCTTTGTATGTGGAGAGAAGTGTCTGAAAAGCACGTAGTTTTGAAGGAGACAAGCTAAACTCTTGCCTGTTGAAGAGTTGGATAAAGCCAAGATATGCCTAGATGGTCTTTAAGGTCCCTTCCAGCTCAAACCACTCCATGATTCTCAGATCTGGAGGCACACTGGAAAGCAGAAAAGTCCATCCCGTAAAGCAAGGATGCTCATGGGCACTGTCTAGTTGGTACAAGGCATATTACTATTCATGTAAGAGAAACTGAATTTAATAATATCAAGACTGTAGCGTAAGTGACTGCAAACAAGGAAGCTCATAGCTGTGGTTGGCACTCCATCCTGGTCTGGTCACCTGCTAGGAAGACCACTTCTAGGTGACATAACTACAGGAATGGAGGTCACAGGGAGACCTCTCTGCTCTTTATGGCTCAGATTGAGGTGCTGTGGTGGGGTGTGTTTGGTTCCAAGGGTACAACCAGGCTGGAAAAAGCAAAAGGCACCTAAAACTAATAGTGAAACTGTGTCTGTGAAGCCACAAAACATGGGGTTTTACAATAACCATGGGAACTTTGGTCAAAGATGCTACTAAGAAGTGCAGGGTAGGTAGTCCAAGCAAGAGCAGTCTGAAATATGGATGTGGACAATCATATCTTATATCAGGACAGCACCAGGTGACTGGATCAGCAATGATCTTAAACCTTAAACCCATGAGAGTGCTTTATTGATACCTGCTGTTCAGGGGAGCTGAGCTTCAAGTGTAGACCCAGTAAGCCTTAGAGTGTGGCTCGGGTTTTAATCTAAAGATGTGCAGTGTTGCACTGAGCAGGAGACTGCCAGGACTTATTTCTTGGTGTCTGTCTTTGTTTGGATCAGACCAGAGTTACTGGCATTGTGTGCAAGGCAGCAAGTCTTAGGTTTCCACCTTGTACTCTATTGTATGTGTGTCAAAACTGGGAAAAATAAAAAAAGCAGGGAGAAAGCACTGCTGACCAATATCTCTGCCTTAGTGAGGCTGATCTGGAGTGAACACAAAGTGTAGAATCAATAAAAAGCTTTATTTAGGAAGCTGAGGCCAAAGGAGAAAGAGCAAATGCTCTGCAAAAGGCAGAAAGGGGCAGACAGAGCAATTATGAAAGGCAGAAGACTATGCTCAACCTTTAGAGACAAAAATGGGGTGCTATGTCAGCATTTTAATCATCCATCCTATTTTCAGCAGTGTTTGGATTGAAACCTCCTTCAGTAGCATGTTCTTGGTAAATAAGGCTGGGTCAGGGGCATATTTTTCTGCTCAGCGAGTGAGATAAATATAGAAAGATGTTTTTCACCTTTTGAGGGGAGCTTTTGTGAAGGAGAAGGAGGAGTGGGAGCTCTGAGCCTGCTCACAGGTAGTGTCTATTTTGCGCATCTCTGCCTTTCCTTTTTTTTTTTCTTCTCCCCAAAGGATCTTTGAGCTTTTCTATGCCACATACTCAGAAGTGAGGCCTCCTTTCCTCAGGGGCTGAGGCAGAGCTGTGCTGCAGCCCCCAGCTCTGGTGACAGGTTGGATAACTCATGGCACTGTACAGGAGGCAAAGGTCATGTGAGGCTTGTGGGCTTCTAAAACCAGCAGTGAAACTCTCCTTCCCTCACCTACCAAAACAACCTTGGGTTTCCACCTTGATAAAAGAAAAAAGGCATAAAGGTTTTCCTGTAAGGTGGTGATGTGTGTTATAGTCAGGAAAAACATATAGGCTGGGAGAGGAGCCAGGCACCACCCTGCTAGAATCTGTCCTGTGCTCAGCTGCAGCCCTTGGCCTGTGCAAGGGAAGAGCAAAGCCCAGTGTGATTCAGTCTGGGTCAACTTCATCTGATGCCTCAGAATTCCAGACTGCCACTCCCTGACTACTAGTGCTGTCTATCAAGTAGAAATTGAGGGGATCATAGAAGGTTTTTGTTGGAAGAGACCAGAAAGATGACAAAGCTCCAACTGCCCTGTTGCGGGCAGAGAAACCTTTCACTAGCCCAAGTTGCTTGGAGCCCCATCCAGCCTGGCATTGGACACTTTCAGGGATGGGGCAGCCACAGCTTCTCCGGGCAACCTGTGCCAGTGTCTCACCACCTTCAGGGTGAAGAATTTCTTTTGAATATCTAGTCTAAACCTGCTCTCTGACAGTTTGAAACCACTCCCTTTGTCCTTGTAAAAAGTCCCTCTCCAGTACCTCTTTAGGTACCAGAAGTTCTCCCTGGATCCTTCTCTTATCCAGGCTGAATGACTCCAGCGCTCTCAGCCTGTCTCTGTAGGAGAGGTGCTCCAGCCCTTGGATCATTTGTGTGGTCTCTTCTGGACTTGCTCCAACAGGTTCACATCCTTCCTGTGCTGGGGACCTCAGAGCTGGAGGCAGCACTGCAGGTGAGGTCTCATGAAAGCAGAGGGAAGAATCCCCTCCCTTGACCTGCTGCCCATGGGGCTTTGGATGCAGCCCAGGACGTGGTTGGTTTCTGGGCTTCCAGCACATGTTTCTGGGTAATGCTGGGCTTCTCATCACTCCCCATTTCCTCTTCTCAAGGCTGCTCTCACTCCATTCTCATGCTTGGAACAAAGACAGAAGATGCAAGTCAGCTGTCAGGGTTGTGGACTCTCATTTCTAAAACTGCAGGGTGAGGTACTTTAGGTTGTAACTGTGCAGTGTGAAGTCACAGTACTAATGAAGTGGCCAGCAGTCCCCATGGAAGAGGAGCAGCATTCAGTGCTACCTCAGGGAGAGCATCAACAGTTCTTTTTTAATTTCATATTCCTTAAAGCCCACCTGTACAAGCTCTGCTCACATGCAGCATAGCTGATGGAGCTAACCATGGGAACACATCAAATAGGAAAACACAGCTCAAAGCGGAGGATTTTCTTTTTGTAGCCCTCACTAGGGCTCCATCCTGGCCTGTGCTCTGTTATGGCCTGGTGTGGCATGTTTTGAATAGCAGGAGGTTTTATTCAAGCCTTTATTGACTGGAGTGGAAATCCTCCCCTGATACTTTTGAGATAAACAATATGGAAGTGGATTTTATTCAACTAATTTTCCCAAGTAACTTAAGCTTTAATTTTGTAAATAGCCATGGAAACTTTTAGCAAATGAAGAGCAATTTGTCTTGAATACCTCAGACAGAAGTTTCAAAGTGAGTTTCTTCCAGTTTTTGATCAGCAGCTGCTCAGTGCAGTAAAATTACCTGAAGCCTGGGCTCTGTGGCCTTGATTGGTGTTTTCCAGTCATCCTCAGTTTCTCTTCACTTTGTGCAACTCTGGATAAGAACCCCAAGAGCTGTGGTTGTCCAAAGTGCATTTTGTGTGCTGTCACTATTTGAAATTTTTCTTATGTATTTTTAAAAATTAGATTTTAAAAATCTAAATTGTTGTTTCTTGACCATGTTTTTCTGCAATCCTGATTCATAAGCTGTGGAAGAAATCAGAGTATATATGTCTTTTCTATACAGGTGCTGGCTGGCTTCTTTCCTCCAGTGGAGTCCACATGCTTTGTAACTGCAACTTGTTGGATGGTGGCTGATTTTCTTTACTGCTGGAGAACAGCAGGAACATGAGCAAATAGCAATGTTCTGGTACCAGGAGCCTTTCAGGCCAAGCTTCTTGTGTAGCTCCTGAGGGTGAGTTGTGCTGGGAACTGAAGAGGTTTGGGACATAATGATAAGACCAGGGGACGTCCTGTTTAGGTAGCAAAGGTCTAGCTAGCTAAGCTTGGTGTCTTGGCACTTGGGAGAGCTATTGCCCATGGATGTAGTCTCTTAGAAAAGTATCTCCTTTTAATTAATTTAATTAAAAGGGAACAACGTTGTCTGCTTTTTAAACCGCCAGGAGCTTCTAGGATTTTTGTGGGCATGTGCCTCCTTCTAGCTAGGGATAAACCACAAGGCATTTAGATCTTGGTTATGAACCCTCTTGGACTTGGAGAAGGGTTTTGATTTGTCTTAGCTGAAGTACAGGAGTGTGAGCCTTTCTCTGCCTTCAGGATCCTCCCTTTCTCCTGCTACAGGAATATGCCCTTAAGCAAGTCATCCTAGAGAGGGTGAGATGGGCTGAAGGATAGAGGAAACTGAAAAGATGAGTTTGAGTCAGGATCAGTGTTAGCAGGTACAAATCCATTTTGCTGTTAATGCTTTCCTATCTGGGGAAGTGATGAAAATAATGAAATATTTAGGAAAACTAGTCTGAGCTGGTGGAGCACTGAAGTGAGCTGTGGCTTGTGCTGTCCCCCAGTGTCAGGGTTAAGGAAATGGAGTCATTTCTGTGCTCCTGAGCCAGGCTTTTCTATCCACTCGACTGCTGCAGCACCTTCCTGCAACAAGCATCTGCCTCCCTGATGCCCAGACAGGACCATCCCACTTTCCTGATCACACCATATTGTGAACTGGGAGCTCACTGTGTGAGACACTGTCTGCTCATGAGCTGCTTTAGTAACAGTATCTTTATTTTCAGATAATGTGTCCTAAATATTCAGTACACACATTCCTGTCATGAAAGACAACAACAAAAAAATCTCAGCAGCTGTTCCTTTGTTGTTCAACCAACAAAAAAAAAAGAAAACCCAACTACAAAGCAGCACTCCAAGGTCTTGTTATTCCTTTATAGGGGGGGAAATGAAGAAACTTGAAACATTTTAGTGAGCTTGAGAATTTACTGTTGTGCCTTTTGGGATGTGAGCTTTCCTGCCTTGAGATGAGAGTGCTGCTGAAGGACGCGTAGCTGTACTATTGCTGTTTCAACTTCTCCACAGGAGGCCAGGAGCTACAACCCAAACTGCAGTGTCCTACAGCTGTAGAGGATCCCCCAGGAGATCCTAGGAGAGGAGGGAATGCATTCTATTCCCTCTCTGGATACAGCAGTAAGGTTTGTGTTAATACTAGTCCTGTAAAAATCCCTCCCAACCTGTTTTTTGTACAAAGCAATTCTGCCTCTTTACCCAATTTGTGCCAAGAAGGAAATCCAGTCTCTGGATTATGGAAGCAAGGGTGTGTGCTCATTGAGATATGCTGTTCCTCAGGGACTCGAGGGGTCCAGAAGTGCTTCCCAAGTGTTCTAAAAACCTATCAGCCTTTCCAGTGCCAATTGTGAGACGTAATGCAGGGAGAAACTGCTCCCAAGAAGTAGATTACCAAGGTGACAAGATGTGCAGGTGTGGAGTGAGTCAGCTCAGGAGATGTTTCCTTGCAGCATAGTGGGGTAATGAAACCTGCTGTTTAACAGGTGACATGCAGTCCTTTGATGTCAGTTTGCCTTCTGCCCAGCAGGGCAATGCCCAAGAGATACAATGCCCTTGCATTATCTGTTTGCTTGACCTGCACCTGCTTCCAGGAGGGAAGGCTCCAAGTCTGCTGCTGCTGCAGCAACCAAATGGTGCTCTCCCCAGTTGATAATTTCCCTGCCACAGCTGTTTGTGTCCTGTTACTTTTGCTTTTCATAAAATTAGGGTATCAGACTGCTTGTGAATCATTTTTATGCTATGTTTGCTGCCAACACTTTTGGCTTATCAGGAAGCCAGCCCTCCCAACGCTCATTAGTAACAGGGAGAAAACCTCTCTGCCACTTCAGACTTCTATAGTCACCACAGTCAGACAAAACCATTATGTACTTGCTTTGGAGCAACCAGAAATCCCCATTGGGTGTCTTCTTATTTCACAGAATATTCTGAGTTTGAAGGGACCCACAAGGATCATCAAGTCCAACTCTTAAGTGAATGGGACTGACCGAGTTCAGTGGTTTATTGAGGTCAGAGCAAACATTGCTTTTGGAATATAGGCAGCTTTGAAGTTGCAACAAACTGTATCTGCAAACCTCAGTCTTTTTTAAAGAGACATCCTATCAAGTCCTTTAGTCCTCTTGGGTTTTGGATGCTGGCCAACCAAGAAGCATTGAGGGCAAGTGATGAGAAGTAGTTCAGAGCAGAAGAACTGTGAGACACTGGCTCTCACCTATGTGTTATTGATAATTTGTCTTATTTAGGGCTTTTGGGCAGAAAAAGAGGGGTTGGCCTTTTTTATGAGTGCAGATATTGCAGGAACAAACCATGTGTAGTAAGTGCAACATGCTTGAGACTCAACCTGTGAAATGCCTCTGCAGAGTTGCACAGATCTCTGAAGTAAAACAGCATTTCTTGGAGGCAATGTGTCAACCTTCATGCAGATTTCTGTCCATAATGGGTTTTTTGCACATAATGTCTGGGTCCTCAGACTGGTATAAATGGATTTGTAAGAATTTCTGGGTAAAAATGATCCTTATGTGAACCTGTGGGGTTCTTATGTTTGAACATCATTCCTCCTACTGCCTGAATGGTGATACCTTGCATTGCAGAGATGGGGTCTCATTTCTGAGTCCACTTGGGCAGAGAGGCTCTTTCTGGACAGGCCTAATAGCTAAAAAGATCCCCAGGGTTTACATTTGGAGCAGTGCCTTGGGAACTGATGGGGATCGGCAGAGCTTTATAGGGAAATCTGCCTGGTGCCTGTTTGCATTTGTCTGCCTTTAGCAAAAGCTATCAAGTTAATGCTAATTTAAATTCTCACTTAGGCATCTGTAGGTATAATTGCATAAAGCACTGTGCATTAAATTACATCCACACATGGGTTTGGAATCAGAGTCTTCAGAAAGGCGACATATGTTAGCCTATTTCCAAAATACGCTGGACACTGAAGATCCAAAGCTATTATGCACCCCCTTTTTGTTTGGACACATCATGATCTAAACTTACCCTGGGCTGGTTATACCCTGCTACCAGTTCAATTCCCACAGCTCTCCCATCACTGCCACTGGGAAACATGGCCCTTAATATTTTATGAACCATTTTACTGATGGCTCCGAAGTCCATGCATTGCAGAATTTGATTATGGTGGGTAAGTAAAACCCACAAATGCAACAGCAGCTTAAATCTCAGCTGTAACATGCTGTAATTAATCACTACAGCTTTGTAATGCCTGCAGGCAAAGCCAGACTGAAACCTGCATGGAAAGCAGAGCTAGAGGGCAAGTCTCACCTACGTATATCTTGTTCTTAGGAATCCAGAGTCACAGTTTTGGGGGTATTTTTTCTTGTTCAATCCTTAAAGTGTTCCTTTAAGGAGAAACAATTTCTGTCACTTGGTGCTCCCAGGGAGGACTCAGTGTGAGTGTGTTCCTTGATGGCACAGGGGGACACATGTCTGCTGGGCCAACTTGCAAGGGGGAAGATTGCTGTTGTCATTGGAAACCTGATAACTTTGTTCTTGAAAAATTGCTAATACTTAGTTTTGGGTCTGAACTTTCTCCTCGGACTGTGCATGCTGCTCTCAGTGCTGAGCTGTCTTAACACTGTATTAATTTCTGCTCCTCTGTGTGCATGGGTAGAATTGAAATATCTCTTGGGGAGCAATCTTGTTCCAAATAAGTTCCTAAATGATCAGCTGATGAAAACCCTGAAGTGTTCTTCCACTTGATTTAATAATCCCTGCCAAGTCGATACGTATGCCAGGTTTTCAGCCTTGTATTGGAACTGAGCCTTGAAGAAGGAACTGTCTACACATAGTTCCTCCTTCATCTTTGGGATCCAGTTCTGATTTCACTCAATTCTAGCTAGAGAGCAGTGATCATAAATACACCATGTTTTCTGTGTGGTTCATGAAAAATAAAGAGTAGGTTTGGCCCAAGGCAGGTGCTGTGGTACCAGTCAGATCCTGCTTGCAAGGCATGGGATTTCGGGCTCTCTGGGAATCCCCTCACCTGGGGCAGATGATGTTGCCAGCATCTCCTGCTGGTCTTCACTTCCAGATCCCCCACTAATGGATTTTGTGGGTTATCTGGCTTCACTGGCCAAAGATCCTCTGCTCTTCAGTTTCTGCCAGCTCCCATCAGCTTTCACAACCTTATATATTTTTGAATCTTCTCATATTTGAAACTGATCCCTTAAAAGTCCTCTTCCTAAATCCCAGGTTTTCAGAAGTCCCCAGTGGGACAGTGTTTCCTAAGGGTGAAGCCATTCTGGGTTTGTGGGTGATGCCTTTTAGTGAACAGCATGTTCAGAGTCATGCTCTGCTGGTTCTGCCTATTGCTTTTGCAGGGGAGGAGTGAACTGGGACATGATGAATCACTAAATCTTCACTTCCAAATCTTCTTCTGATGGGAACATTGTGCATAAACCCTCCTAAATGGTTTTAGCTTTGTACCTCAATATTTCTTCCCACACACCATATCACTTTACTCTGGAGTATGGCATCTCTTAGCAGCTCAGTCTTGTTTTATTTTGATACTTATGCTCATGTTCCCCATATCTTTGGGGGGGTCTTTTTAAAATTTTGATATTGAATTTTTTCTTGGCTTTAGGAAAAAAACCCAAAAGACAAACAGCACAAGAGGCAGGTTGCCACACATGACTCAGCCCTGAGTAGTACAGGAACAGCACTGGCTTGTGCATGGTGCTGAAAGAGAACCTCTGTGAGGCTGAAAGGAGGGTCCCATCTCCCCGGATGGGTTTTTTTAATGGATTCTGGTGTCTGGAGGATCTGGCAAGAGCACAAGTCCCTCATCCCAGGTTGGATGTCTTGTTCTTAAAAATGTGCTCTTTGAGCTCTTGAAGAGTATAGTTTTAGATTTATCCTTGCATTCTCCATTCTTGGTGGTTCTACTGTTTTCTTATTGCCCCCCCTTTCTCCTCCCTTTTCCCTGCTCTCACTCCCCACTGGGTGATGACTGACAGCTGCAGGGGATGCAACTCTGACATTACAGCTTTAAAACTGGCCCCTCTTTTCCCTTTCTCTGCTAACAGTGCTGCAGAGCAACATGAGGAGGAGAGACGTGTGGCAGGGTGAGGGCTTTATTTGCTCACCCAGTTTGATGTTTAATACATGAGGCAGAGAACCCCAAGCACTAGATCAGGATGTCAGGGAAAGCTGAAAAGGAGCATGTTTGACAGCAGCACAGTGGCTACATGACAACCAGGATCAATCTGATCTATGGAAGGGTTTAATACCTCTAGCAGTGACACTGCGACTGAGCCGAGCCCCAGCCTGGGACTAACTTAATCCCTTCTCTGTGCTTTCCAGAAGCTGGGACAGTCAGAGAGGTTGCTCTCCATGAGCACAGGATGGCATCTGTGTGCTAAAACTTGCTGCCTCCCCAGTAAGTGATGGGGTGAGGAGGGATTTAAAAGAAAAAAAAAATTACAATGTCTTTGTTAGTCTTTCAGAAATAAATCAGAAGAGGCTCATCTAAGCTGGCTCTTGGTGATTTGTGGCTTTTTTTTTAAAACCCAAATGCTTTCACTTTATGAATAAATATGTTATGAAGAGAGCTTCAAAGGGAAAATGACTAGTTAATATTTGTCCTTCTGTTGCTAAATTCACCAATGAAAGGTCTGTGTACTGCCTTGTTTATTGTCACTAATGCTTAATACAGACCATTACCAAGCTGTTTGGTAATTGTTTATAAGACATCAGCATTAGGAGTGGGTTTGATCAATGATACCCTCAAAAGCAGAAAGGGGAGAAAGGGGTTAAGCTGTAGGCAGGAAAGGGAAGGCAAAAATCAAGCAGCAAACAATTGGCACCTGGACTCCATTGAAGACTAAAAGTGGAAAAAATGGCTTAATTGAAAAATCTACCTATTGTGTTTGACTTCAGCCTCTAAGGGAAACAAACAAACCCATTCAGAGGAAGGAAAAAAAAAGGCAAAGAATTAAGAAAATCCTGTGCTGTTGTGCAGACTTGGGGTGTTTAACTCTTCCCAGCCCAGGGCTATGGATGGAAGCATTTTTTTTTATAACCAAACCACCTCCCTTGTTAAAACATTTAGTTGGATAATTTAGTAATTTCTTAGCTTTTCCTCTTGCCATCTTCTATCCCCAGATGGAGCTGCTGGAGGATCCCAGGGCAATGTTGGATGTATGGTGGGGTGAGGGCAGAGATGATTCCTGATTATTTTCTGTTTCACAGGTATCACAAAAATATGGATCTGTTTTTCCACTCACTTCAGTGTTGTTTGGGAGGTCTCCATAAGTTTCCTAGAAGTGTTTTCCACACTTTCCTACTTTAACTGTAGTAATAACTTTCTGCAGAGTTCACAGGCTGTAGTAGGTTTCTGCAGCAAGTCAGTGAGGGCTTTTTTTGCTTCTCAGTGTGCTGCTGAGAACCACTGAAAGCAGCCTGGGAGCCCTCATGTATTACTCCTGGACCTGATGCATAGTGAGGACAGCGCACAGCAACAAGCCTGGTGCTCTCTGGTATGTGGCACACATCACTTTATTGGATTATCAGCTTGGAATGATGCCTTATTTACACAGGCCTCACCAGAATTGCTGCTTTGACAAATACTGGATAAGCTGTCCCAGTCCCAGCTCCCTTGGACAAGCAGCTTTTGAGCAAAAGCTCCTAATAGTTCTGTGTGGATGCAAGGTGTAATTTCACTGAATTATCATTTCCCATTGTGTTTTGCAGAGCACAGAGGTGCTTTAACTGAGTTGTTTGCAGGGATGCCTTCCATGTGGCGAGGTTGCTCAAAGGACCATCCAGCCTGGCCTTGAACACTTCAGGAGTGTCTCTCCATGTTCAGCCTTGCTGTTGAAAAGTCTCATATGGGCAGTGTCAAAGGCTGAGGATGGAGCTAATTTTAGACTATTCATATTTGAAAACAGAAGACTTTTCCCTCCATATTTGGCCAAATAACATAAAGATTGGACTTGTGTGCTGTAAGATATCTCCAGCAATGACTTCATTAGGCAGTGAATTCCATTGTCACTTGTTTTCTATAATTCTTTTGAGGGCACAGTATTTCATAAAATATTTTAATATGCATTTTGGTATCAGGACTTATTGCTTCAGATTTTTTCTTTTTTCATGGTAGCAACTAGAATAGTTCATTTTATTTAGCCTTCTCCTCTTCAATTTGTCCTTTGCACTGCTAAAGTAGTTACACTGGTTCTGAGGTTTTAGTGCATGAAACAGCAGGAATGGAGGGTTCCTGTTATAACAAATCTCTCTAGCTCTGTTTGGAGTTGTTGCAGCATCTTTGTGATGTTCGGGTATTTATCTTAATTCTGTTCTATTAAGCTTTCAAGCAGTGGCTTAATTTCAGAGGATCAAAAATCTCTGTGCACATGCACCAATGGGCTGCTGAGCTCAAGGTACTAAAAAAGAGTCCATTCCATGTCTGAGCCCCAAAAATACCTTCACAATTCTCTCCAGGGCTGGTGTCACTGCCGCCAGACCCCTTTTTTAATGTGAGATCTCTGTTGGTTTGAGCACTACCTAGAAACTCAGAAGCTCTGGGTCTCAGGTTTTCTTCATGGAATGCACCTGCATTTTACACAGTAGCATTACATCTTAGTGCCCCAAAGCTGCAGTATCTTGTGCATATTTTGCATGTTTGTGCATATTTTCTCTTTCTTTCTGGTCTAACAAGTGCTCAACTATGCTGTGAAGAATGGCAAAGCTCTAAGAGGAGCGTGTTTTGCTACCCCAGATGTTCTTCAGCTTGGGGTCGTGGGTGGGAATTCCTGTGAGGTTTCTGCTGGGGTCTCTCCTGCTCTGGGCGGTGCCCTGATGGCTGGGCTGCGTTGTTGGAGCTTTCTGTCCTCTAAGCAAGCTTCTAAAGTGTCCTCCTCATTTACTTGGAGATGTTAATACTGTTGAGGTGTAGATGTAGGAGCAGGGAATGAGCACCAAGGAGGTCTGTAAAGAGAAGACTTTTCCATGGAGAGGAGCTTGCCTAAGTAGATCACTTGCCCATCCAGAGAGCCAGCTGCTGGCAGTCCTGCTCCAAGGGGACTTTTTCTCATCAAGCTTTCACAGAAAGCACATACACCAGAAACTTAACTCACAGCATTACAGATAAGGCACCTGCAAATGATTGCAGTGCCCTTTGTAGACCAGCCCCAGGCCCTGCTCTGACATTATCTCTTCCATATTGTTAACAAAAATAATAGTGCCGGCATGTCAGGAGTTCAAACACCTGGCTAAGAGCAGCTTGCAGAGCCCTGGGTGTTTGCCTGCCTTTTTGCTCTAAGCTTTTTAGCAGTGTTGAAATTATGAAATCACAGCTGGCAGAGGGGGCAGAGCAAGGCTGCCATGGAGATGGAAGCCTTGCTTGTGCTTCCAGAATCATGGATTCTGTTCATGTCACACACGCAGTGGGTTCAAAGTCAGCTCCATTGCTATGTATCCTCAACACAGAATTGTTCCGTATCTGGGAAAGTAGGAAAAAAGCCCAGGCATGGGAGTGCAGGAGTGGTGAGGGATGCAGTGCTCGGGCATAGCTGGGAAGGGTTTAATTGTTTGCAGTAGCATTCACCTGCCCTGTACCGGCAGTCCCTTAGTACCCAAAGTCTTACATTGAACTTCCAGGAAGGCACCCTGTTGGGAGGATGATGGGATTAGAAAGGCTTTTAACTAATTATATCTGAGCTTTAGGATTCCACAAGAAAAAAACTTCATAAATTTGCATCTGCTTTGGTGTCAAACACAGCTCACCCCTGGTGCCACTTTAAGGAACAGCTCCATGGCTGCTTGCAGGGCACTGCCACCTCTTCAAGGAGGGGAACAGGGCAAGAATGACCTAGGTGTGCAGGAAAGAACATGAAGAGGCTGATTAATATTGCAGGGGACATGAGTGAGCAGTGACTTTGTGTCAGATTATACCAGCCAGCGTCCCATGTGCTCCTGTAAATGCATCTGCTTTCTTTGCTAATTCACTGTTTCTCTCAAAACCAAAATAAATGGGAAGATGTATCCATTTGCTGTTATACTTATGTGCATTAAAAGTAAGGGATTCTGTTAGGAATTGACTAGCACACAGTATGCAGCCTGTACATGGATTATTAACACCATCTATTTGGCTACAGCTCTAGAAAACAAAGAGTGAGGGTTGAGCTTATGGGTAAAGCATACCACAGGGGTGTTCCAGCCCAGAGAAAACACACTCAGGAATTTGAATTCAAACCTAAATTTAAGTTATGTTTTGAAGAGAAGCCCAAAGGTGTTAAGACGTAGAAATGCAAAAATAAGCACCTAAGGCACCTTAATTCTGCCCTGAATTAAGGTTACAAGTGGAAATGTTAATTTGGGATTATTCTTTCATTATTTAGGCTCCAACTAAATTGACTTAGACATGGTTGCTTGGCTAATTAGTGATGAAGGCAGAATAAAACAAAAGTTGTTTCCACCCTCAAATCTCTGAAAAGAAACTGACTTTCCAGATCATGGGGCTTGATTGCTCTTACTCATTCCTGTCCCCAACATGAAATTACCCTTAACGCTCTCTTTTTTACAATACTCTCTCATGTGCAAGTGCTTATTAAAGAAAAAAAAATCATACCCAGAGGATTCTGAGGCATAAAATTGTTATGGGTAACAGTGCAATGGTTGTCTCTACTCTTTTCTGCTTTGGGGATTTTTATGGCACGTAAAGGTTTAGGGAGCTGTTTTGTCTTTAGCACGTACAGTAGATAGCCAGGAACCTTATGTTGCCTGCATTGCTTCCTAGAGCCTTTCAATCTGCTCTGCTCTTCTCTCAGTGTGAAATGAAGGTCTGTTTGCTCTGCAAGGCCACTGTCTGAAGTGTGTCACAGCATGATGACCAGCCAGACCCCTCCTAAGGCCCTCTGCCAGGTGGCTGCTGCCTCGCTCTCTGCAGTGCAATCAGGGCTGAGGGCAAAAGATAATCATTTGGTGTAGTTTAGGAAGCAGACAAGGGTCTGCTGTTCATCTTCTGCTGGTGTGAGGAGCTGTTGGGAGAAAATGGAGCTTCAAAAGCCTTTTGCTTCCCACATTCATGTACATAATTTGAGCTGCTGTTGTGTAAGTAGAAAAGGCCCTTTGTAGGCAGGAAGCAGATGTGACTGACTTTTGGACCTGTCAGCAGTGTCAGTAATGCAAGGTGGATATTCAAACTTTGCTTGGCACAAGAAAGTAGGAATCTCCTCCCACTTTGCTTGCAGTTCATCCCTATCCCTTGAATTGTTCAAGGCCTGCCTGTATGGGGCTCTGAACAACCTGATCTAGTGTAAGTGAGGATGGAGCCAGATGATCTTTAAGTCCCCTTCCAACACAAACCCTTCTGTGCTTCCTGTACTGAAGCCTGTGGGCAGGAACAGAGCTCTCTTCCCCCAGCCCCTAAGAGGTTCATAGCCTGAGGTGTTTTGCCTGTCTATTAACCCCTCACATGCTTTCCAAGCACTTGCCTAGTCTAAGTGCTGCTCCTGAATCTAAGTGAGCACCTGCATCTTGGCATCCTTGGGCAGGGAGGCCGTGGTTCTTTTCCCCATTATGTGAAGAACCATCTCTTCAGGCCTCCTTTTGAATGTGGCTATTACTCTAGTTCCAGTCAAAGGCACCTCTTTCTTGTGCCGGAAGAGAGAGTGAACAACTGATGTCTTCACCTGCTCTGTGCTGTGGTTGATGAGGGTTGGGGAAGGACTTAGACCTCAGGGCAGGAAAATGGGCTGCCACTGCCTTTGACCTCTCATTGTTCTCCTCAAGGAGCTACAGCTGTGGAAATGAAGAACAAGGAGGGGTATAGCATTTTGACAGCTGCTGTTGGCAGGGCTAATAAATGGGATTTTTAACAGCTTCCTGGGAAAAGTCAAAATGTGTTTCATACAGGATGTGATGCATAAAGTGTGGTTTCCCTGAAAAACACATGATTGTAATATGGAAGTTAAAGTTAGCAATGTGATTGTGAGATGGAAGAATTTTACTCCTGGTTTAAGTGCAAAACTTCAGTACAGAATTAAGCAGGGCACTATAATCTCCCTGCAACCAGATACTAAAATAAAAATATCCAGGAGCAAATGCTGAAATATATATGAATTTAATAAGTTCTGAACAAGAGTGTAGCATTTTATTCTGAAATATGGAGTCTGGTATCCGTTCATCCTCTTTAAGGTACAAGCTGCTGGAATTGTAGGTTTCATGAGAGTCTCAGCTTTCCTTTTTCTTTAATGGTTTTTGGTGGCTTTTTTTTTCTTAAAGAAATGCAAGTTTCAGGACGTGGGAAAAAAAGCTGAAAATGCAACCCAAATGTATGCTTGGAACACTGAAGCACGTCAGAACAAATAAAAGGCAACTCAATTGGTTATTTCCATTTAAGTCGCTGTACTTTTGGAGGCTTGTTTTGGCACGATCAATTAGCTCCTCTCTGCTTTTTCACCTTCCACTGAAGCAGTGGGAGCCTTACAAGTGCTGTTTTATAATCCTCAAACAACCTACTAATGCTTTCATTTCCCATCAATTTGTTGCCAGACACAAAGGGGTTTAATAACAAAATGATTGATGACTCTATTTAAACAGAACATTAGCCTAATGACGTATAAAAGTGTAGCAGAGTTGTTAGCTCATGTACAAATGTGTTCTTTAAAGAGCCACTGAGGTTGCCTGGTCTGGTGTCCGAGTCGGTTCACTGCTCTCCCTGCAGATTTCTCCTTCCTCTCAATCTGCTGCTGGTGAACACTCATTAGGCAAATGGCAAGGGCTTGCTCTGTGCCTGTGGCCATTCCCAGTGTCTTGGGAGAGCCAGCAGTGGGAGAAGAGACCTGGATAGTGGGTGGCAATGGGGTGTCCCCATTAAAGGCCATGATAAACTGCATGTAGCCCACACTGTCAGTGCAGCCCACTTTGCTCCATACCTTCTCTCCATATGAGGCTGTTCCATCTCAGAGCCTTTTGAATTCTTCCTGAACACTGCCATTATCTGAATTGTATTGTGATTTTCTTTAGTGTTTTTTTTTTCCCAGAACAGATGAATCTTTAAGCTACTTTATCCAGCAGTTATCCAGCAGTTTTCTTCAAAACACAGTAATTAAGAGCCAAAAGCATGGTGGAAGCATTTAGGGATCTTGCCAGCAGCACATGCTCCTGTGGATGCCATGCACACTGTGTATGATCCCAGTGTTTCCAGACAAGCCCAACTCCTGGGGACTGGGTTAAACTGCCTTGTTGCAGCTGGGCTCTGCTTAAGCCCTGCAAAGCATCCACTTTACAACTGGGAATCAAGTCCTAGGTTACTTTTCCTTCCAAAAGCTTAAGCTGGAAAACCCATGAAAGGTGAGCAATACATGAAAATAATGATGAGATCTAATACCAGCACTACAGCGATCACAGTGTTTTGCAGTATGATGTCCTCTGCGTAAGAGCATGACTTTGTTGTTGTTGTAGTTGTGTTTTGCATACTTAGGGCTTGGTGATACCATGGGTATCTGGATCTCTTAACCATTTCCATCAGCAGTCATTAGCATAGGCCTTGACTCTCCTGTTGTATTTTCTAGTGGTCCCAGACACAGAGCTATTGCCTGGGAAGCAGAAGGATCTTGATGCCACCTTTGACCCTTCCCAGAGCAGGAGTTAGTTTGATGATCCCTGTCAGTCCCTTTCAACTCAGGATATTCCTTGATTCTTTGATAACTCCAAGAGCAGGACTTGTCCAACAGGACGGTGCCATTGCTGTGGATATATTAAGGGCTGTCTAAGGGAAACCAGGCTTTGTGCTGCATGCTCAGACTCATGTCTGAAGCAACCAGGATGGTGGAGTTTCTGCTGACCATTACATCTTCTGTCTTTATTGGGAATTGCTTCATTAAAGACTCCCAGCTGCAATGGAGTTAATCTTAATATGAAGGAGAACTCACCTGACCTCCACTTGAAACCTCTGATGATTTTCCATTATCACACGCTTAGAGGAAATCAGATATTTTAGCTAGTGCATTTATAAAGATTATGCAGCCTACATCACCATTTTAGAGAGGCTTTTCCACTGCACATTTATTTTTCTTCATTGCTTCTAATGAGTATTTGGCCAAGGAAAGCTCCAGCTCCATTTTTAATGCTACTTGTCCCTGGGTGACCAGCTAAGAAATACTTAATCTGTCATTCCACAGTTATCCTGTCTTCACCCTAAATGTCTCACTGCTGGATGAAAGGGTCCCTCCTGGTACTGATGCCCATGCATCCTGACAAGTCTGTCAATCCTGCTCTGCAGAGCATGTGTCCAGCCCGGGTACCTGATGACAAATGAACTATGACTGATATTCCCCTCATACCCAGCAGCCATTAACCCTACTGGAGCTGTTCTGTCACACTGAAGACTATGGGGAGGATGGTTTGGCAGTCTTTTATACCTAAAACACACCTATTTATAGCCTAAATACTGTACAGGAATGGGGGGAAATGAATCATCAAAGATGTTTTGATTGTGTGAATAAGACTCAGTTTCAAGTTTATCCTAATGTTGAAAATATTCTTCCCTGGAGATGCCAGTGTCGTCTCTTGCTCCACTGAGAGCCCTGCGCATCAGGGCTTTTCCCCTTTCAGATCTGGCCAGTTTAGGAGAAGGACTTCATCAGTGATCTGGTGGGAGACCTCTAAACCAAATTTGGCATGAGACAGAAAGTAGTTACTCTTTCCCATTTTATAATGAATTTTTCTAGCTGAACTCGTCCCAGACCTGCAGACCACACTGTCCAGGAAAGAAGTTGTGCCTCAGTTGGCTGGAATTGTCATCCATGGGCAGAGGCATCTTATGTTGGCAAGGCTCTAGCATTTCCCTAGGCTCTGCTTTCTGCCCTGCTCCTACCGTCTTTTATCATCTTCCACCTCAGTTTCCCACTCACAAAACATCATCTGGAGCAGCCACAGCCCAGGTTGGAAGGAAAGCCCATGGCAAGGAGCTGGGGGTGGGGAGCCCTGGGGCCACCCCAAGGCGCAGCATGCTGCCTCCTGACTCAGGCACTGGTGATCTGAGTGGGTTTTCTGTGAGACGAGGCTTCCCAGCACTGATGCCTCATTTTATGTGTTAATTTAGACAGGTATGTGCTGTCCCCCTCCAGTTCTGCTTGAAAGGGAACAAGATTTTTCTCCTTATGCTGGAGAAACTGAAATGTTTGTTTGGAGCTGGTGACTGCAGGCATGGGTCCTGTACAGCAGATGATATCTGATGGCAGTCATTACTATTATTTATTATGCTCTTTGCAATAAATTAATAAGGCCTCACTATCAGAAGAGATCAAAATAGGCTGCTTCAACATACACTAGGATGAATACTTGCAGGGAAAGCTTGAGGAAAGCAAAAAAGATACATAAGATTCTTAGAGGAGCTTCTCCTTCCCCCATCACCTGTAAAAAGCCTCACCCTGGGAGCCTAAGGAGGGTTCTTTAATTAAATAGAATTGTTTATAAAATCATCAGAAGCATAAGACATGCTGATACCCTCATCTGGTATTTGCTGCCATTGTCCTGGATCTCAGTCATCCTTTAGCCTTAAAATTTTTAAGATGCTTCTGATAGAAACAAGGAATGTCAGGTAACTCTCACTTTCCATCTGTTTCCAGGTGGGGCACACCTCTATCGTGCATATATAGTTGGAAAGTATCTTTAAATGCAGCCCCCACCATGCAAGGTGTGATGAACCACGTCCCATGCTAGGTCCAAGATACAAATCAATGGCAGTTCTGCATATGAGGAAACATTTCTATTGAATATGGGTTTGGGTTTTTCCCCTCCACATTTCTGTGGAACCATGCTCTTTACCATGCAGCCTGCCACACATTGATTAGTCCAGTTTTATGCTAAGAAAAGCTGTGCTGGTGGTAATGTTCTTCTGCCTGCCTGCAGAAAAAAGAAATCCATTTTTTGTTACTTGGAGAATTGAAAATCAGTGTTATTTTTTTTACTGTGTGGAGCTCAGCTCTAGCAAAACTTGGGCTAAAATCTCTGCAGGTGTAAAGCAGTACAGAAGCTCTGACTGGAGGGTGCTCGTGCCAGCTGAGCCAGATGGGGTTTATTGCTTATTTGATCAAATTAAAGGATATTTGCATCTCACACCAAATCTGGCAGAGATTTGCAAGCAGGAGCATTAAGGATGATAAAAGTCAAGTATACAACTACTTATTATTAAATAATAAATCAGGCTTGTATTGCCAGCATGTCCTGCTCCCAATGAGCTAAAATATGGCTGATATTTGCATGGTGTGAGCAGTGATCACCCTAAAAACTGAGAGGGACCCCACTGTTTGCAAAGACCCCACCCCATTTCCTCCAGTGGTTACTAGTCCTACACCCAGAGGGCACACTGATTATGGGGACTAGGTAGTGTAATTAAGGAGAGCTGTCCTGACCAAGGAGGGATGTCCCCTGTGGGTATCAGTGCAGTCAAAATCCATGGGGGTCCTTATTCCCACAGTTTCTCATGCCCTTACAGAAAACCAGCTTCAATTTCGTCCACTGAACCCATATGAGCAAACTGGACTTTTCATCATATCTTTGAAACACCGAATAAAAATTGCAATATATCTGCCTGCAGGTGATGAGTACAATTATATCCCCCCTGCTGTTTTGTTGGGGTTTTTCCCCCCAAAGGAAAAAGCATCTTTCACTGCAGAAGAACCTGTCCTTCATTTAGTGAAGCCGGCAGCAGTCACGAGAGAAAAGCTGCAGATTGACAGAGGAAAGACACAGCAAAAGTGCTCCCAGAACATTGCACAAAAACAATAATCTTAAGATGTTGACCTCGCACAGAAGTGTGTATAATCAAAGAAAAAAATAGCAATATAATGTCCTGGTTATCGCCTAAGTGGGAGTACTGTATATGCTGCAAGGTATCCTATCTAAGCTCCTGCAGTTACATTTTTCGTGTGACTTTTTTTTCTTCAGAACAGGAAATTTGGCATGTTTAAGAGGTTGGTCCCCTTATTTCTGAATCCCCTGCTCTTTTTTTCCCATCACCTTGATCATATTATGGTCTGGTTTTATCAAATTACTTTTGGGTTGATAATTTGCAGGGGAATGATGCAGTTGCATTAAATCTGTGCCCATGAGAAATCACACAAGATACCATTTAAACCCAAATAATTTAAAATAATAATAATAATTTGTTCCATCTCCTCTCCTTGAGTTCTTGTAGTCTTTGAATTTCTTCTTCTTTAATATTCTGTCTATAATCCCGTTCTATTCCAGACCCTGCTGTTCAGCTGTTACTGAAACATCATCTTCAAAAACACCGAGCGGGGAAATGTTGATTTGTTTTGATCTCAGGGGAAATAATGTAACTCGGCGACAAGCCCACCAACAGCAACTCTTAATACACAGCCAGACAACTCACAGAGAAATCACCTTGCTGTTGGGCTGCCTATGCATATTTAATTGCATTTAATTCTTGAATGCTGATACAACTTGTTTCTGCTCTGTGAATAATGGGGGGGTTTTTGTTCACTGGCTGAACCAAAGGAGACTAGAGGCAAAAAGTTTCATAAATTGGTTTCATATTCAGGTTCATTACTTCTCGTTGCTACATTGCCTTTTAAAACTAATTTTGTAGGTTTTATTTTGAAGTGGACAAAAAAGGGGGTTGTCTGCCTTCCACCCTGAGACCCAGCAGGATGGTGGCACCATCATACTGATGGTGCTGTGACAGGACCATCCCCTTCAAAGCATTCACCATCCAGTGGTTTTCCAAACCTGGTCAAAGCATCTTTTGTCATCATGGAGTAAATCAGGGATGGATTTGTTGCTGGCATTATTTCTGCCTTTGGGGAATTGTAGTGTATTGGTTCCCCTTTGAAGTTGCCTCTAGACTACCTATTGAGCTTGAAGGGTAAGTTGCTAAGCTAGATACCTCCAATGCCAGTTAATGCCAAGGGCTGCGTGGCACCTGTTTCCACAATGCCTGTAGTCAGAATGCTGGCACTTCAGGATAACAGTCCTGAAATACCCCAGTGCCAGGATCCTGGTGCCTGTCCCCACACTGTTCCTGCTGAAGGCAACAACTCACTCTCTGGTGAGGGCTATCAGCAAGGAGATGTGGGAACAGAGATAACTAAAGGGATGGAGGAGAAGTGGGAGGGAATTGAGCATGGAGGAGTTCAAAGGCCTACAGAGACATGAGCTGTCAACAGGTTCAGGGACCTTGGAGTAGCTTTCTACAAAATGAGACTAACAAATACAAGAATAGTGTAACAAATAATATTAACACTATAATGCAAGAATAATATAATCAATGCAAAACTAAAAATACTTACAAGAAAGACATTGTGGTGCCTGGAGCATGTCCAGAGAAGGGCCATAAAGCTGGTGAAGGGTCTGGAGTGCAAATCTGATGAGGAGCAGCTGAGGGAGCTTGGAGTGTTCACCCAGGATAAAGGAAGCTCAGGGGAGACCTTATCATTCTCCACAATTCCCTAAAAATGGGTCAGTCTCTTCTCCCAAGTAACAAGCCATAGGAAATGGCCCCAAGTTGCACCAGGGGGCATTAAGATTGGATATTAAGAAAAATTTCTTCACTAAAAGGGTTGTTAAGCATTGGAACAGGCTGCCTAGGGAAGTGGTGGACTCCCTATCCCTGGAGGTATTTAAAAGACATGTGGATGTAGCTCCTGGGGACAAGGTTTAGTGGTGGGTTTGGCCATACTAGGTTACTAGTTGGACTATATGATCATAAAGGTCTCTTCCAACCTAAATGATTCATGATTCTATTAAAAAAAAAACCAAGCAAACACAAAAACAAACAAACAAAAAAACCCCAACCCTGGGTTTTAATTAATGTGTTTTTTTCAGTCATGCACGAAATGAAAAAGCCATCCATCCTCAATCACTGACGTGGTTTTTCTTTTCTTTTTCTTTAATTAGGAGTTTTTGCTATACTAATTGTTACATTTGTCTGTTTCCATCAAATCAAATCAAACTAACGACAACCAGATGGTCACGGTTCTCAAGATGCCTCACTCAGAGCTAATCCACCCCTCCTGCACAGAAACAAGGAGCAGAGGGAGCCTGTCCCCTTCCTTCAGGCACTGTGAAAGGACAGGATTAAAAAACACATACTTAGCAGGTGGCAAAACTGGTGAATATCACTGCTACCAGCTCTCCCCATGGAGCTGAGGTTCGATTATCCACCCCATTCTTATGCAGTCATCAAAAAATATGCAAAGGGATGGATGAAGAAGAGTAAGTGGTTGTCTCTGGAGGAGAAACAAGGTGCATATGATCCCTTCAAATGACTCTAAAGGATGTCAAGATCCATCCATGCCCGCCCTGACATGCTGTATAGATGTCGTGTGCATCCTCTTGCACACCCTCTGCCTTCTGTTTGGTCTGTAACCCACATGTACAAAGTTATCAAGGGCAAAATTTCTACCAACATCTTTTGCTCTGCAATAAGAGACTTGAGATTTTGTTTCCAGCAGCTCCTGATAATACATGTGTATTAATAATTACAGCATTATTTAAGAAGAGGTGGGTCAAACCTGTTGTGATCACTTGAGTGATACTTGAAAATTACTACAGGGTGCAGCCATTGTAAGTCTGGATAATTAAGGCTGCTGCTATTAACACTCTGCCCTTCCCTATTACCAGTTTAATTTCCTCAAACGTTTTTACATCCTCATCCTGCCTTGCGGTTTTGCAGTAAAATTCAATAATCATTTTCCTTTCTTATTTTTCTGTGAAAGCACCATCTTATTTCACTATGAGAACTCAGAAGCTAGTTAAGCCTCTCTGGGCTGGCCCTGCCAGAAACTGGGGGAACTTGTGCGGCTCTTTCATCACATCCCACAAGCAGCTGCTTGCAATGAACCTCCCAGTTATTAAGAGTATTTCCGAGGACTCTGAGGCATGCCTAAACACCCACAGATTTGGGGAGGCTTGACTCATCAAGCACTGGAGCAGACTTCTTCATTCTCTGTGTTCCCCACATCAGGAGGAAAGCCACGAGTCCACCAGAGCCATGGCCACCTCCAGCTGCAGCCCTTTACTGGGAAAACCTCAGGTTTCCATCTTTTCCTTTTTGATGGACAACCCTGTTAGGGAGAAAAATACATGACCACAGACTGTGGTTCTGATCTTAGCTACAAAAAAACCCCAAACCAAAACAAACAAAAACCCAACAAAACAAAAAAAACCCCTAAACAACAAACTAAACCAAACCCAAACATATCTCATTTTTTTTATTTTTTTACTGATAAAAGCAGAAACTTATTCACCTGTCTCCCTGTAGTTGGAATGGTTGAGCCAAAGTTTCAAGTTAAGGGAAGATTTTCTCCATACTTTTCAATCTGCTAGAACATTAAGGCTCTCTCTGAAATAATCTTTGAACCCTTGTCTCCAAAAGGCAATGCTGAAAAGCAACTTTTTCTGGTTTTGGATCCCTTGACTTTTATCAAATGCCTCTGTCTGGTGTGTTTGAGAAGTGCAGATGCTCCTGAAGATACTGCAGAGACTTGAGCTCTGTCTCTAGCTATGGCTAAAGACAACAGGAGTCAATCTTCATGCTGTCTAAAAACAAGAACTGCTAGCAAGGTTTGGTGGGATTTTCCCTGTGTTCAGGTTAGGCTGACCACCAGCACTGGGAAGTCAGGATTCTTTTCATGTCTTAAACTATTTTACAAATCACAGTGGCCAACACCTTCACATCCAGCCACCAAAAGAAGTGGCACTGCACTCACCAAATAGAGAGGCAACACCTCTGTCTGCCACTCGTGTCACTGATCCTCCTGAGACAGGTGAGAAAAGGTTAAAATGCACCTGGGACTGTTGCACCTGTGGCCTCATGATGACAAATTCCAACTATAAAAGGCTGTAGGAAAAGCACAAGCCCTTGTAATAGAGATTAGGAGCTTGGTCCTGGTAACCTTGATAGAGCAAATGCATGTGTCTGGTGGGAAAGGACTTGTGAGAACTGACTGTTCTCCTGAAAGTAACTGATTTTTTTTTCCTATGGGGGAGAAAGAGCTGAGGTGCTGGTGCATGTGGAGAGAGAGGGTGGACAGACCTTGGTAAGAGAAGTTGGCTCTCAGGAGTCAAATATTCCTCTCTTAATATAGCACTTTCCTCCCTTTTGATGGATACTGGTACCCACTTCTCCATTTATTTTTGGGTTTGGAAAGGTCGATGACCATTTGGTTAAGCCTGAAGGGGTTTTTGCCCTAACTCTTGTCAAGAGGGCAAGATTGGGAAACATCAGGAAAATCACCTGTGCCAGTACCCTAGACTGGAAATCAGGTCTTCTAGCTGCAGTTTCACAGTCTGCATGATATGACCTTACAGGTCAAAGGGCAAACAAAATTCAACACCATCTGCTATTTAATCAGTTAATATTTAACCCAGAAATTGGAGTCGGCAGCCTCAATGAGCTACAGCTGTAGCTAATTGGTTTGGCTTTGAGAGGCATTCAATCCCTGAATCAACCCGGGGATGTTCTAACCCCCAGGAATACTTGGGATGGTGCTGAGCTGATCTCTGCTTCACACAAACCTTAGGCCTTGGGATGTGGATGCATCTCCCTCCAGCTGGTCCCAATGTGGGTGCCCAAAATATAGATGCAAAACACCTGGTGCTTATCCGTGTATTGCAAGGATCTCGTTCTGTCTGCCAAAAGCTTCCAGCCGCTGCCCAGGCTAATTTTACAACTCAGGTGTTTGCCTCTGACAGGTAACTCTTCATATCTTTATGACTAGACATTATTATATTGTTCTTTCATTTGATAACTGCTCCAGTAATGGCTTCCATTTGCAGTAAATCTCTTGTGCTGTCTTTTTCCCCACTATTAAACATAAGATGATAACCTTTGCAGGAGGCTGTGCACAGAAATTCAGCGAAGCTTTAAGAGGCTGGGGAGGAGGGCAGATGTAGAGGGGAAACATGGTCAGCACTAACAAAGTGCCTAGTGGGAAGATGCTTTTGGAGAAACCAATTATACCCTGGAGCACTTGGAAGAACTACCCAGCATGCAAGTTCAACTGGAAAATGAATATTTAAATGGTTCTTCAAGTTAGTAAGTGTTTGGAAAGCACTGCTCAATACTTGGAAAATAAACCTGTGACACAGGAACGGGTGGCTTTATTTCACTACCATTACGAGGCAGAACCTATCCCAGTGAAATGGCTCTAGAGACAGCAGAAATCCTTTGAACAGCTCTCCCCAGCATGCAGCTGATTCAGCTTTGCCTTTCCCAGTAAGTGCAGCCCTTGGTTTGCTATAGGCAGTGCTGGAGCTTGTCCAGAAACCTGGGCTGGGAACAGGCAAGACTCCAAAACACCTTCTCTGCTGTTGCTCATGGGCGATGGCTCCTCTTCCTTGTGAGCTGTTTTATAGATATATATTTTTATACATACGTATATATAAAAATATATGTTTTACACACATATAGTCATCCTGGGAGGTGGCAGCATAAGGAGAGAGGACATCAACACCCCGCAGCACCAGGAGGCACTTATCCTCCCCTGCTAGAAGATGGGTTTGGTGCCCCAGTGCTGCAGCTCTGGCCAGGTCTGGCTTATCTGGTGGCTCATTTGCTCTGGAATTGAGCTGGAGCTTGTCAGCAAACTGCACTGCCTGGCAACTAAACACATCCTTGAGAAATGTAGCGAGGTCTGTTCAGCTCAGACAGGTAACCACATTTCTGTGTGCTTCAACACATCTAACTAATGCAACTGCAGGAGGAAGAGGAGAGACTGCAGCTGCAAACAGCACTTTGGTGCCAAGATGCTGTGAGCATGTGTATGAGCTGGAATGTGCAGATGAGGAGTCATGTAACCTGTCACCCTGTATCTGTAAGTCCCTGTAAGGGCTGAGGATGGGGTGGGAGTGGTGCTCAGGTGTGGTGTGTGCAGTGTCCTGCACCACTGCCTGGAATGGAGCAACTTCATCTGGATGTGCTGCAGGTGGGTGTGAGTGCTGCAGTCTAGCCGGTGTTGAAACAAGTATCAAACCAGAGCTTGGAGCAATTTGGGGGATGATGGGTAGTCATGGTTGAAAAAACTGAGTTGGAAATTTCAGGAGCCCAGAAAAGCAAAACGTTATTGAGTGTAGCCATAATCTGGGCAGCCCCTGGCTGCCTCTCAGTCAAAAGTGCATGTGCAGAAAAATCATAGAATCATGGAAAGGCTTGGGTTGGAAGGGACCTTAAAGATATCTGGTTCCAGAACTTCATATTTTAACTCCTGTATGCCCTGAGATTAAAGCCAGAACGTGTTTTCCTACGATTTCAAATTCATCTTGCAAAACAACCTCCTCTTGATTTAGGGAACTAACACTTAAAGGGAACTGATATAAGGTATCAATAACTGATATAATGTATTGATTACTGATATAAGGAACTAACATTTAGAGAGGACTCATATAAGGTATCAATAGGGAACTAACACTGAGAGGGTTAACAGAAATTATTGTGGGGGTTTTTGCTGAGGTTTGCGGGGATAGATTGCATGGTTAAGGCCTAATTAGGTACAAACATAAAAGCAAGAAATATATGATAGTTGCTATCAGTACCTGGCCTTGAAGCTTCTAAATTAGAATGGACAGCATATGCAACTAAAGATAAATCAGGAAATATGTCAGGAAAATAAGATAACTATAGAAGTTTGCTCATTAGACCAGTTCAAGTTGCCAACAAAACTGGTTTAAGCTGCTTTTTGAGCCAAGGTGAAAAGGACACAGCGAGAAAGACTCACGATCTTCATCCCCAAGACCCCCGAAGACCCTGGCCCAGGAAAAATGGAAACCAGTGCGCAAACTCAGATGGGAGAAGTACAGGGCGGAGAAAATGGAAATTGCTTCTCGGAACTGATTAGAATAAGCCTGCCCATTCTAATAAAATAAAGCATATGTATAAGGAAATAATGAATATGCATATTGTACCTGTATTTAAACAGACCTGTGAGCACAGACAGGTGTGCCTGTCTTTGGTGGACCAATCCCCCATGCACCCAGCATGCTGAATAAACCTACCTTCTCTACAACTACCTAGTTGTGGGGTCTTTTCCGCATGTCACACTAAACTGGAGGAAAAGGCTTGTCCCCACTGCTTGCCCATCTAAATTACCCCCATTGCAAAAGGGCCTTTTACCTGCAGTCTGCAAATAGGATGGAAAATTGCTGTGGTTATCTACAGCATGTTAAGTTCACTTCAGACAACGATTATTTTGTTGGCTTCCTGAGTCCCAATTAAATGATCGTTTACACGCTGTAATTTAAAGTGTGTGCTCTGCTGCCAAAATCCATAAGAGCTATAAAGCATGTGTGTGTGTGTGCAGTCATTATTGTTGCTGTTTAGTTTCTTATCTATTTTAATAGCTAAAATATTAAAATGGGAAAAGCAAAGAACTGATTATCCACAGATATGCCTAATTTCACATTGCAGTGCTATCTGCTAGAATAACATGCATATAATATAGGAAAATGAGTGTTTACAGGAGACTAAAGCTGGCACACAGCAGCAATTGCAGAAATAATTGTTTCTTCAGGGGGAAAATAATAACAAAAAAACCCACCCCAAACTCACCCTAGAGTTCAAATAAAGCCTTTTTCTATGCTTTAAAAATAAATGCCAGCAACGCATTTTAATTTCCCACGTGGCTACAATACACTGGCAGTGTGAGAAATCCCTTATTTATGAAGCTTCTGGATAAACCTGGGCTCTGTTCCTGTAAATGATTGATCCCTGTTGATCATTCCTTCAGCAGCTCAAAAATGAAAAGTTTTGTGGTGTTGTGGGTGGGTTTTTTGTGTTTTGCTTTGGGTTTTTTTAAACCTGGCTGCCCTGGGAGCATCAGGATGGGAACAGCTCATGGGAGGAAGGATGTACGGCATTAATCTCTTCTGGTGCAATTGAGTTTATTTGGGAAAAAAACCTAATAAATGTGAGGGGGAAGGGTGGTTCATCCCTCTGGCTGCCTCTTGCTGGCCCTGGGATAAAAGAGGTTTATTTTATTTTTATCCTTTCCCCGC